>PVJH01001760.1:0-193930 GCA_004026705.1 Nesogale talazaci
CCACTGTGCCACTAGAGTTCCTTTCTCTGTTTGCCAGTTGCTATCAATTTATTGCTGTTGTTAGTGACTTTAACTATAGTCGTACTAGCACAGACATCAGAACACAATAAAGCACAAATGAAATTTGGAGAAGAGATTTTAAGGTAGGTTTAACTATCCTAATAACAACTAGCCACCTCAATATTCATATTAAAATACAGGGAATTACTTCAAGACCAGCAATATCAAGTGCAATATATTTTAAATTTTTTTACACTGTAAACAGCAGCCAGATATCTTTTTATATGAAAATTCCATAAATGTATACTTTTACGTGTATGCCCAGACCTGTGTATGCAACAAATACATTTCACAAAATAAAATCTGTAGTGTATATGGGCTACTGTAATGTTTTCTATATTATTAACTTTTCAAGTGCCTGTTGTAATTTATAAGTTGGTTTTTGTTCTCTGCTTCTGAAAAACACTAGCGTTCTGGATTGTTGCTGGATGCCCAGTTTCCTTCAATTTGTTCAACGAGAAACCTTGATGGTCCGTCCAATGGGTTACACATTGGGCCACTAACCACAAAGACAGAACTTCAAATCCACCAATCTCCCCCTAGGAGAAAGGTGAGACTGTCTGGTCCTGGAAAGATTGACAGTCTCAGAAACCCTTAAGGATTAGTTCTACTGGGCTGAGCCCCGGTGGTTGTGTGCGAGACTGCAGCTCACTGGTTTGGCCGTTCAAATCCAGAAGCAGCTCTCCAGGAGCAAGGGTGGGCTTCCTACTCCCACCAGAGGGCAGTGATGCCCCCCCCACCCCCAAACAAAACAAAACAAAAGGATTAGTTCTCCTTTGCCCAGTAGAATTACTATGAATTGGAATCAATTCGATGGCAGTGGTTTGGCTTGGGTCTTCATTAGAAAGCCATTAATCCTTTTGGAACTTCACTTTATCTTTAAAACAGGGCTTTTATGGTTTAAATAGTAACTGATGCTTTGCTTTCACTTTCCTTTAGTAATGGTGTTGGACTAATATATTTGTCTTTAGGCCCTTGCTAAGGAGAAATCACACAAAAATCGCATAAGGATTCATTGTTTACCTGGTGTGCTGTTAGGCAAGTGAAAAATAGAGCTTAGAACCACTGCTTTATCCGAAGATCTTATAAATCAAGCGGAGACACCGAAGCCTCGTAATACATATAAAAATAAGAAAAAGAGATTTCAAAACAAGGAAAAGAAAAAAATGTTTTGCCTGTGTTTACCTACCTTCTTGCTCCCGAACAAAGAATATTTTAAAGTTCAAAGTATAATATTTAAAATGCTGAATAGGAATTTTAGCATCATGGCGGATTGCCACGGAACCTTTATTCCATATCCACCTTTTCATTGCTCCCTTTCATATTAGAAGACGCCAGTGTGAATGCTTTCTTCATAAGGATTACCTTCATCAGATTAGTGTTGCAGCTGTACATCACTTGACAGCAAAGCTGCGATTCTCCTAAGCCCTGGGGAATGCAGCGCTTTCTTTGCTTGTCATTTTCCCTTCTGTTCCTTTGGATGATTTTCCTGACCAGGTCGTTCCGTTCTGGGCATTGGGATCCCTCTCATTCTCATTCGTTTGTCCTTGAGAAATGGAATAAGGAATTTATTGGCTGCTCCCAACATTCTGGTCAGAAAAGAATTCTAAAGGTTTTTGTTGGAAGGGAATTTTAGCCAAACTGCCCTTGGCTTGCTCTTCTCAGATCAAATGTTACTTAGGCAAGTAACATTGCTGTTAGGCAAGTGACAAAACAGAGCTTCCTCAGAGGCCTTCCTTGACCCTAGACCTTGAGTAGATTTCCCAAGGCCTTCACTCTCACATTACCTGGCTTATTTTCTTCAGAGTTCGTTGTCCAAGCTGAAATTCACTCGTTTCTGTATTTGCCTACTTACTAAAGCATAAACTCCAGAACAGGAACCCAGTCTCTGCTGTCTGACTATTGTATCTCCAATACCCACACCAATTTCTGTACAGTTGACCTTGAACAACAAATTGAGCTGTGTGGGCCCACTTAGACTCGTGTATTTTTTCCTGCTGCTATTGTGGTTTGGTGTGTGAGTATCTGCTTAAAACAGTTGTGACACTAATCATTTCCATGTGAGCATTCGTCTGTCCAGATAGGGGAAAGGAAGAATAAGGGGCTCGCAGTTACTGGAGAGACAAACCGCTCACTCAGAGTTGATTGGCATCACAGGGCGTTTTAAGCGTAATAGATTAAAACTTTGGGCCACTAACTATAAGGTTGCTAGTTCAGACTCACCAGCCGCTCCTGAGGCAAAAGATGAGGATTCTGCTCTTGCACAGATTTACATCCTTGGAAACCCTAAGGGGCAGTTCTTTCCTGTCTGAGCATCACTGAGTCCAAATTGATATGATGTCAGTGAGTTTGATATGCTTTGGTTTGAGTTGGTAGCAATACATGAGTTCACCACAATAGCAACAGGAAAGTAAATGCATGTATAATGGGCAGTGAGCTCCTTTTTGTTCAAGGTTCAACTGTAGAAGGATAGATAGATGGATGGACAGCTGCCATGGAGTTAACTTGTACTCATAGTGGGTTTAGTAAATATCGTGAATGAATGAATGAACAAATTAATGCACAAACCTATTTCTATCATGCTTAAGACGAAACTGCACATAGCTAACGTTATGTTTGAGTCTAGGCTTTTCTGTACCTCTTCCCCCTAATTTTTCTCCCTCTGATTATCTGTTCTTATCAGTGGGTCTGCCAAGGGGTCTCTATATCAGAGGACCTTATAGCTATCTTTGTTTCATTTCATACCATTTTGCACTTCAGTGTTTTGATCCATGTGTGAAAAAGAGCTAGATTGATGAATTTTTAAATTCTTCTTTTAGAGACTGTGCAATATTTCCCTACATAATGCTTATTTGAAGACCTAATGTGTCAAGTTGATAAACAGACATTATCTGGATTTTGTCCTCATTCCTTAAACTACCACTCCTGTTTCTGGTTACACTTTTTTAGTTGGGGATGGGGGAGTGAGTAGACCAAAGCTTCATTTAGTATTATAATTCATTCATTATGTACAGTCTTTCCAGTTGGAGGGAAAGGAGAAAATGTGGTGTTGAGAATAAGCTAAACAGTGAGCCCGGGCCTGTGTTCTCTGCTAATCTCATTTTAGGCAAAGACATCTTTGGGCTTAAGTTCCTTTCTTTGTTTGAACTGTAAGAGGTTTGGATTAGATTTCGTCTCAGGTTCTTATAACCTAGAAATGGATATTTGAAGTTACTTTAATTTTACCTCCAAATTTCCATCTGTTCTCACCCCTTACACACACACACACACACTCACACACACACACACACACACACACACTGTAGGCAGGTCATATTGCTGCTGGGGAAAGTTAGGCTCAGACCATGAGGCATTTCTCTGTGACTGGTCACTGCTTTCTAGGTCCTGCAGGGTGTGGCAGAGGTTGGAGGCATGCTATTGAAAGGCTCCGAACTTAATCATGGAAAAAATCTCACACATATGATTGGAAGATATGATGTATAAAATCACTTAGCTTAATGTGCTGTGGAAGTTAGAAGATCAGACTAAGGTAAGGTGTTATAGAATAAGGGTGGGCAAAGAGGTTTCGAAGTCTTTCTGCAAAGGAAGCATCTCAACACATACTCTAGTGCCCTTTTAGGCTATTTGGAGATGAATGATTCTCATGAACATGTTGTTTTATCATCTTTTAAGATGGAGTAATTCTTCAGTGATTAATACTAATGCAGTATTTCACTTTGTCCAGAAAATTCTTAGTAGAAATCTTTGCAACCCTTTCAAGCCTGCAAACCTTCTGAGGATTGTTCCTAACTGAATGAGAGACGATAAGGAAACATGTTTAGGAAATAGAAGGAAATGAGACAAGGGGGTTGCTGGGAGTCGAAATGGACTTGACGGCAACTATGGACAACAGCAGTGTGACACAGTGCATAGATGGGCTTCACTCGGGGAGCTATTTTGGGGACTGATGGGAAATAATATGGTTTTGGTGAGCTGGATGACAGAAACCATGAGAACTACGAAGTGTTCTGTCTGGGTCGGGTAAAACATTTACTTTAACTCACATTATTCAAATTGTCAAGAATTTTTAGTTTTGTTTCCTGACACTAATAAGTATTTATTGAGTAGTATAAAATATTACTTAATCATCGCCAATAATAGATAGGTACTTTTGTATCCATCAGTGAGGACACTGAGGTTTAGAAAGAGATACACTAGTGCAAGGTTTTAAAGATAATTGTTGTTACTAGACACTCATGGTGACCCTTTGTACAACACAACGAAATACTGCCCCTTCCTGTACCATCCTCAGAATGATTGTTATTCTTGTACTGCAGTTGCTGTGTCCTTTCAGCGTAAGGGTCTTCCTATTTTATCCTGACTCATGATGTCCTTTTCTAGGGACTGGTCTCTCCTGATAACATGTCCAAAGTACCCGAGAACCATTCTGTTCTCTTCTTTTAAGACAGATTTGTTTATTCTTTTTGAAATCCATGATACCTTTAATATTCTTCATCGACACTATAATTCAAATGCATCAGTTCCTTTCCAGTGTTTTATTCATTGTCCACCTTTCACATTCAGATAAGGCAATTGAAAATACTATGTCTAGGGTCAGGTGTACCGTAGACCTCAAAATACTATCCTTGCTTTTTTAACCCTTCACAGAGATCTCTCATTGCCCCTGTCATTGATGAATCATAGCTATCTAGTCTTATCAGATTTGCCCAATGTGATAAGGCATAATTTATTATTTTGATTGCTGCTTCCATGAGTGTTGATTATGGATCCAAGTAAAATGAAATTGTTGGTAACTTAAAACTGAACCAAAAAACAACATGCAAACTCAAAACTTAACCAAAAAACATATTGACTGGAGAAGCCTGAAAAACTCATCTAGTCAGCATGTTGTTTTTTTGGTTCAATTTTGAGGATTCTTTACATCAAGTTATAATCCATAATGTAGCCTTTGATTTTCATTAGTCAGTGCTTCAAGTCTTTTTTGCTTTTATTCAGGAAGGTTATGCTGTCTATATTGCATATATTAATGCTCTATATTAATGAGCTCCTAATATAGATGCAACCTCTTCATCTAATGAAAATAGAATGTGATTTAATACTGAAAGTATGAAAGAGCACTTTCAGAATGGAGGTAGGACAGAGGGTGGGAGGTGTGGCAGTTACATAATCTGTCAATTTATGAAAGGGTGGAGTCTAGCCTGTCATTCAGGCCATAGCCAGTGAGGTTTCCGTGTGGGCATGGCCTTCTGTGGATTCTGGGAATTCCTGTATTGCTCCCTGGTGACGGGAGACTCTCTCTGATTCATCTTTCTGCTGACAAGTCACTTGGAGCTACACTGATGCAGCCCTGGAACTGAAGGAGCCACATGGAGATCCATGTGAGGTGGAGCCAACACTGAGATGCTTCCACTACCACTGGATCCACAGGACTTTGCACTCTCTGGTCTGTGATCTTCCTGCGTTCAGCATCATTGCATGGCTGTGGGAGTCTAAAGAAGAATTTATGTACTAGTATTGACATATGGGGTGATATTGAACTTATGGACTTGATATGGACTGGACTGTGGTGCTTTGTTAATGTACAATTGCTCTTTGATAAAAAGTTTTCTCTTACACGTGAGTGTCTTTGAATTTGTTTCTCTGTTCACCCGGACTAACACAGGAGGAGTGCGGCTATTTGAAGAGCTCACATTTGAGCTCCGCCCTGTTTTAGGGAACAAAAGAGACTTCAGATTTAAATACAACTTATAAAGATACATTCGTTAAATCTTAAGTCAAAGATAGAGACCACCAGCATAAGTACATAATGATGTCCAACACTTTCCAGAGAACTGGTTGCTTAATTAGGACATGGGAGGACAAAAGAAGTGTCACAAAAGCATGATTGCCACTAAATCAGTGCATCACAGTTGTGGGCTAGAATACAGAAGTAGGAATGAGACCATGATGGGGACACTTAAAGTCTAGATAGAAAAGTTTACAGGATTGCCTTGGACCCTTCAACCAAGGCATACAATATGCCACAGGACTCAAGGATATGCAGACCCTAGTATTCCATTTTCTGCCATGGGTACAGTCAGGCAAATAACTCAGGGCTAGGCAATCCCTCCCTGAATTGACTAGGGAAGTAGTAGTAATGTCTTCAATGCACTCTGCCAGAGGACAAGGCTTTTTACAGTGCTAATATAAATAATTCAGTGGAGTTTTAATTTTTATGGAGACTAAAAAATAGATTTCATTGTTTATCCTTGGTTAAATTAATGACACTCTCAATAGAATTACCACAGGCTCTATAATTTATAATAGTTTCAAATAAAATGATAGTGATATCTAAAGTGGACCAGGGACATGTATAAATAGCAGATATGTGAATGGATTTTGAGCTAGTACTGAATCATAGTTCCTTAGAGACTAGTATGGTGAGACTGTCTCATGTACTTTAGACATACTGTCAGGAGAGACCATTCCTAGAAAAAGACAGTGTGCTTGGAAAAGTAGAGGGGCAGGCCTCTACTTTAAAAGAAGAAGAAGAAGGCCCTCAATAAGACAGATGGCACCGTGGGTGGAATCATGGACTCAAAGATAAGAGCAATTGTGAACACACTGCAGGCCTGGGCAGTGTTTCCTTTGTTCTGCATTGGGTTGCTGTGGTTGGAACCAACTGCACGTAACAAGAACAGGGTTATGGCAAGGGGGGCTTCAGGGAAACGAGGAGCTAATAAGTACAAGAACGAAGATGTTCAGAAATTGTGGAGATCATTGCACAACTCTTTTTAATATATTTAAACCCTGAATTGTATGGCATGTGAATTACTCTGTCCTATGGGTTGCAATGAATCAGCATCTACTGATGGGAAGGAGTTTGTTTTTTATTCGTTTTTTTTCTTTTTTTTGTAAACCAGGGCCTTCTGCAAACTTAATACTCATAATTTAAGCTCTAGCATAGAAAGGCTAAAGAACAAGCCATGGGTTATTGTTAGGTGCTATTGAGTTGGTTTCTACTTTTTTTTTTTTTCGTGTTTAATCATTTTATTGGGGGCTCATCCATTGTTTCTCACAATACATAAATACATATATTGTGCCATGCTTCTTCACATGCCTACAGTTGTCATCGCTTTCTGAACCTCCACCTTTCCATCCGAGCCTCTGACCTCAGCCTCCCATCCCTTCCCCACCATCCTTGCTCCCCACTCCCCCACCAACTCTCAATACTCCATAAATTATTGTTTTGTCATAACTTACACTGTTCGATATCTCCCCTTGCCCTCACCCTCAGTGTCTGTCCTCCGGTACGGGGTTATAGGTAGATCCCTGAAGTTAGCTCCCCCTCTCCACCCCACCTTCCCTCCACCCATCCTGCAGCTTCATTCCCACTATTGGTCCTATGGGGTTCATCTGTCCTGGGTTCCCCGCCTTTCCATTCTCATCACCACAGTAGTGTAGAACTGGGACCGTGACAGTTGGAGGGAGGAAGCCTTCAGGAACTAGAGGAAAGTTGTATGCTTCATTGCCACCTCACTAGCCTGTCTCCTCCCCAAGACACCCCTGTGTGAGAGTGTCCAATTACCCACAGGCGGGCCTTGGGTCTCCACTCTGCTCTCCCCCCATTCGTAGTGACATGGTTCTTGTTCTTTGATGTTTGATATCTGCTCCCTTCAGCCCCCCGTGATCACACATGCTAGTGCTTTTCTTCCATGTGGGCGTTGTTGCTTCCATGTGGGCTAGATGTCCATTCATTCACCCTCAAGCCTTCGTGATCCCAGGTGCTTTATTATTTGGTAGTTGGGTGCCATCAGATTTCTTCTCTCTGTCTGGGTCTGCTCCCTTCTGTCTTCCATGATCTTGTCACGAGGGTGGGCACACAGTAATATGATTTTTGTTCTTTGATGCCTGATATCTGGGTCTTTTCACATCTCATGGTCGTGCAGGTTGGTGTGCATCTTTTAAGGTGGGCTTTGTTGTTCCTGGGCCATATAACCGTTTGTTCACCCTCAAACTTTTAAGACCTTGGATGTCACATCTTTTGATAGCCGGGTTTCATCAGCCATCTTTACCACTCTTGCTCAACCCCACATGTCCTCAGTGGTTGTCTCATGTGAGTTCGCTCACAGTGGTACAATTTTTCCTGTTTGATGCCTGTGGCCTGGTCCTTTTGACATTTCGTGGCCACTTCTTCCCTGTGGGCTTGGATACCTCTCTGCTAGATGGCCATTTGTTTGTCTTCAGGCTTTGAGACCCCAGACTCCATGTCCTTTGGTAGTTGGGCACCATGGGTTTTCTTCACCACATTTGCTTATGAACCTATTTGACTTTAGTGATCACATTTACGGACTCTGTACCACAGAAAGAAACAGTGCCGAGTACTGGTCATCTTCACAATTGTGGTGTTTAAGCCCATTGTTGTAGCCAGTGTCCATCTAGTTGCTACAGAGTATTTGATAGTCCAATAGAGAAATTGTAGATGTAAAGCTCTGAGGTCAGAGAGAATCTGGTTTACTTTGTCTGTGGTCGCTGCAGTGCAGTACATAAGGAGGGTGTGTGGTAGGAGATTAGGACTCATTGCTTTTGAGTTGATTCCATTCTATAATGACTCCACAGGACAGAGTAGAAATTCAGAGCGTTCCCAAGGCTGTGAATCTGTAAGAAAGCAGAGTGCCACATCTTTCTCCCATGGAGCTTGACTGGTGGGTTCAAACCATTGACTTTGATTAGCAGAACATTTTAGCCACTGCTCCATGCCGCTGAAGTCCTTTGGGAAATTTATACTCTTTCAAGTGGGGTTAGCACTATGAGTCGCAATCAACTTGACAGCACACAGCACTGAAGGGTTGCAAAGGAAGAAGATATTTAATATAAATATGTACAAAAGCTTTTTTCTTATGGTGAATTAGAGGAAGGTTTAAAGAGCAGATCACTTTTCAGCAATTCATGCATATTTGTTTCATATCATTGACAACAGCCCCCGCAATGGAGCACCTCTTATATAACTTCCTTCCTGTGTTTCCTGTTGCTATTTTTTTCTTCTTTTATAAATGGTTCTTCTGAACTTTGTGTTTGGGCAATGCTGTCTTTTTAAACTCAAATAGTTGACTATTCTAAGGCATATGTTTCTCCTAGTATTATCGATGCCCTTATAGTCCTGTCTGTTTGGCTAAAAATTGAGGCACAGGGTGAGTTCATTCAAGACCTGGGAGGTGATTAAGAGTCGTAGCCTGCATAGGCCCAGCAGTCACTGACCTATAAGCCCGATCTCGCTTTTAATTCTGAGTTTTGTGCCACAGTTTTCTCCCACACTATCAACAGTCTTCTAATGTGATCCCTTATAGAGCAGCTGGCAATTTTAATCATGTACCATCTCGTGCTGGTCTCAAAGTCTTAGAGACTGATCTTTGTGTGGTCCTTTGGTACAATAGATTGTTTCCACATAACTTTGATTTTCTTCACTCTTCTTGGAACATGAGAAGGTACCGAAAAGTTCCCAACCAAATAAAAACCCGTACAGCTTGCTTGGGAATACAGAATTTCTACTTTAAATTCCCAATAGAAAAAAAATACTAGGTTAGGATAGTCTAACATTGAAAGCGAGTTAATAGCCTAATTTTTAATGCAGTTATTAATTAGTATACTCTGTGGTGTAGTTACATTTGCTTTGAGGTTTGATAGGATGATCTAGACTTTAATAAGAGTAGAAAGGTGCGCTTCAAGAATTGGAGCCTCTGAATGTTTAGTAAAAGTACACCAGGGACAAAGTGGCTGGGAAGCAGGGTGGAGGAAATGAAGCGGGGTGGGGGAAGTTTCTTGAGCAAGACAGATGAGCTGGCAGGGGAGCGCATCCCCCACTCACACATACGCTTTGTAAGACTTGCAATGTGAGTGTGGTCATTCCATCTTGGAGGCGGAGACACTCGGCTCCCTCCCTTGGACACTTTCCACTGACAGCGCTCACTCCCTAGGAGACTCAACCGAAAAGACTGGCTCCCTGCGAGACAGCCCAGAGAAGAAGCCACATGGACCTGCCCTGAGGTGGCCAGAAACCTGGTCCAGAGAAGCCACGTGGAGACTCCTATCAGTGCTGAGATGCTTCCAACACCACTGGCTTTGCACCCACTGGCCTCTGATCTTGTATTCAGCATCATTGTACTTAGCATCATTGAATGTGTTTCATGAGTCGGGAGAGGACTTTATACATTGCTGTCAGACATAGGGGCTAATATCGGACTTAAGACCTTGTGCTGAACTGGGTTGGGATCTTTTCTCAATATTCAATTGCGTGTTTATGAATTTGTTTCTCTAGTCTACCCAGACTAACACAGTGATCTTTTTTAGAGTTGTGTTAGTGGTAGCAGGATACCATTTAGTCCTTCTAGTATAACTTCTTTTTCTTTTTTTTTTTAGTATAATTTATTTTTCATCTTACTTTGGATGCTTCTTGAAGCTACTTCAAGCTTGTGATGTCTCTTAGTGACATTTTCAAATGTTGACACTATTTATTAATTTATATTATGGACATTCTGATGGAATCAGGAAGTCATTTCTAGTTTTATTTTGGCATCTACCCTTTATTTTAAGAGGAAAAACTAGTATGCATTATGTTGGTGACATTTATTTGAATAGACTGAAATTTCTTGTAAATGATGACATATGTTCTCAGTTTTAGTTACAAATAAGAAGTCATTTGAATAGCTCTGTGCACGTGGTACTATTTTAAAAGTGTTTTAAAGAAATGATACTTTCTCTTAGTTTAAATTTTTGAAGAAGTATGTACATGAAATTTATAAATGATCTGAAACTTTACTTAGTGGTGGATAAAGTTGCCAAAAAAGGTGATATAGTTCCAAATCAAAATTGTAGCATTTCTTCTTAAATTGATCAGTCTGTTATATTACTAATAAAGATTAAGACTAATCACTTTTTCCCCCCTTGGTTTTACAGAGTTGGTAAAGAGTTGAAGACAACCTTGCTTGAAGATGAAGGATATAGAATTTTAGAGGAAGAGATTTTTATTTTTTATTTTCAAAATTTGTCGAAGTCTCTAGTTACTGCTTTCAATCAAGCCTGACCACTTCATCAGAAATGTTTTTTACATTCTCAAGAAAAAATATGTCCCAGAAATTGAGTTTATTGCTGCTTGTATTTGGACTCATTTGGGGATTAATGTTGTTGCACTATACTTTTCAACAACCAAGACATCAAAGCAGTGTCAAGTTACGTGAACAAATACTAGATTTAAGCAAAAGATATGTTAAAGCCCTAGCCGAGGAAAATAAGAACACAGTGGATGTCGAGAATGGTGCTTCCATGGCAGGATATGGTAAGATAACCATACATGTTTCCAATCTTCCCCAACCTTATCCCTATTTAAAGACAGCCAGGGAAACCAAAGACCAAATAGGTCTTTACAAAGTAATTCTTTCCTGATATTTTAAAATGAAAATTTAAATGCACAGAGAAATAGAAATAGTATAAACACCCACATATCAGTGGGATATTTTCCAGTTTGTTTTATCTGCTTTTTTTGAATAACATTTAACATTATAGATATTATGGCACATTAGCTGCTAGATATTTCTGTATGTATTTCGAAAACAAAGTTTATGTTGTCCCAATGTAAACCTTCGATTGTATCCCAAGGCCAAATCCAACTCATTGCTGACTCATAGAAAGGAGTCTAGGGTTTGTTTACATGCCTTATTTTTAAAAAAGTTTTCTCTGTTTTATTCAAAAAATATAGCAATACATTTGGCCACAATCGATGATGTGACCAATGTTTTTGTCAAAGTAAGTAAAATCAAGACTATTTTTAAAACAAGCACCTCTCCAAACCAAAATCAACTCTAAATAAAAGCATCTTTTTTGCCATCTAATAATTGCAATGAGCCCAGATGTTTTTTGCTTTGTTTTTCACCACTCAGAAGGTTTACTAGGGAAGTTAATAGATTACAAATCAGGGTCAGCAAACAACAAGAGTACAATCACTGGTCTCCTCAGCCAGCAGCCAAGTCTGTCTCTGGTTCTTTACTCTCTCAGTCATGTGGTCCATTAGCCTTTTCTTCCGTGAACCAGAAAGCCAGCCCACCTATCACTCTGTCCCATGGTTCCATACCCTTGAGCCATTTAAGGAGAAGGTATATCCATAGTCTCCATTGCTGCTCCTCTGAGTCTCCATTGCCAAGGCTGATTTTTGAGATCAGAGTACTCCATCTTTTTCTTGAGTAGATTGTAGATTTGAGTTGTGTACCATTTATCACTGTGCCACCAGGTCCTCTTAGTAATTGTATTAAAAGAAAACAAAATCCATTGCCATTGAGTCTATTCCAAACCACAGCAACCCTATGTAGGATTTTTGAGACTTGTTACAGGAAGAGACAGTGTTTATCTATCTATCTATCTATCATCTATTTATTTTTGGCCATTTTCTCTTTCACACTCTTGAGTTCCTGTTGTTTTATATAGCTTATTTCTCTGTTGCCTTTAAGACTTCAAGAAAAACCAAAAACTTACTTGTCTATCTGGAGCACTATGTTTATGTGAGTGTGTGGTGAGCATTCTATTCTATTTCATTTTTTTTAATATCAAAGTTACATAGGCATATATTTAAAGAATCAAAATGTTATGAAACTTTTCAGAAAAAAAGGACAGTTCACCCTTTCTCCTGCATCCTACAGATGCCTATTCCTTAGAGCCACCCTATTAAACTATTGCAGGTGATTTAAATTCTGTATTTGTAAATAACATCCTTTATGAACTACTAATAGGTTGGTTTTTTTTGATATTTTATTGAGGGCTCATACTCCTGTCACCATCAATACATACATCAATTGTATGCATACCACATTTGCACACTTGTCATCATCACTCTCAAAACATCCTCCCTCTACTTAGCCCCCAGTACCAGCTCCCCATATTTCCCCTTTCTCCCCTTTCCCTTCCCCCATGAACATTTAATGATTTACAAATTATTACTTATTCATATCATACACTGTCTGATATGTCCCTCCACTCACTTCCCTGTTGTCCATACTCCAGAGAGGAAGCTATATGTAGATTCCTGCAATTGGTTCCCCCTTTCTACTCCATTCTCCCTTCACCCTCCCTGTATCACCACTCCCACCACTCATTCTGAAGATCATCTATCCGAATTCCCCTTGTTTCTGGCTCCAGTGTACATCCCCTGGTCTAGCTGGATCTGTCAGATAGAATTGGGATCATGATGGTGGGTGGGAGAATTAGAGAAAAGTTGCATATTTCATTGTTGCTACACTGACATCCTCTTTAAGGGGCTGTTGTGTCACCTATTGATGGACTTTGGGTCCCCAATCTTTACTACCCCTCATTTATAATGATGTGCTTTTTAGTTCTTTGATTCCTGATATGGATCCCTTTGATATCTCTTGGTCACACAATCTGGTGTGCTTCTTCCATGTGGGCTTTGTTGCTTCTGAGCTAGATGACTGCTTGCTTACTTTCAAGCCTTTAAGACCCCATGTGCTATGTCTTTTGATAGCCGGGCACCATCAGCTTTCTTTCCCACATTTGCTTCTGCATACATTTGTTGTCAGCGATCATATCAGGAAGGTGAGCATGCAATATTATGATTTTTAGTTTTTGAAGCCTAGTTCTTTAGTTCTTGATAGCCCTTTGACACCTTGTGGTCCCTTAAGCTGGTGTGCTCCTTCTTAGTTTTATTTTTTGTTTTTTTTCAATGATAGGAGTAATGCACAGTTGAATAAATTGATATGATTTTCTAGCCATTGTTTTTGTAACTCTCAACAAATAACTGGGATCATGCAAATAGGGCATATGTAACTTTAATGTGGAGAATGTCAGTTTGCTGTTCAGCTGGGTGTATAATGAACCATCTCAGAAGCAGAAATGGTGTCTCTCATTGCCTTTAAGAAATAATCGGTAGAGTCCATCCTCTGGACTTTGAGGTTTCTGTGTGCTGAACTCCTTCTATCCAAGAGACAGAGGCTATGAGGCAGAGATGTGGAGAAGGCATGACAACAGTGGTTGCAGCCACCAGGAGCTACAGAGAGAACAGTAGGTTTCCCAGCCCTCAGTGAGAAAGCTGAGGCCTTCAGGCAGTAAAAATGCTTGCAGACTGGGTGAAGTGTTGGGGAATGGGTGTTGATTTGTCAACCCAAGGAGCTGGAGCTACATTCCAGAGCCTTTGGGCTGAGGCTGATGAAGTGGTATGCCCTTTGGCATTTATGTACAAGCCACCCCCTCACCTCCACCTCCAAGCAGAAAACTGTTGTATTATGAGCACGTCAGATTCTGAAACTCCTATCATGTGAGTTTTGCCTGTGACTTCTGTGTTGTGGTTGCAACTGATTAGTGAGCCCAGCTGTGATTAGTTAAATTGTGTGTCAACTTGTCTGGACCAGAATCCTCAGGAATTTGGCAATTAAGGCCTCGTAATCCCCCTTGATGTGACAAAACACAATGTAGTCTGCAGTAAGCATCCAGTCAGTTGCAGGAAGATTAAGGTGGAGGGCAACCCCTTTTCTTCTGTCTGAGCCCCGAGGCACTGTTAAGGAAGTTTCCTTGGGTGTATGGCCTAATTCCTGTTTAAGTAGGAAAAAGTCTTACTTTTTTTTGGTTGCGTCTGGATTCTGCATCTGACTCTTTGACCTCTCGTTCTTTGGACTTGAGCCAATGGCCTGCCATATTGCCTTTTGCTCATGGGAGCCATCAGTAGCCGGTTGTCTGACCTGATGACCTTGAATTCATCAACTCTGCGAGATGTGGTCTTTTTTACCATGCCTGGGTTCATCAGCACCCAGATCTATTCCAGACAGAAGCCTCCGCTATAAAAAAAAAAAAAAAAATCCAACACAGCAACTTCTGTTGAAACTTTATTGGACTTACTTGCTTTTGTGTGAGCTGTTTTTTTGTTATAAATTTTGTTCTTTCCATATATAAGCATCACTGGGTTTGCTTCTCTAGAGAAGCCAGCCTAACATACCAGCTGAGAAATAGAGTGTTGCTTGGTAAAGAAGACTAGAGTATAGAGGCAGGTCTGACCTTTCCGTTAGGCTGAGTTTGATTCTTCTTCCCCCTGTTGAAGTCAGAAAAGGGCAGACACTACCCCCACACCGTTTTTATGAGCACTCTGTTATATAAGTTGAGACTTCAGCTTTCTCACTACAAAATGTATTCTATCTCCCACACCTCTTTTGCCTCTTTCATGTATTTGTCTGCCTATTTTCATAATGATTTTTGCTAATGCAATATTTGGTGTGTACATTATTTTTACTATTAGTGGTATTTCTTGGTGATTCATATAGTATATTATGATTACTTTTCCTTTCTTGTATTAGTTTATTTCCCCACAAAGAATTAACAAGTACTTGGTTTTTTCTTCTTTGCCTAGTTTTCTATTACATTCTCCTATTGTTTGAATATTTTACCAGTCATTCTGAGCATAGGGTATACAGAAGTTTTGTGAATAAGAATTGACACAAAGCTGACTCCTGGAAAGTGGAGGTCAGTTTTACATCTCTAACTTTTCCATTGTCCCTAGTTCTAGACTCTCCCCCCACCCACTGAGTTCAGGAATTCTCTGTAGTGTCAAGTAGGACTTACAGATTATGTTTCTGTGGCATTATATGGTTATGAAGACAAAAGGATACAGCTCCAAAATATAGGTTACAAGTAGGCAGAAACAATGGGATACAATTTTGGAGTAACTCAGAGGACTTGGGCAGGTACCGAAAGCTCTCCTCAGTGAGATCAGGGAAAGCCTCTTCTCCCCATTCACTCTCTAATTGAGGGGTTTCAGTCTTCATTCAGCCAGCCCAGCTATTCATGACTGGTAACCAGACAGGCTCACAGACTGGCTCCTGTTTAGTAATACAAACCCTCATGTAGCCAGCTCATTTACTCTTAAGGTCTTTTTCTCAGCTGGTCTAGAGACGAAACCCAAACTGCTTAGGTAAGATTATTCTTGATCCCACATGACGTAGTTCACACTTTCTTTATCTTGGACTCTTTCCTGAGCCTTTCTGGACAGCTCTGGCCTGCAGGGTTTGCCCTTCAGGCATGCAGCGTGATTTTTAAGATAGCATCTCCATCTACTTCATTGTGGGGGATTCCTTTCACACATCTCACCTTCATTTACCTATTCCTAAGATTCCTGTGGCTTCCCCTTTCTTAGTTACGCCCCTAGTGTGCTCCTAAGGGAAAAAAAGTAAATATTTTGAGTCTTTGTATGTCTGAGAAGTTGTCCTCCCACCCCCTGTGCTTAATTAAAAGTTTGAGTGTAGAATTCTAGGTTGGAAATCATTTTCATCAGATTTTAAAGGCTTTGTTCTATTTGATTTTTAGCCTTCCCTCCCCCTCCCCCCGCCCCAATGTTCTTTTTGAGGATCTTATGCTATTCTGATTCTTGAAGCTTTATATGTGGCTAATTTTTTGATACTGTGAGATTTATGTTCCTCAGTGTTCTAAAAGCTTTTGTTGTTGTGCCTGGACATAAACTTCTTTTATGCATTAGGATGCTTAGTGTACTCTTGAAAACCAGAAACTTTTAATTTTGGAAGACTTTCTTAAATTACTTAGTTAATTTTTTCATATTTTAAAAATTATTTTAAAAAATTCTTATGTTATCCAAGTGTTATCTCTCTTGAAAAATAATCTTTCTGTTTCAATTTTTCAAAGAATACCTTAGCTTTATTCCTAGCCCTTTATGGAAAATTTTGTCCTTCATATTTATATCTCTGAGATTATCAGTGGTAATTTTTCTGGTTTTCTTTTTTAATTTAATTTTACTTCTGGTGAAAATGTACATATCAAAACTGGTTTCCATTGAACCATTCCTACGAGTACTGTTAAGTGATGTTGAGTTCCTTCTTCACATTGTGTCGACATTCCTATTTCTGCTTTACTTGCTTCACTTTTGTTGTTCAAAGCGTAGTTCCATTTCAAGACTTGAAGAATATAATATTTCAACACAGTCTCTGGGAGTCCTCTAGCCTTAGCGGACCCATTAAGACTGGATTCTTTGGGAATTGGAAGTTCTGTCTATATATTTCCCCTTGCTGGTAGGATCCATCTATTGAATATTTGGTAGTGGTAACTGGGGCCCCACCTCTTTTTCATGGTCTCATGTTAGAGGAAGCCATGGTTCCTGGAGGCAGAGGCTATTCGTTCTCTAGCATCACTGCTTCTCTGATTCTTGGGTTTCTCTTCTTTTCTGTTGCATCAGTTGAATAGAGACCAGTTGATGGTTTTGGCTGGACAGGAAAGCTTCTAGGATCCCAAGCACTACTCACTTAATTGAGGTAGAAATCTCAAAGCCAAACTCACCATCATTGCTTTGATCCAACTTTTCGTGACTTTATATAGGATTTCCAAGCCTATCAATCTTTATAGGAGCAGATAGTGTCATCTTTTCTCATTTAGATCAGCTAGTGGGTTTGATCCATAGACATTGGGGTTAACCGTCCAGTGCTTACCCAATAATACCACCAGTGTCCGTCAGGTTGTAGAATTTAAACTCAGAGAACTCAAACTCAATGCCATCCCATTCATGGTGACCCTGGAGGACCAGGCAGAATAACCCTGTGAGTTCCCGAGACTATAACTCTTAATGAGAGTAGAAAGCCTCTTCTTTCTACCACAAGGTGGCTGGTGGTTTCAAACTGCTGGCTTTGTGGTTAGCAGCCCAATGTGAAACCACTGTACCAACAACAGAACCTTTACAGATCCTTGACTGACACGCCCTGTAGGACTGTGACTCTAATCCTTCAAACAAAATAAACTAGTCCTGTAGAGTGTTTGGTTAAATCTAGGTTATATCAACCACTTTAGCTCGTTTTTTTCATTTTATCTAAGTTATATCAACCACTTTTGCTTTCTTTTTTTTTCAGGGGATAAGGGAGTGTGTCATACCAGCTTGATTAGAGAAACAAATTCAGAGACACTCATATATGTATAAGAAAGAGCTTTGTATCATAGAGTAATTATATATTAAGAAAACATCCCAGCCCAGTCTGGATCAAGTCGATAAGTCCAATACTAATCCATAAGTCCCTCTTCTAAACTCATAACCACATGCAATGATGTAAAGTGCAGGAAGATCACAGACCAGCGGATGAAATGTCTTGTGGGTCCAATGGTAGAGAAGCATCACAGGGCTTGTGCACCCTGGGCTTCAAGGCTCACCACAGTGTCCCTCCTGCTCGTAGCTTGGCATAGGTAGGGGGATCAAGGTCACCACCCCCCTGTTGACATGGACCCCTTCTCCACTTCAGCCTTCAAAGTTCTTGTTTGAATATTTGCTACTGGCACCAAAACCTGCACCTGCAGCAGTGGCACTCAGACCCACAGGTCTCTGTATGATGCTGTCTGAGTGTCTCAACTGCAAGAAAGTGAAGGAGAGAGAGAGAGAGAGAGAGAGAGAGAGAGAGAGAGAGAGAGAGAGAGAGAGAGAGAAAGACCCTCCCTCCAGGGAGAAAGAGAGGAAGTCTCCAGAATGCTCGTGAGAAGACCATGCCCACAAAGAGGCGTCATCAGGCTGTGACCTAATTGACAGGCTAGACTTCACCCCTGTACTTATTTATTAAGTTGACATGAAATTATAAAACTACTACAGGAAGGTTGTTGATATCCCAATTATATGTAACATAGCATTTGCCAAGTCATCCTTTTTCTTGTGTCTGCCCACTGCCATCAAGTAGACCCTGACTCATAGCCATGCCTCCAAATGGAGTAGGTCTGCTCCTTCGGGTTTCTGAGACTGCATCCGTGCAGGAACCCACCAGCTTGTTTCTTACGCTGTAGAGCAGCGAGTTTGCATTTGCAGCCCTGTGCTTATCTCACAGCATCATCAAGACTCCTGCTTCCTGACAATTTAGCTGTCCGTATGGAACAGTCATCAAGTTGGGTCGTTATCATCCATATTTTATGCTACCTCTCCCATTAACAAGGGAGTCTTGGTGGTGCTGTTGGGCTCTAACTGCAAAGTCTACAGTTTGAATCCCCCAGCCACTCCGCAGAAGAAAAATGAGACTTTCTGCTCCAGAAAATGAACAGCCTTGGAAAGCCCACAGGGACAGTGCCAATCTGTCATCAGGTCACTAGGAGTCACAATGGACTCCAGTGCAGTGGAGTCTTTGTGGTGCTCATTGGCCACATACACAGCTTCATCACGACCCAGAAAAAGCGCTCTCTTTTCGCACTACTGGGACCCACAAAGTGTTCTTATGGTTCTTCTACACACGGTTAGTAATCCTTAACCTTTCGTCCATGCTTGCTGTGTACACACACAGTCACAGCCAGCAAGTCAGTTCTCACGCATTGAGCCTGTACAGCAGGGTAGTACTTTCCAAGATGGTAACTCTTCTTGGGAGGAGAAAACCTCGTCTTTCTCCTGAGAAGCAGCTGGTGGCTTCAAACTACTGACCTTGTAGTTAGCAGCCTAACTCATAACCACTTAGTAAGTGGAACTAAAATTTGATGGGAAATGATGAGTTGTTGGGTGGGATTCACAGGGTGATCTGACTGGGACATTTCTTTGGAGGAATCTTTAATATCATTACCTTTCTTTTGGGGGGAATAACCCTAAATTTAGGGCTTCCTTTTTAAGATGATCAGATTATCCTAGGAAGCACTTCCAGTCTTGTATCAGAAGGCATAAGTATCTAAGTTCAGCAATCAGAGTGAGAGAAAAAGGGAGAGGAAGGGAGGTGGTCTCAGCCCTCACTATGTAAAACTATTACTTTAGTTCCCAGTTTTCAGTGTGGTATTCAGGCCTTAACTGCTCTGTCTTCTTCAGAAAGCAATTCAGTTCTTCTGCTGCAGTTCCTCAGTTTATTGGAGTTATATAGAGAATACTTTGTAGCCCCTAACCTTTCATTTCATGCCATCCTTTCCCTGCCACCTCTGTTTAGTGGTATCAGGTTCTACAATATTTGGGTCTTGTGAGGTGGGGAGGGTGGGGAGTGTTGTGTAGAAAATTGAACTTTATGGCTTTTCTCAATACTTGTTTTAAGATTCAGCTTTTCAGATCTGCTAAGGCAGTTACTTCTCATCCATTCGCTTTTAGAAGTTTTGTTACTATTTTTTCCATGTTATCTTTGGCCTTGACAAGGAAATGCCCTGGACACTTTACATTTTTTTTTTCCTTAGAAAGGTTTTCACGAAGTGAAGAGAGCTTGTATTTGCTCATTTAGAAGGCAAGAGGTCAGAGAGAGTGTAAACTGAGATGGCAGTACTGCGGCAGATACAGATGCAGACATTGTATTGTTTTGCTTTTTGCTTAGTCCAAGGCACTGATAGAAAAAGTAAAGCCGTGGATTCCTTGGCAACAGAGGAAACACTTGGGAGGAAAGTCCTACTAGAGCATATGAGGAGGCTTCATAAAGTTTGTGGAAAATTGGAATTAAAAGGTAGTGGAATTTTTCCTTGAACTTTTTGAAGTCTCTTATGGTATTTTAAAAGCTAGCCACCTGTTCTGTGCTCCCCAGCTGTGTAATGGCCACTTCTTACACACAGTTCCAGGGAGAAAGAAAAGGCAGACTTATTTAAAAACAAGAAAAGGCAGACTTATATAAAAACAAACCCAGCTGTCCCCCCCCCCCCCATGTGTTGATTCTACCTCATGGTGACCCTTTGTAGAGTCTTTTTACAAAACTCCTCAATGTGTAGTGAGTGGTTTCTATGGCTCTTGTAGTGCTTGTCTTTTTAGTCTGCAAACGTAAGTGCTGTGGCCTGCCCAGGGGCTATGTCAAGAACGTGGCTAGCGCCCTTCTGGAGCTGGTGCCTGGTGCATCTGCAACCAGGGTGACGCTCCTGGGGATTGACTTGATGTCAACTGGTTGGTTGGCTATCAGTGCAGCTAAACATTGCCAATCAATCAAAATCGACTCCAGACATTTTTGGAGAGTTATTGAATAATCCGAATGTTAGTATTTATTTATTTATGTATTTATTTGTGAGCATCCCACTGCCTCCACATCCAGAAGTTGAGGGCACTTGGTATGTCTGATAGAAAATTGTTGCTCTTCCATTCAAATCTACCAAAAATTGCCTTATGAAAGAAGGCTGAGTTTAAAATGCATTTTAATAAAAATTTCAAATATTTAAACTGTTAGGTAAATAATGAAAACTTTTTTTTTTTCAAATGACAAATTATTAGAGAATACCTTTCGTAGTGGACAAAAGCCAGTTTCAAAGTCCTCTCAATCAGTGATTTCTGGGAACACAGAGAGCCAACATCCCTCTTCTTCCTGTCTAAGTACAATTCAAAGTCCTAGGCAATTTCTGTAAAACCAACACGAGAGTCTCCCAGGTGATGAGAAGGGAGACTACTTGGAGTGTGGTCTCCCAGGAACAATTGGCTTTCTGTTTTCAGCTCCTATTTGGAGTGGGAAAAAAGGGCAACAACTCAGGAAAGTCAGTGGGCACAGACAAAAAAGGTTCCAACAAAAGTCTTCCTCTAACCAAATAAGGTGCAGCCTAGCAAGACCCAAAATGTATAGCTAGGAGCTTGTCTAGCCAAACACAGAAAATTCTGTGGCACCATCACCTCCACGACCACCACCCACATAATTAAAGGCCAAGGGTGCAAACATCCCTGCCAGAGAGTGGTGTTCAAGAAAGGCAGGGAGGGGGAGGCTGGACTCCATCTCTATCAGCCAGTCATGAGGACAAGCTCTTGCCCACCACCTGACGAAGGGGAACTTCCATACCCACAAGGTAGTAGAGAGGCCTGACCCTTCCTAAGTGATTCAGAAGAGGCCTGGAGTGTCACTGAAGACTAACCACATGGGGAACTCCCACCTCTGTCTTCAGCAGTTAACCCTAGTTCCCATTTTGGGTGTCCATAAAGGTTGAGTGGGCAATTTGGATTTTCAACTCTACAAAAGTAACTTCCATTTCCTGCTAGAATTAAGTCAGAGAAAAATAGCTAAAACAGGAGGATATTAAAAACTTACCCAGATTCCAAACAAATCTCTTGTCTTATTGAGAACCAAGAAGATCTCATTCTGAACGAAAGACAGTGACAGATGTTTGAATTATCTGACACAGATTTAAAGTAGCTCTAATAATGCTTCAGTGAGCAATTTCGTGGACATCTGAAGCAAAAGACAACAGAAAACTTCCTCAAAGACATATGAAAACTTAGAGAAGAAATAGAATGCAAGGGAGCTTCAAAAGTCCATGAGAAAATAAGTTATATTTTTCATGAACTTTTTGAGGTCCTTGTGTAAAAAAGCAAATAGAAATGTTTAAATGGAAATTCAATCATGATTAATCAGTGAATGGGGTCAACCTGAGAATGAAGGAGAAAGAACCAAGAATAATAAATTGGAAGAGATGGTAGGTGCCCCTGAGTTAGCCCTGACCAATAGTGACCTGGGGTATAGTAGAACCCTGCCCCCCCCCCCACTGTCCTTACAGTGGTTAGACTTGAGTCCATTGCAGCCACGCTATCTATCTTTTTCATGAAGGATCTTCCTCTTTGTGTCTAACCCTTTCAGTTTACCATGGACCATGATGCTCTTATGTAAAGGCTGATCTCTCCAGACAGTGTGTCCAGAGTATGTTAGAAGTCTCACCTTCTTCACGTTCAGGGAACCTTCTGACTGTACTTCCTTCAAGACAGAATTGTCTGTTGCTCTGTCAGTCCATGGTACTTTCAATATTCTTTGCCAGTACCATAATTCAAATGGAGGGGAAAAACAGTTCAAAGGACATCAGATTTCTGAGAAGGCCCCTGGGATTTCTCCCATGGAGACCTGAAGGACATGACCCAATATTTTTTTAAGTGTTCAAAGAAAAGAACTGCCCCAAAAGTCTGTCCTTAGTGAAAGTGTCCATCTGGAAAGAAGAGCAAATCGAGGTATTCTCAGATGAAGGCAAATGGAAAGAACTTGTTATCAGCAAACTTACCCTAAATGGGAATTAATTCTTTAAGCAGAAGAGATGTGAGGACTGAATCTTAGCACACCAGGAAGTACTGAAAACATGGTTTTAAAAAAGGGGAGTGGGCTGAGCCCCGGTGGTGTAAGTGGTTGAGTGCGGGACTGCAGCCCGCGGGCTTGGCAGTTCAAATCCAGCGGCGGCTCTCAGGAGCAGTGTTGGGTAGTTCCCACGACCACTAAAGGACAGTGAGGCCCACAAAAAAAAAAAAAAGGAGTTGGGTTGGGATGTAGATTCACTTGCATTTTAATTTTCCTCTAGGGAGGTCAGGTGGTGTAGCGGGATAACTAAGGTCACAGCCCATCAGCTGCTCTGAGGGAGAAGAAGGGACTGTCTGCTTTCAAAAGATTACAGCTTTGCAACCCCAGAAGTCAACTGTACTCTGTCCTATAAGATCACTTTGAGTCAGCAGTGACTCCATAGGAAAAGTTTTCTAAGCTGTCGTATGGTTATAAATGTATGGAAATATTTTAAGGTTAAGGTAATTATAAAAGTGAAAGGTAAAGGGTGATAAGAGGTAAGGTTTCTGTATTTTGTTCCTACTGATAAAAAGATATCACCAGTATACTGTCATAGGCTAAATGAGGAAAAGAACTTATGAAACACAAAAAAGTAAAATAGTAGACTTAAGTTCTAATATGTGAAAAATGCTTTAAATGTAAAAATTCAAAATAGACCAATTAAAATAAATTGGTAGGCTAGATTTAAAATTAGGAACTAGTTATATGCTGTGTACAAGAAATTCCCTTCAAATATAATGATATAGATGAGCTGACAGTGAAAGTATAGAAAAAGATAGATCTTCTACATATTAAGCAAAGTAAGAGTGGTTCTGTATTAGCATGAGTTGAAGTAGATTTCAGAGCAAAGAAAATTACCAGAGTCCGAGAAAGATATCCTATAACCATAAAAGACTCATTTCTTATAGAGGAAATAGCAATCAAATGTGTATCTCCCAAACAACAGGGCTGAAAAGATGTGAAGCACACCCGGTAGAACGGGATTTACTTTTGGAGAACTCTCCAGCCACCAACACAGTACACCTGTTTCTCCATATCCTGGGCTATTAAAAAACCTGAACTTATTTAAAGTAATTGAAATCATATAGCACATGTTCTTCAACCACAAGGAAACTAGAAATCGGTAACTGAAAATAACATGAAAAGCAAACAGTACACTTCTAAATAATCTGTAGGAAATTATCCAGACAAACACCCAACAGCATTGAGATGAGTAAAACTGATACTACCATACAAAGAATGGTGTGCCACAGCCAAAGGAGTGCCGAAAGAGGAAGGTGTGAACCGAATGCATAGATTAGAAAAGAGGAATGTTTCAAAGCCATAGTTTAAGTTCCTGTCTCAAGAACCAACATAGATAAGATGATAAATATAACAGGAGGACGGAAACAAGATACCAGTGAAACTGAAAACAAAAACAGTCAAAATCAGTGAAGCAAGAGTTTGTTAAAAAATAAAAAGACACAAATGATCAGGAATAAAGAAGTGGCCAGCTGCAAAAAACTGCCCCAAACTGCCCTAGAGGGTTCCACTAGAGAATTCTGTCAGAAGTTTACAGAGGAATTACTATCAAGTCTCTCCCAGAAAAATAAAATGCTTCCCAGGCCACTTTATGAAGTTGGTATTGCCCTATTCTAAAGCAAAGACAATACAACAAATAAAAACTACCAAACGTATCCTTCATGAATACAATGAATTAAGTACCCCTTAACAAAATGTTAGTGCATACAATTCAGCAGCACATAAAAGAATTGTTTAATCTGATCAGGTAGCATTTTTCCAGCCATGAAAGGTTGACTCAGTATTTAAAAATTAGCCCTGTAACTTAGCCCATCATACTTACAGACTAGTTGGAGGGAGGTGTATTTTCTATACAAGGGCCACATGCTGTATCCCTCATGGTGACCTTGGTGATGGTGAAAACAATATGTATCTTGCCTATCAAGGTCAGCATTCTGTTGTGATATTATAGATATTTTTGTAACATACTACCATTTGGGGAAACTACTAGATGAAAGGTACAGGAATTTCAGTATTATTTATTACAGTTGCATTTAGATCTACAAATATCTCAAAATGTTTATGTGTAGACACACTGCTCTAAACCAAGCCTGTGAAATGAGTCTGTCTTATATTCTATGTATGTTAAAGTTAAGCAGATCTCAGAATTCAAATAAAAAGTGACGTTGATGTAGCTTGTTTTTGATTCATGTCATTTAGTAAAGTTCATTATATAGTATTTATGCCTTCATGTAAGGAAATGTAGGTTTATTTAGCATTTGATTTGTAATGCATTTTGATGAGAACATATTTTGATCCACTCATGAGGTCTAAACATCATTTTATTGGGGACTCATACAACTCTTATTATAATCTGTACATCAACTGAACCAGGCATGTTTATACATATGTTGCCCTCATTCTTTTCTAGATACTTACTTTTTATTGAGCCCTTGGTATCAACTCTTCCTCCCACCCCCCTCATAACCCCCTCATAGATTGTACATTGTTATTATTTTTATCTCTTATACCAACTGCTGTCTCCTTTCCCCCATGTTTTCTGTTCTTCCCCCTGTAGAGGGGTGTATGTCAATCATTGCGATTGGTTACGTCTTTTTCCCTACCTCTCCCCCGCTTCCCCCTACCCTTCTGGTATCACTATTCCCACTCCTCTTCCTGGATTCTCTGTGTTGTGAACTCCCATCCCTTTCTATACCTGTGATGTACCTGTGTACAATTCTAGTCTGAATTGAGAAGCAGTACTGGGCTCATGGTAATGGTGTGTGTGTGTGTGTCTGTGTGTGTGTGTGTGTGTGTGTGTGAGGAAGCCAAGAAAACAGAGGAATATAGTGTTTCATTGATGCTTTACTATACCCTGCTGACTCATCCTTTCCCTGTGACCCCTCTGTAGGGAGATTGTCCCACTGTCTATAGTTGGGCTTTGGGTCTCTGCTCCAGGGCCCCTTGTTCTCAACAATATATTTTTGTTTGTTATGTGTCTGCTGAAGCCTATTACCCGGTCTCTCTGACTTCTCATGATCACACCAGCAGTGTGCTTATTCCATGTGGACTTGTTGCTTCACTGCTGAATGGCGGCTTGTGTACCTTCAAGCTTTTAAGACCCCAGATGCTTTATCTTTTAATAGAAGTGCACCATCCGCCTTCTTCACCACATCAGCTTATGCACTTGTTTTGTTTTCGGCGATTGTGTTGTGAAGGTGAACATCTCAGACTGCCGATTGGTTAGAACAAAGTGTTCTTGTAATCAGGTAGGGGATGAACAGAGACCCAAAGTCCATCCCCTACTTCATTGTATTGCCATATAAATATATGTACCTGGATCAATACTTCTATTATTGTGGATTAATATATTTACATATGTACACAGCTATGTTTATAGCTCTATCCATTGCTCTGCTTCCTTGGTCCTTCCTCTGTTTCCTTTTACCTCTCTCCTGCCCCACTGCCACTTTCCCCTTCTTTCTGTCGCTTGGTATTTCCTCTTAGCTAGTTGCTTTTGCTGTGACAGACCCCCCGTTCCCCCCCTTCCTATCTCCTCCTTGTTATTGACTCCAACACCCCTTTTGTACCCTGTCCATGGCTCAGCCTACTCACTGCCTTCTTCCCCCACTACCCTCACTTCCCAGGTCTTCCCGGGACCATTGGGCCTGGTGCCTGTCCCATATAGGTAGGTACACTGACGATGACATTACCCAAACTGATTCAAAAAAGTGAAAATAGTAATTAAATTAAAAAAATTTTAAATTAAAAATAATTTCTAAAAAAGAGAGAGAGAAAAGTACACAAAAACCCTGGGTCTGTTTGCTGGCCTTCAAGACTGTCTAGGACAGAGGTGCTCAATACATCGTTCACAATCTACTTGTTGATTGCAAATGTAATGTGGGTAGATCACATGGCATTAAAAAAATAGACATAACCCCCATCATCAGTCCTATCATGTAATTGATAAACAGCTCAGCCAATCAGATGTAATCTTAGGTGCCAAACGCATGTGCAAACTACTATGCTAAGTGCAGCAAAACTGGCAAACTAAGTTATCGCCAATTTTTTGACCTTTTTTTCCCCCCTCTTAAATATAAGAAAGGGTATTAAATTGAATGGGGGAGCCAGACCAAGTAAAAAGACAAGAGCATACTGCTTTCATACAGAATACGAGCCGACATACAAGCTGACATTCAGCTAAAGCCCAGAGCACATGACAACTTACTGCAACTTACAGAGGAAAATATCCAAACATGAGAAAACGTGCTACCTCCTTGACTGCATTATTGCACTCTACTCATTTATGTGAGTTAGCCTTTTCCTACATAAAGGTGATCAGTCGAAGTACTGTTCCACCACGACTGATGACCATTTGGAAGTGTGCTTGAGGCTGGCTGTCGGCAGCTACTGTCCGGACTATGCATCCCTGGCTCATTCCATTCAGTGCAAGTCATCCAGTAAACCCGGGTAATGGCAAAAAATGTACGTAGTTAATTGTGTTGTCTTGTGCAATATGGACTCATGCAGTTATGCAAAGTACATAAACATACATTGTACATACAAAGAATTCTCAATGCATTTATGAATAGATATAATAAAAAATAAATATATGTTTTGCTGTTTTTGTAGTCAGTAGATCATTTTGACTTGATTGTTTTATAAGTAGCTTGCATGCTGAAAAAGTGTGTGCACCCCTGGTCTAGGACCTGTCCCTCCGGCCTGGAATATCCCCTTGGGTGCTCCTCAGGCGTTTGTAGCTCTGCCATGCTCCTGCTGCTGATGCTCCCTTCTTGGTTCACTCCATTTTGGGGGGGTTCAGACCACACTGCCTCCCCATCATATGACCAAGAAATGTCCTCTGTCGCAGTCTGCTCCAGTAAGGGGACAGCATGACATATACTGTTGCCGTGCCCAGTCCCTCTGTATCTCATTAGCTCCCCACAGGGATGTCATCTTTTGAGCCTGGTATGCCAGTGTGGGGTCCAGTCCGGCTCACTCTTTTTCTTCCTCCATCCTGGCTTGCCTCTGTGGGTGTGGCATGCTGGCCCCTCTCCCCAACCTGTGGTTTCATTGCCGTTCTCCACCACACCTACTTCAGGGGAGGGAGTCAGTTTGGCTGTGGTTGGGGCCAGCCCTGTAGCTCTCTTTTCACGCATCCTTCTATGTGGCTACACTGTCCCCATGGTTTGGTGCTTGATGGTAGGGTCTGCATGCCACTCCAGCTTCGGTGCAGATAAGACCAGTACCTTCCCTGGGTGGATTAGTGCCCTACCCCATCTATCACCATTTCACTTTCACACCTCCCCCCCCGCCATTTCTCCCTCCCACCTCCCCACTTTACGCATTATTGTCTTGGACCAACATATACCTCCTTGAGTTTTGGTCCAACCTCCTCTCACTTCCCTGTATCTCAACCCAAATGTCAGGACATACATAGCTTCTCTTCTATACCTACTGTGCTCATTACACTTACCTCAGGGGACTCATGCTGTATTTCTTCTTTTGTGATTGGCTGACTTCACATAATTTCAGCTCTTCCCATGAAAAGGCATATTTCATGTGCTCATCAGTGCGTTTTAGTGATGCATAGTACTCCATTGTGTTATGTGCCAGACTTTACTGATCCACTGGTCTGCCGATGGAAATTTAGATCGATCGTTTCCAACTTTTTGTGATTGTGAATTGCACCACAATAAACATTGGAGCACATAGGACTGGTCCTGGTTTATTTCTTACCTCTTCTGGGTATATGCTCAGTAGAGGGATAACTGAATTATAGTGTAGCTTAATTTCCATCTTTTTAAAGTATTGCCAGATAGCTTTCCATAGTGGCTGTACATAACTACAAGACCACCAGCAATGTAGGAGAGTTTCTGTCTCCCCACATCCCATCCAACATTTGTTCTCTGATTTTCTGATTTGGGCTGTCTTCAAAGGTATTAGATGGTATCTCATCATTGTTTTGATCTGCATTTCTCTGATGGCTAATGATCGTGAGCATTTTCTCATATATTTATTGGCCGTATGGGTCTCCCTAGTGAAACTACTTTTCAGTTCTTTTCCCCATTTCTTCAAAGGGTTAATTGTTTTCCTCTTTTTGCAGGCATGGAGGATATAGTAGATTTTCGTAATAAACCCTTTCTCTGTTGTATCATTGCTAAAAATTCTCTCCCAGTCTGTGGGTTTCCTTGTTACCCTCTTGGTAAAGTCTTTTGATCCACACAGGTGTTTTAGCCTCAGTAAATACTATTTGTCAATTTCAGGGTCCCCTGTGTGTATACCCTACCCTATTGCAGTTAGCCTTTGTATTCCCTAGCCCGAGGCTCTTAGGTTTGTCCTGATTCCTTTGCTAATGGTCCTGATGGTTTGGGATTTTACTTCTAGGTTTGTAATCCACCTTGAGTTCTTGTGCATGGGGTGAGGTAAATATCTTGTTTCATTTTTCTACATGTGGATTTCCTTTGTTTTCAGCACCATTTGTTAAATAAGACATCACCCTCCACTTGACGTTTTTGGGGCCCTTGTCAAAGATCAGTTATTTATATACTGATGGCTTTGTTTCTGTGTTTTCTATTCTTTTCTATTGGTCTGTGTATCTGTCATTATGCCAATACCATGCTGTTTTGACCACTGTGGCTATGTAGTAGAAATGAAAGTTTGGTAAAGTGAGCCCTCCAACTATGTTCTTTTTGAGAAGTTCTTTGCTAATTCTGGACTTTTTCCCTCTCCATACGAAATTGGTGGTCTGTTTTTCCAATTCTTGGAAGGTTGTTGGTATTCGAATCAGGATAGCATTAAATTTATAAAGTATCCTGTGTAGGATAGACCTCTTTACTATATTAGTTTTCCGATCCATGAGCATGGGATATGCCTCTATTTGTGAAGGTTGCTTATGGTTTCCTGTAGTTTTCTTTCTTAGGTCTTCTGGGTTTTTTTGATAGCTATATCCCTACATATTTGTTCTTGGCTATTGTGAATAGTATTGCTGCCTTGATTTCCTCTTCAATGTTCTTGTCTGATGTAGATAGCAAACCAGTTGACTTATGTTTGTTCATCTTGTATCCTTCCACTCTTCCATTTTCCTCTATCGCTGTCAGTACTCCGATTGTGGAGCTTTTGGGATTTTCAATGTACAGAATCATGTCATCTATAAATAACGGTCATTTTACCACCTCATCTCCCACTTGGATACCTTTGATGTCCTTCCATTGTCTTATGTTATTAGGTAGGACCACCAGCATGATATTGACTAGAAGTGGGAGCAAGCAATATCCTTGCCTGGTCCCCTTTTTCAGTGGGATTGATTTTATCTTTTCTCCATTGACTATGATGTTAATTGTCAGCTTTACATAGATAGTTTGCATATATATATTTTTGGTAGCTTGTATTAACTTGAGAAGTGCCCTTCCATTCTTATCCTCCTGAGGGTTTCATTTAGGAATGGGTGCTGGATGTTGTCAGATGCTTTTTCTGCATCTATAGATTCTTATATTTTTCTTATCAATGTCGTACATAATATTGATGGATTTTCAGATGTTTAGCTATCTCTGCTTCCCTGGAATGAAGCTCACCTGTTCCTGATGAATGATGTGTTTTATATACTTTTGTTTTTTATTGGCCAATATCTTGTTGAAAGTTTTTGCATCTATGTTCATTAGAGATATTAGTCTATAGTTCTCTGTTCCTGGGTATCAAAGTTATACTGACTTCATAAAATGAGTTTGGAAGTTTGTCAACCTTTGGTGTCAGCTCTTCCGTGAATAGTTTGTAGAATTTGGTTAAGTTATCTGGTTCAGGGGCTTTTTTTGGTTGGTAGTTTCTTGATAACCATATCTATTTCTTCTTTTGCTGTGTGTTTGTTTAGGTTCTTGACCTCCATCTGGGATAGTCTAGGTAGGGATTGTTTTTCCAAGTATTTTTCCATGTCTTCCACATTGTCGAATTTATTAGAGTACAGTCTTTCATAGTACTTTGTGATTATCCATTTACTCTCATTAGGGTCTGTTGTGATTCCCCGTTTCATTCCTTATCTTGGCTATTGTTTGCTCTTCTTTGGTTAGGTTTGCCAGTGGTCTATTGATTCTGTTGGTCCTTTCAAAGAACCAGCTTTTTGCTGCATTAATCTTCTGCATCGTTCTTTTCTCTTTCCATTGTTCAACTCTGTCCTGATTTTTAGCATTTCTTTTGCTGTTGAAGTGATTGTTCTTTGGACTCTGTTCTAGTTGCTGGAAGTTTTGTAAGAGTGTGTCTGTCATCAGTCTTTCTTCCTTTTCCATATATGCTCTTATCAAGCTACCTCTGATGACTGCTTTCGTCATATCCCATAAGTTTTTATATAATGTATGCTCATTAGCTTCTACAAATCTTTTGATCTCTATAATCTGGGTGAGTGCCCACTCATGTTGCAGAAGATCATTATTCATACTCCCAATTATTTGCCCTCATTTTTCTGGTCATCCTTTTATTGCTCTCCAGTTTTATGACATGGTTGTCCGAGAAGGACGTCTGTGTAATCTTTATGTATTTGAATTTACTCAGGCTTGACTTGTGTCCCAGCATGTGGTCTATTTTCAAAAATGTGCCATGTGTACTTGAGAAAAATGTGTATTTTTTTCCATTTGGATGGAAAGCTCTGAATAAGTCTATCAAACTTAGTTGCCTAATTAGTCTTTTTGCTGAGCTTCCTTCCCAATGATCTATATTTCTTTAAAAGTCACCTACTATAATTGTTGAATCTTTGATATCTTTTTTCATGTTCTGAATAGTTTGTTTAACAAATTTCATGGGTCTCTCATTTGGTGCATATATATTTATTATGTACACTGGTTCCTGGTAAAGTGATCCTTTGAGCATTGTAAAGTGGCCCTCCTTATATTTTTTTATGGTTTGAACCTTGAGATTAATTTTGTCTGATATTAGGATTGTGACTCCTGCTTTTTTTTGAGTTGCTGTTTGCCTGGTATATCTTCCTCCAGCCTTTTATTCTTACCTTATTCTTGTCTGCAAGCTTAAGCTATTTCTTGAGGCAACAGATTAATGGGTTATATTTTCCAAGCCATTCACTTTGCAGTCTTAAGAAAGGACATATTTGCTGAATAACTTAATTTATTCAGCACTCAACAGAAGGTAGCCGTATTAAAAATTCAGAAAGTTAACAAATACACATTTAGTGATAGAATTGGGAATTTGAAAAGTACTTTAACTCATCCAACAGTGTTCTCTGCTAGGAGATTTTATACCAGTGTTTTTCTGATTTTTAAAAAAGATGTATCTTGTTTTATCACTAGCTTGATAATTAAACTTTTCAGTGCGTAATTTGCTTTGAAACTCAAGAAGTGGCTTCTAAGTTTTCTTTGTATTATTATTAAATAGGTATTTGGTGGTGCAAAATAGCCACAGATTTGAAAATATATTAATAAGTAACAGTTTTTTACTTGTACAATGCACATTAAATACTAATGTGCTTCATTTTTATTAGTATTTTGCATTTTAATATTTTATCCCTTGGTTTAGATACATGATGATCTTTATCTGTGCCTCTTGAGGCAGTTCACTTAAAGGATACAAACAAAATATTTGATGTAAATAAAAGACAAATCAAGACATTTAAATATGGGTTTCATAAGGACACATGTATAAGGAAGTTTCAAAAGTTTTTAGAAAAATTCGATTATTTTTTAATTCCATTTTTATAAACTTTTTGAAGACCCCAGGGCATGCTCTTTGTGACCTCTTCCCTGTACTCTCTTGTACTGTGCTCAAGGGAAGTGATTTCATTTAGCTGTATTTTCCAAGTCCCCAAATCAGCTTGCTTCTGTGTGGGTCCAGCCAATGGGAGGAACTGATAGAGTTTGGGATGTCTCTCTCCCTCTGCTTCAGATGGTGTACTTGGAAGTATCCTGTCTGCTTTATAGCACCAGCTTCTGCCAGACAAGTTACTGTGGGGGTCTTCTTTCTATAGGTGTCTTGGGGTCTAGTACTGTCACTGCCTTCTCCCTTGGTTTCATAATGTAAGGATGGTAGTCACTTCCTGCTGTGCTTTACAGTTTCCTGGTTATACTTTGTATAATTAGAATATTTTTATACTAGTATCTTATTAGCATTTTTCTTCCTTTTGATTTTTGTATACTGTGAATTAATTTGATTAAGAAATAAAGGTTCTATTTTGATAGTATTTCTATTCTTGTGTGCCTCACCCTCCTTTTATCTTCTTCCTTTTACTGAACTGTTTCATTTCTTCTAGAAGAGGGAAAGTTAAAATGCAGAAATGGACAATTGTAAGTGGCTCTGTTTTGCTAAACTAAAGCTTCATATCAATCTCCACAATGATACCCGCTCTCAAACACATGAATTAGAAATTAAGCAAGTGTTATTGAGTGTCTACTATGGAATATAACACTAAGCTGGAGAGCTGACTCTAAAAAAGGTGGATATGATACAATCTCCTTTTTAAAGTGGCTTTTAGGAGTTCTGAAGAGAGGCCTGTGGGGAAAGAAATTTACTGCAACTTCAGTGACAGGGCTTTTATGGGGATTGTGGGTATTATGGATTCTCATAGCATATAAACATATAATTCTCATAAATACTTTCATGAAGTGGAAGCATTAAGTTGTGACTCTAAGGAAAAGAAGGTGTTTTGATGTATTTGAAATAACTTCTCAAGTTCAAGAAACTGGTTTTTCCAGTAACTGGGTTTGTGTCTTAGAACAAAGTAGTTATCTCTTAGTTTTTGCTTTTGTGATATTTTGTTAAGCCGCCAGTTTTAGAAAATTTGAAAGGAGTCATTTAATGTGTTCAATGACAATCTAGAACATTGTTAAAGTAAAATGATCATATAGTTGATTTTCATTACACTCAACTTCTTCTTTAACAGATAATTCTAATCAGTGACCAGACTATATCCATATAATTAATTTCACTAAAAGCTCTGCTCCTGGGAGGATAACTTTCTTTCTTTTTTAAAAAATTGTGAGGTGGAGAATAAAAGCACATAAGGAGTTTTACAATTCATACACATTTTGTTTCTCAACTTACCCATGGGCTAGCTTTATTTCATATTAGCATGCTCCCTGTCATCTTGAGTCTGTTTTGGTTTCGGTCACTTCCACTTCAAATATTGTGAAGGGCATGACTGCCAGGAAAAAGCAGATCTAGAATATTTGGTCTTTGGACAGCGTGGGGTTTATGGTTTGAAATCCAGGTTTAACTTTTGATGCCTCCAAAACTTAACTACTACCACTTTCTGTTACCAACAACGCAGTCAATATTCACATTATATATAGTACCCACAAAAAAGCTGCATTGTCAATGTGAGATGAAAAATTATTTTGAGGGTTGAGCCCCAGTGGCGTAGTGGTTGTGCGTGGGACTGCGGCCCACTGGGCTGGATGTTCAAATCCACCAGCAGCTCTCTAGGAGCAAGGCTGGGCCTCCTACTCCCACCACTAGAGGGCAGTGATGTCCCTCCCCCCAAAAAACAAAAAAAATTATTTTGAAAGACGTTCAAGCTTTTCATACTTACTGGCAGAGCTGCAGCTACTGCTTCCAAAATGTCCCTGTCGTTTTTTGACTATACTCCTCAGGCTAGACTCATTTATCTTGAAGTGGCAGGCAACCGTGGCTGCACACCTTCATCAGTGGTGCGTATCAAACAGTGTGACTTTGTTTCTGAATACCAAGACTTTGCTTCTTAGGATCATGTACAGTGTCACTAGTGGCACACCATGTAGGTCTCCTAGTGTAATTTAAAGTTTCTGGTATTACACGGAACACACAATATGAGAGAACTGTCAGAGATCATTTTCACTGCTCACATGGAGAGGAGGATTAGTGTACAGCTTTAAAAAATTACTTAGGTGTAAGTGGACCTGCACAGTTAAAACCTGCATTGTTTCAAGGTCAACTGTATCTCTTAGGATTGCTGAAAGATATAAAGATTGTATTTAATTATCTTCTGTTTATTAAGTAGGACTATTGATATTCTTGATCTAAGATCATGATAATAAAAAATCTCCCCTCATTTATTTTGAAAAATTTCAACTCTATCGGAAATCATAATTTTAAAAGCATATGGTAAATATATATCCAGATGCAAGAAATTGCACTGCTTTGAAAGCCTAATTCTTCCAACCAAAACTAGGTTTCCTCTAAATGCAGTTTCCTCCTCACTTTATATTATATTCATACTATGTTTTATTTTTTATAAGTTCCTCCTGATTTCTCCCTACCATTTTCCCTTTCTGATCTTAAGTTACAGAACTATTAGCAAATTTTTATTAGTTTGGCATTAGATAAATTTCCCTCTGATAATCCTAGATTAAGGCTTGGGCTGTATTTTTGTTCCAGGATCAACAACCACCACCAATAATTTTAGTTACCATGTACTGAATACCTAGTAGATGCCTTTGGGAAACCTGAGTAGAGAAAATTAAAAAGTGGAAGAGGCTCATAATTTTTTTCTTACCAGGTAAATTATATTGAAGCTCATTAGCTCCCCAAAGATGGCTAAAACCAAAGCCCTTGCTGTCAAGTTGACTCTGACTCAGGGACCGTGTAGAACAGAATTGGGCTGGCCCACACGGTTTCCCCGTCACACGCTACTTGAAAGGTGGCTGTCACATCTTAAAGAGCAGCTGGTGAATTCAAGCTGGTGACCTGTTGCTTAGCAGCTAAGCATTTAACCCCTGCACCACAACACCTGCCAAAGATGCTAGAATATAGGCATTTCCCCCATTTTTACTCTGCACTAAATTGATGTCAGCAGTACTACTAGTGTAGCTACTACACTAACCAGGTTCCTGCGCTTCCCCTGGACCCTTGGCTCCTCCATTTCAGCTTTTGGAGGACCTGGCCTATGTTATTTTGTGTCTGCAATTTCTTAATTTGTCTAGCTAACATCTTACCTGCCTAATATATTGTCTTCTTTTCCTTAAGAAATTTAAGGGAAATAGATTGCTCCTAGAGAAATTAACACTTTGAGCCAAACTTGAAATCTCTGATTTTGCAATAGGAAAATACGATTTTACCTAATTGTGATATCAGTATATTCTCCCTAATACATTCTCAGATGACCCAATAATTGCGCACCTTTCTCCCTCAAATTACATGGAACAATATTTGCTAATGGCTAATATCATTTACTCTGATTTCTCTTCCTTTAGCGGATCTGAAAAGAACCATCGCTGTCCTTTTGGATGACATCTTACAACGCTTAGTGAAGTTGGAGAGCAAAGTCAACTATATTGTTGTGAATGGCTCGGCTACTAACACCACTAATGGTACGAGTGGAAGTTTGGTGCCAGTAACCACAAATAAAAAAATAAATGCATCAGGCAGCATCAGATAGCAGTTGAAGATCACCTTGTGCTGCTACGTACATCCACTATGGATTATATCCTCTGGCAGAAAGCTTTTTATTGGCTGCTTAGAAGACAGTATAAACATCACAATAAAAGCTCTATGCATTTTCAAGGAGTATGCTGGATTCATGGAACTCTAAATTCTGTATATAAGAGATTTAAAGTTATTAGTCTGCTTTCAGGCACGTCTGTTCAATGCTGTATTGTTAAAAGAAATTTGGTAACATGGTTGATGTAGTAAGCAAGTAGGTGATCTCTGTATAAATCTTTTTTGTGTGTGTAAAATTCAAGTAAAACAAAAACACTGAAAGACACAGTTTCATTTCTATATTTAAAATAAAACTTGCTTCACAGATAAGTGAGAATATTGCCATTGAATTATTCTGTCATTTGTTCTCAACAGATGTAACTGTTCGACTAATGCTTTCAGAAAATGTGCTTACTTCCACTGCTGTATTTGTTACTCAGATTATGGGCAAAGAAAGGAAGCACCAGGTTGAAAGTATTGTTTTGAAATTATGACCCAAAGAATGTCTTCATTTGCACTATCTTTCAGAATACCTGAAAGTTAATTATATATTTTTTAAAATTACATTTGTAGGCATATAATCTTGAAATGGGTAGCAGCCACTGTCCATAACCTATTTGAAAATGGGGGCAACTTAATAACAATGTCACGGTAATTATCTCTAATCTCTTAGTTAATACTTTCTTACATATATTCTAAGGAATAGAAGATATTTTTATGATGAGATTAAGTCATGGTTTTTCATATTCATGAAATTTAATTTAAAAATCTGACCCTTTGAGAATCTGTGCCAGCTATCAGGAGGGCACATTATCTCCATATTTGGGTTATTTTTGCTCTTAGTATATTGGAGGGTAGTGACATGAGATACTTGATAGACTGGAACTCTGGAGGGCCTTAGCCAGTTGTATATAATAAAGGTATTTGTGCTGCATTAAATTGCTTGGAAAATGTTAACATATAAGAATATCACACTTTATGGAATTTTGTATTTATATAACAGATACATTAGATATTCATTTTATATGATGATTAATTGAAAATAAAATAAATAAGAGCATTTAAAATATATAATTTAAATTATAGACTATCGGAAAAACAGCTATTGTATCTAGTACAAGAGATCCTAGTGATAGGTAATTCTAATATAAAGCAAAATATACTTTTATTTAAACATCCCTGTAGCACATCGAATTACCATAATGGTACACCCTATATGTCATGGTATTTATTTTCCATAATAACTGCTTAAGTGCAGGTAACTTTTAGCTCTAGACTATATTGAATCTAGTTTTAGATACTGTTTGTTATTAAAATATGCTACTATATGTAGTGGCAGTAATTATACTATTTTATTAAAATAAGTATCAGAAAATACTGTTTTATTGAAAAGTAGTCCTCTAAACCCTTTATTCTGCATTCTACCTTTACGTGAAGAAATTAAGTATATACTATTGCCAAGTAAATTTTGGGATAATTGTTCAGTCTCTGTTACTAATTGTGAACATCTTTGTTTTTTGTTTTCAGGGATAAAATAAAATATATTATTTGTACTTAAAAGGTGTCTGCAAATGCTTTATTTATTTATTTACTTTAGATGTTTCTTTTCAAAGAATGGTAGTTATATATTTAACAAATAGTAAGTAATTAAAGGATTTTTAGAGATTTTGTGATTTTGTTCTGTCAATTCTAGATAACTTTAAAAATCAACTTTTAAAAGGAGTTTCAGTTCACAGAGAAATTATGCAAAAAGTAGCATTCCCATATGCCTCTTCCTCATACACTGAATATTCTTCATTCAAACGAGAAATATTTAAGATTACCAGAAGTGCTTCATTTAATGCCTAGGCAGGATAGGACAGGTCTGACTCTAGGGATAGATGGACACAAGTCTGGGGATTGTGGGGGGGGTCCTAGGTCTGTATCCTTTTGAAAGGGTTACTATTGATTTGTTAAAGTCAAGTTTTTGTATGAACTAAAACAAACCCAGTTTTCGGCACATAATCCACATATCATACAATTAAATAATTCAGTCTTATCTTGATCAACTTTAGAATATTTTCCTTTTTCTTGTACTTATTTTTGTTAGTTCCCTATTTGCCTCCAACTTTCCCTTCCACACTCCTCAAAACCTTGAGGAGTTTCTGTAGATACCAAAAACTAGGAACAATGACAAAGTAAAAGAAAAACTTCAAATTAGCACAAGTTAAAAATGGGTCAAAAGGGAGATCAAATGACAAGGTCACATTTTAACCTGAGTGCACCTGCAATAATCCACTTAAGAATGCATTAAGCTTGGAAGCAAAGCTTTCACATCCCTGGTCTAAGGTAGGATTCACCAGAAGCTTAATCCATGTATATTTCCCTTTATTTCATTTCTTCTTTTTTTTTTAAATGAAACGACTTTTAAACTATCAAAAGGAAAATCTTAGTATTTTTTAAATCATTTTATTGGGGGCTCATTCATTGTTTCTCACAATACATAAATACATATATTGTGCCATGCTTCTTCACGTGCCTGCAGCTGTCATCGTTCTCCGAACCTCTACCTTTCCATCTGAGCCCCTGACTTCAGCCTCCCATCCCTTCCCCTCCATCCTTGCTCCCCACTCCCCCACTAACTCTCAATACTCCATAAATTATTATTGTTTTGTCATAACTTACACTGCCTGATGTCTCCCCTCGCCCTCTCCCCCAGTGTCTGTCCCTCCGGTAGGAGGTTATCTAGATCCCCAAAGTTAGCTCCCCCTCTCCACCCTTAGTATTTTTAACTTCAGATTATTTGGACTAATTGAACTATTAACATAGAAATCACTAAATGTACTAACACTTTCAAATTTATAGCAGAATGTTGTTAGGTATGCCTTAATCAGTACTGTATTCATTAAAAACGTGTTTGAACATTATTTCTGATTGTGTATGATAACTTGGATCTCAGTCTTCAAAGCACAACTATGACAAGGTCACAGTTTCATGGACAAGAGTATATTATTCCTTCTTTTGAATTTATAGAGTCTTTGCATTATTTATGTCTCAGAAACCTAAATATGAAATTAGGCAGTTTACATAGGAACCTCTGACTTTCAGGTTTAATTGCCAACAGTGTTCGGTTTTTACGCTTGCTCTTTGCCAAAAGGCCGAGAATTAATCACAATGTTATGCTGTTAAGCAAGTGCTTTTGATCTGAGTAACTATCACTGTACCTACATTATTTCCCTTTTTATTAGAAAAGGGCCTACTCACATTGGGCCTCAACTCAAGTACTCCCTCAATGCAAGAACACTTTGTTCTATTAAATTGGCATTCTATGATGCTCACCCTCCTGACAGGATCGCTGAAGACAAATGGGTGCATAAGAAAATGTGAAGAACGCTAATCGTGGATGGCTATAAAAAGATAGAGCATCTAGGGTCTTAAAGGCTTGAAGATAAACAAGCGGCCATCTAGCTCAGAAGCAACAAAGCCCACATGGAAGAAGCACACCAGCCTGTGTGACCATGCGGTGTTCATGGGATCAGGTATCAGACATCAAAGAACAAAAAATCATATCATTTTGAATGAGGGGGAGTAGAGCCCCAAAGCCCAACCGTAGACAACTGGACATTGCCTTACAGAAGGGTTGCGGGGAGGAGATGAACCAGTTGGTGCAGTGTGGCAATAATGAAACATACAACTTTTCTCTGGTTCTTAATTCCTTCATTACCCCACTCACCCAGCCCACTATCATGATCCCAATTCTACCTTACAAACAGGAACTGGAAACACAGGGAATCCAGGACAGATGATCTCTTCAGACCAGTGGGGGGAGAGGAGATTCCAGGAGGGTGGGGTGGAAAGGGGGAATCGATCACAAGGATCTACATAACCTTCTCCCTGGGGGACAGACAACAGAAAAGTAGGTGAAGGGAGGCATCGGACAGTGTAAGACATAACAATAATAATCTATAAATTATCAAGGGTTCATGAGGGAGGAGAGATGGGGAGGGAGGGGGAAATGAGCTGATATCAAGTGCTCAAGTAGTTGCAAATATTTTAAGAATGATGAAGGCAACATGTACACGTGCTTGACACAATGGATGTGATATTGACACAATGGATGTGTGTATGAGCCCCCAATAAAGTGATTCTTTAAAAAAGAAACATCTACCTGAAAAAAGCATGATAAAATGAAACAAGTGAAAAAGTAAATTATTAGGTAAAAATAACCAAGGCTGATTCTCTAAAGCCCATAGTGATACCTGGGTTGTCAAACTCAATTCATTTGGAATTTCTGTTCCAACAGTTCATGAACTGAACATATTTTTCCCATAAGAAAAATTGAAGAAACAAATCATGAGTTCCGAAGGCGAATGGTGCTCAGTTATGAAAACATAACATCTGGGGTTTTAAAGACTTGAAGTGAAACAAGTGGCCCTCCAGCAGAGAAACTACAAGCCTGCATGGAAGAAGCACCCCAGCCTGTGTGATCATGAGGTGTCAGGACCGGGTAACAGGCATCAGAAGACCCTTAACAAACAAACAAGATCCTTAACAAACAAAAGCGTATTGTTGAGCATGAGGCAGTCGACTCCAATGGAGAGCCAAAGCCCATCTGTAGATGATGAAAGAATTTCCCCACAGAGGGGTCACAGGGAACAGATGGGTCAACCAGAGAGCAGTAAAGCATGGATGAAGCACAACAATATTCTCCTGATCTCTTGAGTCTTCCTCATCCCCGACCATCAGGCCCCCAGTGCTGCCTCTCACGTCAGACTAGACTGGATCATGTACACAGGTATAGGTAAAAGAGCTCATGACACACGGAATCCAGGAGGTGAGATAGAAAAAGCGATACCAAAAAGGTAGGAAGAAAGAGATGGGAAGAAGGGGGAACCTATTGTTATGATTGACACACAACCACATACACCCCTGCAGGAGGAAGAACAATAGAAACCATGAGGAAGGGAGATGGTGGTTGTGAAATATGAAAATAATAACTTATCAAGGGATCATGAGTGTGCGGTATGAGGGAGGGAAAAAAACATATCAAGGGCTTAGTAGAAAATAATTATCTAGAAAAGAATGATGGAAACATATGTACAAATATGCCTCGTACAGTTGATGTATGGATTGGAATAAGAATTGTAAGAGCTCCCAATAAAATGATCTTCTAATAAAACAAATAAAATAATTAGTTCTCTAGAAAAGAATGATGGCAATCTATGTACAAATACGCCTGGTATAATTGATGTATGGATTGTAATAAGAATTATAAGAACTACCAATAAAATGATTTTCTAATAAAACATAAAATAATTAGTTCTGAGGTCCACAAATTACAATTATAAATTCCTTTCCTATGACTTTAAAACAGTTAATGGCCCTAGTTTATGGAAATACCCCTAAAACATAGAAACAATAAATACAGTATGGTAAATATCAAAAGAACATGTGCCCATCCTCCTGATATGATCGCTGAAGACAAATGGGTACAGAGGCAAACAGAGTGGAGGAAATGGATGGTTCCCAGTTACCAAATGATAAATTGTCTGGGGTCTTAAAGGCTTGAAGATAAGTGAGTGGCCGGTGTAATCAAGCCTGTGTAATCAAGAGGGACCGAAGGGAGCAGGTATCAAGCATCAAAGAACAAGAATCACATCCATGAATGAGAGGGAGAAAAGGGTGGGGACCCAAGGCCCATTTGTGGGCAATTGGCCACCCCCTTAGAGGGGAGTTGCAAGGAGGAAACAGGCCAGTCAAGGTGCAGTGAGGCAGCGATTAAGCATTTCCACTTTCCTCTAGTTCCTGAAGGCTTCCTCCCCCCAACTATCATGGTCCCAACTCTACCTTACAAATCCGGCTGGACTGGAGAAGGTACACTGGTAGAGATGGGAGCTGGAAATATGGGGAACCCAGGACAGATGCGCCCCTTGGGGCCAGTGATGAGATTGGAGTTACGGCAGGGGTGGAGAGAAGGTGGAGTAGAGAGATGGAACAAACTACAAGGATCTACACGTAACCTCCTATCTGGAGGACAGACATCAGAGGAGTGGACAGGGGAGATGTCAAGCAGTGTCAAATATGACAGAGCAATAAAAATTTATAAAGTATTGAGGGTTGGTAGGGGAGGGGGAAGCAGGGACAGAGGGGAAAGGATGGGAAGCTGGTATCAAGGGCTCAAGTGGAAAAGCAGATATTTGGAGAATGATGACAGCAGCAGACATGTGAAGGTGCTTGGCACAGCATATATATTTATGTATTGTGAAAAGTGATGTACACCCCCAATAATGATTTTAATTTAAAAATATAGGAAATAAAATTTCAAAATATTTCTTCTGTCCTGGTACTTTACCTTGACTTGGAGGCTTTCTGGCATACTGTGAGTTGGAGAGAAACTAGATGAGGAGGAGAAATGTTTGTTTTTGGAAAGAGCATCTCCTTCCATCATGACTGCCTGCAATGCACTTTCTGGGGTCTTTCCTCTTGGTCTTATCACCTCTTCTCACTAAAGATTTTTCCACGTGTTGAGGAAATTCAACCGCAGATTTATTAGCTTCAGCTTTATTTGAATAATAAATACGTCGTGTATGCTTATTTTCTTTTTGAGTTTTTCAAGCGAGCCATGGCTGGTTTTGAATCCACGGGGCTCAGGAATCACAGCTGCAACATTTTCCACTACATCACGATGGAGCCTTTCAGCCTTTTTGCAGATCACCATTTGGGCATGGAGTTGTTGCTAATTTATCCAAACGAACAGTCACTTTTCAACTTCCTCCAGATGTCTGGGTTCTTTGTTTTATAGTTAATGCTTTCACACCAATTGCTACATAGTACATTCCCCCTCTCCAAGTATTGAGAATGTTATCTTAGTTATGTTGTATTTGCTGTCAAATCAGACAAGCCGCGGCCTCATGCAAATTTTGCAACTCTTTAGTTCCATCATCATTCTCACAGTTTCCCTCTTAGCTTTACTGCTGGTCTCACTGACTTTGCTTGGTGCTATGTTACCCTATCTTCTGTAAATAAAGCATAAAAAGACACAATGCTGAGTGTCTTCATGCACTAGCACATGCACTCTGTGTTGTCTGGGCAAGAGCAGCCCTTACACTGAAGTGTCATTCCTTTGTGTCCAGAGACCCAGCCTTTGCTCCTGTGGAGCCGCTGCTGGAATTGAACCCCCATCCCAGTGGGTCGCAATCCTACGCACAACCACTACGCCACCGGGGCTCAGCCCCATGTAGGTTTTTTCCAAGTTGGATTTTGGGTTCAACTATGGAGCAAAGTTATGAGCACAGATGGATTTTTTTTTCAAACTTTGCTGTTCAAGTAGAGGACAGTTCAGGCTTGGAGCAATTCACGGAGTAGTTTGACAGGAGTATAAGTACTGATGTCAAATGGATCTTGGCTCAAAGCAGAGAATACCAGACAGATATTGAACTGTGTTTTATTGACTGTGCAAAGGTATTCAACTCTGTGGATTATGACAAACTGTATAGCTTTGAGAAGAATGAGAATTCTAGAATACTTCATAATGCTTTGGAAGAAATGGTACATGAGGCAGTTGTTAAAACAGATCAAGGGAATGCTACACGGGCTAAAATTAAGAAAGGGTGTATTGGTTGTACCCTCTCACCAAATTTATTCAATCTGTATGATGAGTAAACCATCAGAAAGATGAATATATGAAGAAGAATGACATTAAGATTAGAAGAAGCCTTATAAATCTGAGATGAGTGGATAACAACCTTGCTTACTAAAAGTGAAGAGGAATTGAAGCCCTTGCTGATGAAGACCAAAGACTGTAGCCTCAGTATGGATCACAGCTCAATGTGAAAATCAAAATCCTCACCAATAGGTAATGTGGTGATAAATTGAGAAAGTGTGAAGTTGCCAATACAAGAATTTTGTTTTGCTTGGCTCCATAATCAATGCTCATGGAAGCAGCACTCAAGAGATGAAAAAATGTCTTGCATTCAGTAAATTTGCCACACAAGACCTTTTTATTATTTATTATATTTTAATCATTTTTACTGGGAATCTTCTTTAGTTGGGAGGGGGGGAGAGTTATAGATCCAGCTTTATGATGGATTCCCCCTTTCTCTCCCTTGTCCCTCTCCAACCATTCTCCTACCTTCATGATATCGTTACTCCCGCTATTGTATCTTAGGAATTTATCTGTTCTGAATTCCATGTGTCAAGAGCTCTTATCTGTACCAATGTGTATTTTCCAGCCAAGTCATATTTGTAAGGTAGAACTGTGTCATGGTTGTGGAGGTGGGATGGGGAGGATGCATTCAGGAACTAGAGGAATGATGTGAGTTTCGTCAGTGCTATACTACACCTTGGTTGAATCATCTCTTCCTTATAACCAGACTTTTTTTGAGTACTGAAAAGCAAGGATGTTAGTTTGAGGACAAGGGTGCACCTGATCCTAGCCATGGCATTTTCAATCACCTCATATGAGTGTGAAAACTTGACATTGAAAAAAGAAGACCCAAAGATGGATTGATGCATTTGAATTTTGGTGTTGGAGAAGAATATTGAACGTGGCAAGGATGGTGAAGCTCCATCTGTGTTGGACATGTTGTCAGGAGAGACCAGTCCCTGGAGAAGGGCATCAGGCTTGGTGAAGACCTCAACGAGATGGATGGACACAGTGGGTGCAACAATGGGCTCAAACAAGGGGACAGTTGTAGGGACAGGTAGTGTTTCTTCTCTTGTGCATACTCAAGGGTACATAACAGCAACAATAATACAGTAGAGCATACTCTCAGTCAACTTATACAACTCTAGGACAGAATTGAACTACACTTGGGTCCTTCTGAAAATGTGATTCTTTATGGGTCTAGAATGTCTCATTTTCTCCCTTGGAGTGGCTGGTGGTTTTGTACTACTAACCCTTTGGTGAGCAGCCCAATGAGTAACCTACTACAGGAGCAAGTCATGCAAATTTCTTAGGGATAAATAAACTCCTTGAGGGACTGAGTAACTTAACACCAGAGTCCTTAAGATCAGGGGACATCTAGGTCAATTGGCATAACAAAGGTTACAAAGACCATGTTTTATGTAGTGCCCTGGTGAATAGTGACTGGCCATCTAAGAGCTTCAGATTTTTAAAATCAGTGAGATTTTTAATTCTCATTGCCATCTCACTGCCATTGAGTTGGTTCTGAAACTGAATACTCTTGGTCTCTTCCTTGAACAAAGAAGAATGAAGAAAATCAAAGACCCAAAACTGGAGTCAAAAGGACTAACAGACCACTGAAACCATAGCCTCTATTAGCTTTAGACCAGAAAAACCAGCTATTACTAAAGAGCTCTGATCAGCAGACAAGCTTGTAGAGTTGACTATGGCAGATGTAGTTGGGTTAGAATTTAAGACCTGATCATTTGCCCTTCCTATTTCACCCATTTTAAAGTTGTCTCAACTTTTATTACTTTCTGCTTTCTTCTTGACTGAGCTTTTTCTTTATTTTACTCTATCTTCTGTTTTGTGTCATGTTGGTTTTTTTGTTTGTTTTTGGTATGATTTTCTCTGTATGAAATTCAGGTTAGGCAAATCTATAGAGACAGTAACTGCATTAATAATTACGGGGCATGGCAAGGAGATTTGGAGGAATGGGGAATTAACAGCAATGGGTAAGAGAAAGAAGAAAATGTTCTGCAATTGATTGTGGTGATGATTGCACAACTCTCTTTAATAAGACTGAACTATTGAATATGAAAACAAACAAACAGAAACCTCTTGGATCATGCATGGGATAAAAACACATAAAAAAGATGAGATTACTGGACTGATAGAGACGGTTGGGAACTCTGAAATAATGGCCTTTAGAAATGCTTCAGACTTGGAACTGGACTCATTCCTGAACATCAACTTTCAGCCAAATTATAGGCATAGAAAGTGAACAATATTATCCATGGGGAATATGCTTCTCTAAACAATCAATCATGGGTGGCTAAAAGGGCAGCATTGGATCCAAATCCGTGTTCAGCAGGCAAGAAGGGGCAGGAAAATGGGTGAAAGGAAATAGGGAACTCAGGGTGGAGTGGAGGAGTATTATTACATTCAGAGGATTTTCACAAAGCAATGTGCAGTAATGTTCAAATGGGAAACTAGGTTGTTCTGTAAACTTTTCCCCAAATTCCTATCAAACATCCAAACAATAAAACCAAAAAACTCTTAACTTTCTTTTTAAAAAGCAAACTTTCATACATTCAGTGTAAAAAGAAAAGCGAAAAGATATTCTGTAGAATAGGAAAAAATATTTGGAAACCATAAATCAGTAACCAGAATATATAAAGAATTTCTCTAATTCAAGGATAAATAGACCAAAAAATCCAACTAAAAAATCGGCAAAGGACTTGAACAGCCATTTCTCAGAGAAGATCTGCCAATGCCCGTGTGGCTAACAGGAGATAGAACCTGGAGAGTATACCAGGATTTCTAGATAATAAGAAAAGCTTAAGAAAATACTCTTCTCCCAATAATGGTATTGCATATAAGTAATTAGTAACACATATAAAGGTTTGAAGAATGAACATGTTTGTTGAACTGGTCATAAGAAAAACACAATCTAACAAATGAAGAATATTCATTTTTATATTTGGAAATTTTCAACACACTTCTAAATAACTAAGAATAAAGAAAGGATGTACTGTAAATTTATCTCATTTAATTCTGTTGTAATGTTACCCATTTCTTTTCTTATTCATAGAATTTGCTTTTTCTCCTTCTTTTCCTTTGTTATGTTATCGAGTGGTTATCGATTTTGTTGGTCTTTTCGAAGACCCAACTTCTTGTCTTGTTGGTTACTTCTCAAATTAAATTCAGTTTGGAATGTATAATAATGAAAGTGTAATGTAATAAAACTTGTGAGATACAGATGGAGCAATTATTAAAGGGAAATGTGTAGCCTTAAATACATATACTGGATAAGAATAAAGGCTGACAACAAAGGAAGTTAAGCATTCACTCTAAGAAATAAATGAGTAGAATAGGTTAAAAAAATAGAACTAAAAATAAGCCAAAATTCACCAATGGTTATCAAAGGTGGAGGAGAAAGAGTGGTTGCATGGGGTGAGTTTATGTCAATGGCTGTAGAATAATTTGGAAAAGACTATCAATAGAGGCTGTACAGAACAAAGAGTACTGCAAATAGAAGTTGTGGAATTGGAAAATGTTCTTTTGTGCATATTTTTTACCACAATTAGAAAAGAATAATTACATAAATAACAATAACTACAAGGTAGAATAAAATGTTCTAGATTGAATATGATGACAATTGTATGATTCTTCATGATACGATTGAATTATTGAATTGTATGACATCTGGACAAAATGCTAATAAAAATATTTTTAAAAAAGAAAAAATAGAAGAGAAGTTGTATTTCTGGTATTATGATAAATTAGATTTAAGTTAATCATCCTGCTTAAAACAAAATAATCCAACTAGATATACGTGTATCTATATTATATATGATATATGCATATAACATGTGCATAAATAATACATGCACATACTATATATGTACATATGGTATATGATACATGCATATATATTAAACACTATACATATGCACATACACAAATCTATATCTATACAACACTTTATTATTTTCAGCAGGATGTTTAGTCTAAATCTAATCTATATAATAATGGATATATGGCCTCCCTTTTATTTGATCTAGTCTCTTTATATATAGTGTATATAGTCACCTTTTATAAACCTTAAAAGCATCAGAGTTGTCTAGTTGTATGGAATTACCATGTAAACATTTCCTAGCCTATATTACAAAATTTTCAAACATGTAGAAAATTGTATAGCTTAATGACCATAAGTTTACCAACCACTTATGGATCCAACAACAGTCAAATATTTGAAAGTAATTTGCTTGACATTATGACACTTGACCGCCCACATAACCACAACATTACAATTGCTAATAAAATAAATAGCAATTATCTAATATTTTGAATCATTCAATATGTTTTGACAAAGATCAAACCAAACCAGGAAGCCAGGAAGGAAGCCACAGAAGGAAAGCCACTTTGGTTCAGAGGCCATTTAGCCATACTAGGCAGCATTGAGCTCTGGTTTGGGCTTTAGTTTAATATCTGGGAGGAAACAGGTGTCAATAAGGTCTGTCCAAGATTTCCTATTGTGAACAATGCTGCCTTGAGCATCCATGTGTGTGTAAAAGTAAATGTACTTTTGGCCAAAACATTTAACATCAAAAAGCACTCTAAATTAAATTCTTAAACAGATATACTCGAGGAACAAGAGAAAAGGTACAATACGAACGATCTGACAACTAAAGTACAAAGAAAGGAAAAAAATATTTTTTAAACAGCTACCTTCCTGAGTTTGTTCTTTCTTACTTTTTTGGGAAAATTCTATTGTGGTTTGGGGGAAAGTTTCCAGAGCAAATGTATGCACATTTTGATTGGAGTCATTAGTTGTAAAGGCAACAGTACCCTGCCATCTTCCTCACTGGGTTCCCTGTTTCCTCGGATCCATCTGCCACCCTTTCCTGCTTCCTGAAGATTGTGTTCAAGCCAATGCTGCAAGGCGGGTCTCAGACAGTCGGTTGTTCTGAGAAGCGTCTTCCTCCCTGGTGTAATCTTTCACTTCCTTGGCCTATTATTTGGTTGAAAGGTGATCCCATGGAGGGCGTACAGTTGAAGGTAGAAAAGAAATGAAGCATATCTAAGGAGCATAGATGAGGATTTCCAATAGTGTCTATCTGTTTGATAATTTTGAATAGTCTGAGTTTTATCCCACTTGTATACAATACAAGTATTGTGATACTGATCAGAGAGATCATTAGTAATAGCTGGGTACCATCTAGCTCTCCTGGTCTAAAGCTAATGTAGGTTGTGGTTCCTGTGGTCCATTAGCCCTGTGCACTGATGGTTTTTTTAGCCTTTGATTTTATTTATTCCTCTTTTCTCTAGACAGGAAGAGATCAATAATCTCATCTTAGACTAACAGCCACTCTTACCTGACTGTGCAGAACACTGTCGTTAAAAACTTTGTTATGTCAATAGACCTAGCTGATGTCTGATACAACAGCCCCAAACCCTGAAGCCCAGTGACTCAGCCTATCAATGTTTTTGATTTGGGGCTAAGAAGTTTGCAAGCCTTTGTCCACTGTATGCTCTAGCACACAGCCAGATGTATTTGCAGCACATATAAGTGTACATATGAAGAAATAACCTTTGCCAAGCCTATGTTTGGGTATTCTCCCATATTTAAGCTGACCAGAGGTCCTGCTTTTTAACAATTTAACATTATCCTGCGGCATTTTAAAATTAAAATAGATACATTACAATACTATTTTTGCATTCTATGAAAATTTTTGTTGCTCCATATTGACCATATTTTTAATCAAGAACTCCCCCCTTCCCCCAGGTCAATGGCGTCCTGCTTAAAATCTGGTCACTTTACTTTGCCATCCCACTCCCGCTCAGCTTAATCATGTGTCTAAGAATTTACTCATAAATTACCGTCTCTCAGTACTGTTATTGCAGTTTAAATATGTAATAATATTTTCACTGTTGCTTTTTACTCTCTTGTACCTTCCAGTGTCTTTCTTTGCCTTGATCTTGTTCTGCTGACCACCCCCCCCATTTATTCTTTACTGCCTTTCTGTTCACCCTAGGTGTTAGATGGTGGGTGTGGCTGTTCGATTTTATGTTAAATTGACCTTGTGGAATGTGTAGGGGTGGAGTCCAACCTATCAATCAGGTTATAGCCTGATGTTGCTTCCTTGGGGAAGTGGTATGATTTTTTTTTTTTTATTAAGAAAGACAATGCGAACTTCTCTTCTTCTCTTCGATGCTTGGCCTTTCTCCTTGCTGGGACTCTATGTCTGCCTCCATGGGTGGCCCCACCGTGTTCCTGATGTTGGACTCATGTCACTCTGCACCCACCAGCCTGTGATTTCTCTGCATGCTGCCTTACCTTTCTGCTTCTATCTTTCGACAGCTCGTGGTACTTCCAGCATTCTTCAGCAGCACCATAATCCAATTCTACCTGTTCTTCTTCAGCCTTCCTTCTTCACTGTACAACACGAAGCAACTGAACATATCATGGCTGGGGTCAGGTTCACCTCAGTCTTCAAAGTAACATCCTTGTTTTTCAACAGATTTACCGCATGTAATTGCGTCCTTTGACTGCTCGACCGGGGCTTCCGTGAGCTTTGGTTGTGGAGCCAAGCAAGATGAAATTCTTGACTTCAACCATTTTTTCTGTATATCCCAATGTCACCTACTTGCCAAGTGGTGAGGATTTTTATAGCTTCAAAAATTGAAAGGGGCACGTTCTGTTCTATAAGAGCTGCTGTGGGTTGAAATCCACTTGAAGGTAGAGAGTTTTTGAGCAAATGCCACAAAGAAGCCCCTGTAGTGTAACGGTCCCACACTTGGTTGCTAACAGAAAGCTTGACTGCTTGAAGACCTCAACCACTGGCTAGGAGAATGGTGTGGCAGTCTGCATCTCCAAAGAGGACAGCCATAGAAACACGATGGGGGCCGTTCTATTATGTTCCGTAGGGTCAGAATGGATACTGAATAAACTCAACAGCAATGAGTTAAAATAAAAAAAAAACAATTAAGATACCACAGGTCGGTGGCAGTTATGTTGTCTCCAGGAGGTGCTTAGCTGCCAAATGATCATTTGAGCCCCCACCCAGTGGTGGAGGAGAGCTTCTGGCATGGTGGTTACAGGTGCATCTGTGATGTGCATGTGCGTGCTTGGCAGTTCAAACCACCAGCAGTTCCTCCAGAGAAAGAAGGGGTTTTTTTACTCCTGTAACTCCACTCGCAGTGCTATGATGTCTTATAGGGTCTCCACTAGGAAGAATGGACTCAAGGCAGTGGGTTTGGCTTTTGAGAGTGAGAAGGCCTCTCTGCTTCTAGAAAGATTAAAGCAACACAAAACCAGACATCCCTGTGGAGCCTTCTCCTTCACATGAAGTCACAAAATGGACTCTGTGACCAACAGGTTATAGGTTACTGGCCCAGGGAGCCAGACTTTTTTAAGGTCCCATTCAAAAGAAATGATAGATTTTTCCCACCCTCATCTGGGTTATCAAGGATCCCTAGAGGTACTGGGCATTAAAGTTTGGGCTGCCAGTGGAAAGAGGTTCAAACCTGTCCGTTGCTCTGCAAAAGAAAGATAGAAACTACACGATCCCTTCAAGACTTAGTTTCAGAAACCGCGAGTCAGGTTGATACAGTCCTGAGTTGTTCTCCCTGCACCCCCCTCCCTCAGGTCACTAACAAATTACATCCAAGTCCCTGGTTGGCACAAATGGCTAAGCGTTCAACTGGACCTCTGCTGACAAGCGCCAGTCAGATTATGGCCATGTTACTCATTGCATTGTAATTCAACAAAATAGATAAGACTGGCTATCAGTAACAAGGCCAGCAGTTCGAAAGCACCGGCCGCTCCGCATGGGGAAAGACAAGGTTTACTACTCCGGTAAAGAGCTACAGTTTCGGAAACTCACAGGGACAGTTCTGAGAGGTCTTCTAGGGTCTCTGTGAGTCAGAATGGACTCGATGGCAGTGAGTTTGGTTTTGACGTTGTGCAGAATCTTTCCAAAGACTTGAATGAACAAAAAGTACTCAACTACATTGTGTCTTCTCATTCTCCCTTACGCATGCAATTTCCTTTCGTGGAAGCTTGTGTGGTTTTAGCGACACGCCCCCCCCCCCCCCATCACAAATATTGATTTTATATGATGCCCATTTTGAAACGATGGCTGGGGAATATGTGGACGTGGATCTAAAACCAGAATCTTCCCCAAACCACTTACATCTCAAAAGCTGCCTGACGTGAAAAGAAGGTATTTCTCGCGTGACTCTTACCTCGCCCTTCTTGCCATCACTTCTAAAGGAGAAGGGTCGGCGGGTGAGGTGCAAGGCTGACAATGGACGGTAGCATCAGGAGGCTCTCGGCCTCCGCGCGAGCGGTTTTCGGCCTGGCCAATCCCGAGGCGGAGGAGGCAGGGGGCGCGGCCTTGGGCGGAGGAGGCGGGGTTAGGGACAAAGTGGGCGTGGCCCTACGGTGAGGGGGCGGGGCGACGCCGATCGGGCGGGAGACGCAGGCGGCACCGGCCGGTGCCCTGCAGCCCATGGAGCGGCTGACGTTGCCCCCCGGCGGCGCGGCGGCCGTGGACGAGTATTTGGAGTACCGACGGTGAGTCGGCGGCGCCGGGGGCCGCCAGAGAACGAGGCTGCCCCGCCACGGCCCCGACGTCGTGGCCGGAGGAGCGGCGAGCGGCTGAAATCGCGACCCGGGCTGGAGGGGGAGAGGGGCGGTTTCTGTACGTAGACCCTGTGGCGCCCGCAGCTTTGCTCCGGCCGCTTTCCCGGGGTCCGACCTCCTTCCTCCGCGGAGGGACTCTTGGGTGTCCGTCTGGGTGCCGGCCCGGTCGTTTCTCGGAATGGCCACGGCGGGAGTGCCCGTGCCGACGTCAGGGCTGCGTGCATTCAGCCATGGGCCAGGGGACGGCCCGCTCGCGGTGCTTCTGGCGAGCCCTGGGCGCCGCCGGACGCCGATGCACCTGCAGCGACCAGTTCTCTCCACCCCCTAAAACAGTGGGGTTTTGAAAGTTGGAAACTGGCCAGAGGCGCAGGCAGGACGCTGCTGGAATGGCTGCTCGCTGGCTTTATCCTTGGTCTCCCCGCGTTTCCCTCCCCGCCCCCAACCCAAACCGTAATTTTTTTCAAAACTATGTATTATTATTATTTTTTTTTAGAAACAATGCTCTCTTAATGACCTTCCAAGTGATGGTCTCCATGATAATTCATGGGTCAAATCTGCAATTCCACTCTCGGAAACATTTTTCACACTCGTCTGCTTGCATGCCTGACATCGCCCTCTTATGTGCCTCCACCTATGTCGTCAAATTGCTGTCCTTTCATGCCTCTTTTCATTCGAGGCAGCAAAAAGAAGTCGCATGGAGCGAGGTCTGGGGACTACAGTGCGCGCGGCAAGAGAGGCATGTTGGTATTTTGCCCAAAACTTGTGCGCTCAGATGGCTTCCTGAGCAAGTGCATTGTCGTGGTGGCAAAACCAGTCCTCCTGCCACAAATCAGGCCTTTTTGATTACACATTGCGTTACTCAGTCTTCTCAGAACCTCTAAATCAGCGGTTCTCAACCTGTGGGCTGCCACTCCTTTGGGGGTTGAATGACCCTTTCACAGGGGTCACCCGATTCATAGCAGTAGCAAAATTACAGTGATGAAGTAGCAACGAAAATAATTTTATGGTTGGGGGCCACCACAACATGAGGAACTGTATGAAAGGCTCGAGGCCTTAGGAAGCTTGAGGACCACTGCTCTAAATGAACTAAGTCTGAAGAACAGTCTGATCTGGTGGAACAACCTCCAAATGCACCGCGAGTCAACATTTTTGTCCTTTCAGGAAGTTGACAGCCATCCAGAACGAGGTTTTCATCCATCTGTGAAATGAGAGAAGCACTCGTACACTGGAGTGTCTCCCATAGCGCTACCCTTGTGAGTTGTGTCAACATCAAAAGGAGGTTCCATGGAAACTGCTTTTATGAAAGATTTGGCTGCTGTGGCCTGAGAGAAACCCAGGCGACACCACTGGGTGCACTGACTCAGGACGAGTTGCTCCATGCTTCCTTAGTGGGAAAAATGCACATTATGAAAGCTCTGCTCTGCCCAGTGCAATTCTGGGTTTTTTTTTTGGGGGGGTGGCATGGTAATCCCTTGTAGTTTGAGGACACTGCCCACATTTTCAGAATCAGAAATGGGAGGTTTAAGAATGGGAGTTTGGGGACTGAGCCTCGGTGGCGTAGTGGTTGAGTGTGGGACTGCGGCCCATTGCCTTGGCAGTTCAAATCCAGCAGCAGCTCTCTGGAAGCAAGGCTGGATAGCTCCCACGACCACCAGAGAGCAGTGATGCTCCCCCCCGCCCCCCAAAGAAGGGGAGTTTAATGGCATATTTCCTATCCGTTGCCCTGATGGGACTATGTAACACTGGGATTTCTGGCAGTTTCCAACCTAGTCCTCAGCCTGAGCAGAACTGGTCTCCTTGCTGCCAGGGAACAAGCTGCTGGACCCTCATAGTGACGGATAATTTAGGTATTTAGATATGTGGATTATGGGTCTCCACTTGTAGTCAAATGCTTAGACTGGAATATGTTGGAAAGTTATTTTTGCAACCATAACATAAAGTGGGGCACTTCTCTATGAGTGACAAGGTGAGGGGCATTTGAATGTGGACTTGGGTTTGTATTGACTCACGGATGGGTTCGGGGCTCCCTGGTCAAGATTTGGGGTCAGTTAATAGGGTTGCTAAGCGTCTGTCTATTCCATAGCAACAGCTTGGTTGTGTCCATTGCATGGATTTTGTACTTTTACAAAAAAGTGAGGACTTTTGGCAATTTATATTCCAACATGGGTCAAGTGAGTTTCTGTGCTTCACAATCAAAGGAGAAATTGACAGTAATACCTGCTCATTCTTGACCAGGTGTTAGCTGTAAACTTATCAGTCAACCTAGATATCATGCATTCATCCACTTTCTTTTAATCTTCTTTATGTGCTCATCAACAGTTTCATTACCTGTGTGTAGTTTGGCTAGTGTCATGTGCCTAAAGTAAAAGAAGGGGACTCTGGTGGCGTTATGAATAAGGCATTGGCTGTAATTGCAATCTGGGGCAGGGGTAAGTTGTTCTAGCCCATCAGGTGCTGAGAGAGATGAGGTTGGCTGCTCCTGGTTAAGAGGTACAGCTTTGGAAATTCTCTATGGAACCCCTGTGAGTTGGCATCGACTTGATGGAAAAAACCCAACCCAACCCAACCCATACTCACTGCCGTCGAATTCATTCTGACTCACAGCGACCCTGTAAGACTGAGAAGAATTGCTTCTATCGATTTCTGTGACTGCAGTTCTTTACTGGAGTAGAAACTCTCACTTTCTCCCATGGAGCGGCTAGAGGTTTTGATTGGCAGGCTTTGAGGATAGCAGCCCAACACATAACCACCATGCCATCATGGTTCCATAGCTAGGTCCCCTACATAGTCAGAGGGCAGCGCCTCGGAATTATCTCTTGTAAACTGATTTTGATCCTTCATCATCTGACTGTAGATTAATTTTAGAGTTCAGTATTATGATCTGGAAAGTACAACTAAATGTCCAGGCTTAAGAGAAGTATTCTGTTATTGTTATAGAATCGTTGGCGAGGATGATGGAGGAAAACTTTTTACTCCTGAAGAATACGAAGAATACAAACGAAAAGTTTTACCTGCGCGCTTACAGAACCGATTATATGTGAGCTGGCGGTCGCCGACTGGAATGGATTGTAAACTCGTGGGCCCAGAGACTCTGTGTTTTTGTACACATCGGTAAGATACTCTGTTGCTAAGTTTCTTATCATTAGAGATATAAAAGCACACCAGAGTCTATCTTCTTTTTATAAGCAGCATGGCTTGTGATGACCAAGAAACTTTAGGCCTCTCGCTGCAATCCTGGGAGCCGTGGTGGTGTAGTGGATTAAGTGTTGGACTTCCAGTGCAAAGATTGTCAGTTGGAACTTGCCAGCTGCTCTGAGGGAGGAAGAGAAGGCTTTTACTGCCATAAAGATGGCCAGTCTCAGAAACGTTTTTGGCATTGAGTCAGTGGCTGTGCGTTATACTTTAAAAAATGGCTATTGGGACCTTTTTTCAAAAATAAAAGTATGTACATGCTGCTTTTTAATCATGTTGATTCTGCTCCAATCCAAGCAGGTTGAAGCAGGAGAGGTTTGCATGTACGGTGTGATCTCTTCTGTGCTTCCCCTCTACCCCAGGCTGTAGTTGTAAACCTCACAGTGGCCAAGCTGCTTCCCAGAAAAATCACTGAACCTGTTACATATTTTCAGGTAACAGCTTCCATGTCCGGTTCTCAAGGAACGAGTCAAGGGGGACTGTTCCATTCTCCCCACGGTTCTGGCCTCCTTTCTCAAGGCTCTTTGTGCCGTTGCTGTTTACACACTTTCAGTTTACCAGAGGTTGTCAGGCAGTTGCTAGGATGAGTAATGCTTCGTGTAAATTGACGTTGAGACTCCGTTGAGGAAAGAGGTTGGGGGAATGGATAATGAGGATATGTCGAAATATTTAAGATTTGAAGGGAAGTTTGGAAAGTTTTTGATAGTTTCACAATTTAATTTTGTATAGAATTTAGCGCCATTCCCTTTGTATATTATTCCTATGTATAATTTATACCCAAGCCCCTAAAACTCACTGTTACTGCATTGAATCAGACTCATACTGAACCCATAGGACAGAGTAGAAGTGCCCTTAAGATTTCCAAGGCTGTCCGTCTGTACAAAAGCGGACTGCTGTATCTGTTTCCGAGGGAGCAGCTGGCAGGTTTGAACTACTGAGTTTTCGATAGCAGCCAAATCCTTTAAGCACTGCAGTGCCAGCGCTTCCTCAGCATAGAATTGAAACATAAGAAAACCAGATCCACTGCCATTGACTCAGAGTCAGAGTCAGAGTCACTATCGGGATTCCAAGCTGGTAAATTCTTATGGGCGCAGAGAGCCTCGTCTTTCTCCTGCAGAGCAGCTGATGGGTTTAAACCGCCGACCTTGTAGTTAACTTGTCCATTGCTAATCCCACAGTGCCACCATGTATAGAATAAACTCAGTCTGAATAGATGGTGGGTTGAAAAGGCTGCCATCAAGTCAATTCTGGCTCATAACGACCCTATGGGACAGAGTAGGCCAGCTTCCTTGGGTTTCCGAGGCTGTACATTTTTATGGGAGGAGACAGCCTCTTCTTTGTCTCACAGAGCTTCTGACCAGTGTGTAATCGCTCCTCAGCCCAGAATAACAAACTCAGGGCCACAGAGTTTTTTTCTAAGTCATAGCAACCCCGCAGGACAGAACAGAGCTGCTCCCCCCGGGTGTCCAGGACTGTGAACACCGACCCATCCACGCCTGTGGTGCACGTGAAGACCCTGGGACTCATCCACTGGTCTAGAAGTGGCGCCATGATACAAGCGCAGACCATCAGCCCCTCAGCAACCGTGTGGTTAAAAGCTTGAAGAGCTTTCTGTATTTGGCATTTTTGTAACTTCGGGCCACCCATTTCATAAACTCAGTCCAACTGTCCATGGTCAGGAGGATCAAGCTAACCCGGAAAGCAATACTAGTGAGAATCATTTGCCACTTTTCACTTTCTACGTGTGTCCAAGGAGTCTCCTTTCACTCTCTACCTGGGCACAAGAAGTCATATACACATGCAAGCTTCAAAAAGTTCCTGGAGAAATTCCATTCTCTTCCTCTGCCGTTTTTTTTTTTCTTTTTCATCAACTTTCAAAGCTCTGCTTCCTCTCTGTGGTTGCTGCCATTGAGCTGCTGCTGACGCACAGGGCCCTGGACACAAGCGAGTGAAACACTGCCCAGTCCTGCACCTCCTCCCGGTGGGCGTCATCTCAGGGTCCAACTTTCACACTTGGACAGTTTTGGCTTGTCTGTTACTGTGCTGCTGGAAGCTTTGTCATTGGTATTTAAAATACCCGCAGAGTCATCAGGCTGCAGCTGCATTTTCAGATGCAAAATAGACTACAAAGAAGGAAAAGACTGTCCACTTCTGAGGAATTAGCCACTGGAAACCTATGGATAGCATTGGAAAAGCCCTCTATTGTGATTACAGATAGACAAAGAAGACCTACACCCTTGTATTTCAACTTTAATTGCTGTGTCTCTTAGAAAATATCAATACTTGGTGTTCTCGATGATGATTTGTTTATGAATGTAATCCAGCACAGCAAGGCAGAGCCTCATTTACTCCCCATACAACCTTCCCTTGCTCTTTCTTACCCCCTCACCCATTGTTTCCACCTGCAGCTCTGGAAGGTGGAGGCTCTTTCAATTTGCTACTGCCCTCTTTGGTAATTATGAATCTTGTAACTGGGGTCAGGACCCTTATTCCAGATATTGTCTGTATAGCTTTCACCTATCCTGTCTTTCATATACAGAAAAACATAGAAAAACGCGTAAGAGAGTGTCAAGAAGGCTACCAACAGTGACATAATACAACAGAGACAATCCTCCCCCTCAAAACGCTCAAAAATATTATAAATCAGATCAAGCACATGGTGTATTAAAAAGGGAGAACAAGTGACATGGTTGTAACAGTGAAACACTATTTTTGGCCTGAGCCCTGGTGGTGTAGTGGTTGAGTGTAGGACTGCGGCCCACTGACTTGGTAGTTCAAATCCAGCAGCAGCTCTCCAGAAACAAGGCTGGGCCTCCCACTCCCATCAGAGGGCAGTGATGTCTAAAAAAGAAAAAGAAACACTATTTTTGATACCTGCCCAGTATTCCAATGTTGTGGGGTTCAGCCTGTGTTTCCTGGAGCTATGAAGAGGTCTCTCAGGTGTGCTCAGTTGTAAAGTTATTTTAGGGGAAGAGAAAATTACAATTTCTGCTCTTTCTTGTACTTGAATGAAGTTTGCTTTTGTTTATTCTATATACTACCGTTCTTTAAAAGATTTTATGTAAGAAACGACATAACTGCTAAAGACTCTGAAAACTGCTGTCCAATAATTTATTTATCTATTCCTATTCCTCTGACAGGAGCCCTGGTGGGGTAAGCATTGGACTGGTGGCTAACCATAAGGTCAGTGGTTCAATCCCACCAGCTCACTCTGTGTGAGAAAGATGAGGCTGGCTGCTCCCAGAAAGATCTACAGCCTCAGGGACCCTGCCTCAGCGTCCTTATTAGTCAGGATCAACTCTCGGCCAGTGGATTGGTTATTTCTCTAACACACGTGTAGCTGCTATGAGTCCGAGTGACTTACTGGTAGCTGGTAAACATAGACAAGAAAATGGAAATAAATAAGTACATAAAAAAGACTAAGGTTTACTTTTGAGAACCCCCATTCACATTTACCAGGAAAGACACGATCATGCTTGATAATGCCTACGCTGTACTTATAGTTCTTCCTTTTCATTTTTTAGGTACAAACAACATCAAACGGACTTTGCAACGATGCCACAGCAGAGGCCCATCAGTCTGCCCTGCCGCGTGCCTGGCTGCCAGTGCAGGGCATACGTGTATGTCCCCTTGAACGGCACGCAGCCCATTCGCTGCAGGTGCAAGCACTTTGCGGACCAGCACAGTGCTGCGGCCGGCTTTACGTGCACTGCGTGTGAGTTACCCCGCTGTCGACACACAGCACAGTGGGTTTCACGTCTCCTGCGCCTCTAATGACTCCTACCAGTTTGTGGCAGTCACAGAGTCAGTATTACACATGTGAGAAAATGTCGACGCGTAGATTTTGCTAAGGTTTATTGGGGCAACGATTTAGAGTTGCTTGGACACTTTTCAGTTCTAATAGTGCCGTGGTTAAGCAGCCGGCTTCTAAGGGAGCGGTCTGCAGTTTGTGCTCGCCAAATGCTCCGTGGAGAGAAGGCAGGGAGAAGTGCTCCTGGCGGGCTAAGGCCTCAGAACCCCAAGGGGCCGTCTCTTTCAGGTAGGGTCTTTGTGACTTAGAAGCACAGAGCAACAAATCTCTCATAGGGCCGCCAACCCTTACCAATGCCATCTGGTTCTAACTGTGTCTTTAAGAATGGGCAGATCTGCTGGAACAGGAATATACAGTTCTTATCTAGCTCTATTTTTGTGGAAGAAAAGACTCGACGCCCTTTCAATGATTTAAAATAAACGTTTCTCAGCGTGGGAGATACTGCCCCTTGGGAGTCTATGGAGCGATTTATGGGGCTGCACAAGCCCATGCTTGCCTACACTTTATTCTGCATTAAGGGCTGTAGTACAAAGGTTTCTAATTTCCAGGGGGCGTGCCGAGACATTTTTTTTCTGAAAAGGGAGTGGTAGGCCAGATGAGTTGGACAAAGGGCAGGTCTGCGTTGTCTGCAAGATGTCCCTGGGAAGCATTCTGTGAGTGAGTTTATAATTTGTTGGCAGATTCTTTTTATTATGACATGAACCCTTGGCAAATTATACTACAATCAGTTTTTGGAACAAATAAAAGAAAAATGGTTATATATATATATATATATATATATATATATATATATATATATTTGTGCTAAGCCCTGGTGGCACAGTGGTTGTGTGCAGGGACTGCGGCCCACAGGGTTGGTGGTTCAAATCCAGCAGCAGCTCTCCAGGAGCAAGACTGGGCTTCCTAGCCCCACCAGGACAGTGATGCGAAAAGAAAAAATTGCTATTTTAATAATTTTAAGTGTGCAGTCCAGTGAAATCAATTACATCCACCGTGTTGTGCAACCATTACCATTATTTCCCAAAGCTTTTCTTTCCCCTAAATAGAAACTCAGTATTCCTTACACAGTACCTGCCCTCATCTCATCTTCCCAGGCCGTAGTAGCCACCAATAAACATTGGCCCCTCTGCATTTGCCTATTCTCGATGCTTCATACACGTGGGGTTGTATACTCTCTGTCCTGTTGTGTCTGACTTTTATCCTTAAATCATCCATGACAAGCTTTCTGTCTCCGCGTTTGCATTCCACTTGGCTTTTCCAGGGAGTTAAACCATTGGGAGGGTTCTGAGTTGCCCCTTCTCCTCGTCCTGGCTCCCTCATCCTTGCCCCCCCTGCTTCCAACTCAGTATTTGAATAGAAGGCCTGCCTTTCCTTAGTGATTAATCCACCTGTTTGAGTCCTAGTTCTTTTTCCTTTTGAGTTGTTGCTCTTTGGTTGCTTTAATACATTTTCTGTCACCCAGTCCTCTAACTACTTTGTGACCCTGAAAAGTTAGAGCGGGGACTGGGAGTGAGTTCAGGGGCTGGAAGTGAAAATTGCAGAGGACAGAGTGGAGGAGTCGTCCAGTGGCTCTGGTCGAGACAAGAGTCTGCAGGAAAGCAGCCCCATACTTGTATTTGAAAAAGATGAACTCACTTCACTTCTTGATTTCAGGTTCCAAGTGTTCAGGATTTCATAGCTGCTTCACCTGTGCTTGTGGCCAGCCTGCATATACCCATGAAACAGTTGTGGAAACGAAGCAAGAGAGACTGGCCCAGGGAAAACCAGTGGGACGAGATGTGCCCTATGCAGCCATGGGAGGATTAACTGGCTTCAGCTCACTGGCAGAAGGCTACATGCGATTAGATGACAGTGGAATTGGTAAGTGACTATATATGAAATATGAAGTGGTCATATTGTTCTGTGTGCTGAACACAGTTGTGAAATCTTGTATTTCTTTCGCACTTGATAACTCCTCTACCCCAAGAAGAAGTCATTCTTCCATTTGATTTTGATTTTTAAAAGTCTTTATCGGCATTATATAACATTATCATCAGAGAAAGCTGTAATAGCACAAAGAAAAAGATCACCCTTGCCACAATACTTTTAACTCAAATCTCAAGCCCACTATTGCATGATTTTAATTATGGCTCTGTACTGGGTTTTGATATCTGAGCTGGCAAATCCTTTCCCTTTGTGTTCTTTTCAAGATGGTCTGCATGTTCTGTGCATTTCTCTTCCAGGAAATTCTCTAACTAGTTTATTAAATTTTGTAAACAAATCCCTTTTGCAATTCTCATGTGTGTACGATTGTGTTAGGCCCATGAAACACTTACAGAAAGGTCAATTAACCGTGCCAAAAACTCATGATGATGTCATGATTATAGCTTTGTACTGGCAGGTATTGTCCCAAACTTTTTACAGATGGTGATCTCATTGAACCTTTTCCACTCTTTGCGAGTTAGGTGCTGTTATGATTGTTTTCATTTCCTAGGAAAAGAAATTAAGTAGGGAGGAGTAAAACAACTTCGTTATTCAGCTACGGCATGGTAAGGTTGGGTTCAAGCCAGAGATTCCTCTGAGATTGGAGGTGGAAGAAAGTATAAGCCAAGAAAGCCTCTCTCGCCAGGCCTCTGAAAGGAGATGAAGAAAGCTGAACGTGAGGCAGGGAGTCCTAAGACATGGTTACATGCCCTGGTTGGAGATGTAGGAGAGACCAGGAGCAGAGAGAATTTTCTTCTGTCAGTCATGTTGTTAGACCTGTCAGATGGTCCCAACTCTGAGCCAGCATGAGTACAACAGGAGGAAGCACTGTCTGGTCCCGTGCCAGCCTCCCAATTGCTATTTGTCAGGGCACTGTTGCAGGCACTGTGCCAGTCCAACCCATTGAGGATCTCCCCTTTTCATGGCTCCTCTGCTTTACCAAGCACCATGTCCTTCTTCAAGGACTCGCCCTCCTGAAAATGCATCCAAAGTACGGGAGATGAAGTCTCTCCATCTTTGCCTCTCAGGAGCACTCCGACCTCCTCCTCCCAAGTTTGGTCTTTCGGCAGGCCACATACTGTCACGCATTCTTGGCCAACACCATGATGATTCTTCCACAGTCTTGCTTAGTCACTTCTTAGTTCAACTTTATTTTTTTAAAGTCTTTTTTTTTTTTTTTGGTGGGCATCACTGCCTCTGGTGGTGGTGGGCGCTACCCAGTGCCACTCCTGAGAGCCGCCGCTGGATTTGAACTGCCAAGTCCATGGGCTGCAGTTCTGCACTCAACCACTTACGCCACCAGGGCTCTGCCCTAAAATCATTTTATTGGGGGCTTGTACAATTCTTATCACGATCCACATATCCTTCCATTGTGTCAAGCAAATTTGTACATTTGTTGCCATCATTGTTTTTAAACATTTTTCTTTCTACTTCAGCCCTTGGCATCTGCTTCTCATTTTCCCCTCCCTCCCTCATGAAGCCTTGATAAGTTATAGTTTATTATTATTTTTTCATATCTTATACTGAGCAGTGCCACCCCTCATCCACTTTGCTGTTATCCATTTTCCTGGAAGGGGGTAATAGGTAGATAATTGTGATAGGTTCCCTCTATTTCCCCAACCTTCTCCTTCCCCTTCTGGTATGGCTACTTAAAATATTGGTCTTCAGGGCTTTATCTGTCCCAGATTCCCTGTGTTTCCAGCTCTTATCTGTACCAGTGTACATGCTCTGGTCTTGCCAGATTTTAAGGTAGAATTGGGATCATGATAGTGGGGTGGGGGTGGGGGTGGGAGGAAGCTTTAAAGAACTAGCAGCTCAAAGTGTATCACAGGGCCTCTTTAATGATGTGGAAGGAATTCATAAGTTCTAACTTCAAGGGACACTCGAAAAGTCGCTGAGTTGTGAGGCCGAACAAAGCTGGGGGCCAGTCCCTTGGATTGGGGAGTTAGAATGAGGAAGTGGCAGGCATCCTGGAAGTCTGTAGTTCTAGAAGAAGTGTGAGGCCATAGGCCCTCTCCAGCTGGGAGAGACCCAATGACAAATTACACCAGTCTCAGCGCGTGAAGGTGTTGTCAGGTAAAGCAAGGTCACTAGTTCAAACCCACCAGCCGTTGTGCAGGGGAGAGTTGAGACTATGTGCTCTTGTGAAGGGTCACAGACTTGATAGGGCCACTCTGAGTAGGAATCAACCCTACACCATTGGGGTTTTTGAGCACATGCAAGGGCGTCCGTGAACATGAATGAGCATACCTCTCCATCTGTCGTCTCCTGTGCCGTGTGAGGGAAGAGCTGGGAAAGGAGAAGGCGAGGAGGGGACAGAGCAAGCAGATGTCCGAGACTGCTTACATTACAAGGCAAGCCAATGTTTAAACTGATGGCGACTAAGCATTCACCTCCTTCCCTTGACTGGGGGCATTGGTAAGGCAGGTGGTGGCTGATGAAGAAGACAGAGGAGTTATGTTGTCTGCAGCTTCCTTCCCTGGAGTTCTGAAGAACATGTATTTGGCAGTTGGTTTTTGTAGTTTGAGTTTGTGAGTATTTCTTTTTTCATTGGAGGAGTTTTCTTCAGTGTTTTTCATACTCCAGGCTTTTAGATGGTTTCCAGGTAAGGAATAAGAGTAAAACAACACTAATTCTATCCCTTTCACCTAGAGGTTTCTTATTTCTATGATCTGCCTTTTTTTTTTAAGTAGGGTTAAGATGACGTATCTGTGTTGGCATGTAGTAGTTTAGTTATGTTAATGATTTTTTTTTCTGTTAAAAGGGTCTCAGAAATGTGTTAAGAAATGCAAAATTACTTTTAAAACCACTTGTCTTTATCTGATAGATGAAACGCTAAGTGAAATTTTATTTTCCAAAGAGTGAATTTTAATAATAAGGTTGCTGAGGATCTACATTATTTCATATCTGTAATTAAAGACTGTTGGTCCCCTAATACATACAGGTTTACTTTACATTTGTCACCTATCTTGTTCTTCTTAGGTGCACCTCCGGTTGAATTTTTAGAATCTCCAGTTACAGCCCTGGACCACCCATTTGTAAAAGCATTTCAGGCTTCATCAAGTTCTTCACAAACAAAGTCAATAGATGGTAATGGAATCCAGGAGATATTTCAGGGCATAGCAAATAAGAATCTGATTGAATCATTTTCTAAGCTTCTTTTCTTCCATTATTGCTTTTCAATATTCAGCCTGATTCCACATGAATCTTAATCAATTTACTTTCTTTTATATTGGTCAGTACTGAGAAAAAAATAAGGGACTTAATTTCTTACTGGAAAAATAGGGAAATAGGAGAAGAATGAGGATTCTGAAAATACAAATAAACTATAATAAATGTTAAAGATTTAAAATCTGGAACAGCCCATTGGCCCCGTGATGATGGATTAGGGGAGCCCTCTAGTTGAAAAACGGATTTAATTTTTTGGACGCTCCAAACCAAACCAACCCTCCCAAAACAAACAGACAAAAACGAAGCCAAACTCACTGTCATTAAGTTGATGCCAGCACACTGAGCAAACCTGTAGGACAGGGTAGAACTCACTGCCCCCGTGAGTTTGTAAGATGGCGATGGTTTAAGGGAGTAGAAAGTTCTCCGGAGGCGCGGTGTGTAGTTTTGCATGGCTGATCTTACAGATCTCCCCGTGACACTAACCAGGACGCTACCAGGGTTCAGTTGGGCTCTCAAAGGGGGTGCAATTGAGTGGCTTGCATGATTTGATAATTTCTAAATTGACAATGGACAGACACCACATTCAATAGTGATGTTCCGATGCATTACTTTAGTGAAATAAAAAAGGATAAAAACATCGGAGAATGCTTTTCAGTAGTAGTTTTAACATGTTTCAGGTCAAGTGGTATCACTGCTCTGGAGAGCCTCAATCATGACTTGAGGGCGGCATCAGACAGAATAGCGTGGATTCCCAGTCTGGTTATAAAGTTTCATAGTGAACTAAACAGAGTGTCCCATTATGCACAGTAGCTATGTATAACAGCGGTGTTAGTATTTGGAGCATGTTTGCCAAGGAGAGTGACTCATCTTATGATGCCATTCCATCTAAAAAAGCATCCCATTGTAGCACTAATTACCCCTTGAGGCCATTTCTAGGTTCAAAAATGAAGATGTTATGGCCCAGCAGGAGAAAAATTTTAAAAATAATCTAGAGAGAGTTTTATAATATATATATATATATATATATAGTGTATATAAATCTATAGTTGTAAACAATATATTTTTCCTCCTCTTCTTAGAAGGCACAAGTAGTCAAGTTTCTTCCTTAAGGAGATCTGATGAAGATGATATGGCTTTCTTTGAAAGACGATACCAAGAAAGGGTAGGTTTTTGTGGAAATCTGCTTATATTATGCATTTGCTTGCAACACAGATATTGCAGAATGGTTATATATTGATCATGGATCATAATTTAAAATCATTTATAAAGTTTTTACTGGTACTAGACTTTAACATTTATTTACAGTAATTCCAACAGGACTAATGGATGATGTGGTATATAATAACCCCAAACAAAAGCCAACCATTTTGGAAGGAATCTTTTATTTCTTTAAATTTCCTAGCACTGATAACCCAGTATATTGCACCTAGTAGTATTTTGATCACTGTCCATTATTTTCTTGAGGAAAAGAAATCAAGGGACTCCCGTGTTGGGAAAAAAAATGAATACCTAAATGATTTATTTTAGAAGCTGCCATCAAGTCCCATGTCAACTCATCATGCCCCTTTAGGAGAGAGAACTGTCTCTTTGAGTTTCTGAGACTTTTAAATCTTTACTGAGCAGAGGCCTCGTCTTTCTCCTGTGACTGACTGGTGGTTTGAACTACTGCTCTTGTGGTTGGGAGCCCAGCCTGTAAGCCACTGTGTCTCCAGGAATCCTTTTATATATAATAAAAAAAACAAATGGGGGGGGGGGATGGTGCACGGCGGAATAAACCTTGCAACGATTGAGTGAATTCCAACTCTGAACCGTGGTAGATTCCACACTGGGCTGCTAACTGGAAGGTTGGCAGTGTCAAGCTGCCAGCTGCCTCCTGGGAGAGCGGGGAGGCTGTCTACTCCTATGAAGATGCATGGTCTCAGGGACCCACAGGAGCCAGTTCGACTGTGCCCTTTAGGGTCACCGTCAGCGGGCCGCCAACGCGCTGGAGGGAGTCTGGTTTTGAGCTTGGTCAGCTGTGGGAGAGGAGGAGATCAGGACCCTTCCGGAGAGGGATTCTGTGTCCACGTCAGGTTTTTGCTTGAGCGCTCTGTAATATTGGTCATTTTGTGTGGGGAAGAGTCTTTATGACTCAACTTGGTTAGCCCAAACCTTTGTGGTAACAGACTTTTACCATCAATTTTAGATACTACTGAAGCGTCGAATATTGAATATTTTAGGTATTTATTTTCTCCTACCATGGGAGACCCTTGGTTTCTTTTTTTCCAAGGAAAAAGTGAGCAGACAGTGATCAAAAGTCTATTAGGTGCAACAGTCTGTGCTATAGTGCCAGGAAATTTAAAGAAATAAAATAAACAAACAAGCAAGAAGCTGGTTCGTCCTTAGCCTGTGTTGCTCGGGTGGAATTAACTTGGCAATGGGTTTAGGTTTTGGAGTGTGGGTGTTTCAAATGACAAAAGCTACGTTGACTTTTTATCATTTAGCATCTTTGCTCTTTTTTTGATGTTACCAGCAGTCCCTGAATTATGAACAAATTCTGTTCCTAAGTCTGTCTTTAAGTTGAAGTTGTAGGAAAGTTGGAATAGTCATAACAGCAGTTAATCAAATGTCTATCATAGTATGACAGTAATATTAGATGCTCATTGCAAAGTAGCCCCCATGTGTTATTAAGAGTCATTGTCTGTACCTGAGAAATTTAATAAACAGGGTTGCTGATGTTTGGTGTGTGTCTAAGGGTTGTATGTAACCTGGGGACAGCCTGTATTACAAATCTAGTATTTGGTCTTAAATGTGAGGGGAAAGGCTAACTAGCATTTTTGACGATATATATATATATATATATATATATATATATATATCACATTTACACCTTAAGAACCACCCTGAAACTCAATAGACATTGTTGTCATGGAGTTGATTCTGGCTCACAGCAACCTCATAGGACAGGGTGGAACTGTTCCAGTGGGTTTCTGAAATTAACTCTTTAGAGAGTAGAAAGCCTCATCTTTCTCCTGGTGGTTTCCAACTGCTGACCTGGGGTTAGCATCCCAACACATGATCATTTCGCTGCAACCCTGAAAAGTGTGTCTATGGCCTTTTTTTTTCTTCCAAATAAGAACATTTCATTAAATCATTTGCTTCAAATAGTTAAAATGGTAAAGGTAGGATTCAAAGTCTATTTGTTTGACTCCAAACTTTATAATCTGCCTTAGAGTTGGACGTTCTTCTGGGGTCCCTCAGGTAGACCTGTGACTGACACAATGTGCATGAGTGACAGGGGTGTTTGGTTTCTGAGCGAGTCAACTCAGAGGGAGGAAAAAGATGGGGGGGGGGGAGACAGAGGGGCGATTAGTTTGCCTTTATTCCCACAACCATCATGTGGATTCTGACTCAGTGACCTCATAGGACAGAGTTGAGCTGCCTCTGTGGGTCTCAGAGATCAGATCTTTACAGGAGCAGAACTCCGCCACTTTCTCCAGCTGGGAGAGTAGAACTGCTGACGTTCAGCTAGCAGCCCACGGCGTAACCCACTGTGACACGAGGGCTCTGATCTGATGTTCCCAAGGGGAATTTCTTGCTGATCACACGATGGGGTTGGGTAGACTTGTTTTTCATTGGTCCCTTCTAGTTTCTTGATGCTCTTTCTTGTTCATTGCCAGGGGCTTTATTTTCTACCCGCCTCTCTTATAGACCCAGGGAATGGGTGTGTGGCTGTGAGTGGCGGGGAGAGGCTGATGGGGTGTGTCTTCTCTGGGGGCTCTTGCCCTACAGAAATGTTCTGGGTGTGTCTACAAACTTAGAAAGTTGCTGCTGGGGTATGTGTGCTGCTGCTCCACTGTGCCTACAGCAGGCAGAGGAGACTGTCAGGGTTCCTGGGAAGTGGGGTGGCACAATGATAGGAGATTAGTGGTTTCCTTGGTTAGTGCATTTGATGTTGACCAAAAGGTTGGTGGCTTGAGTTTAAGTCCACCCGGAGGTGCTTTGGGAAAAAAACAAAGCAGTCTACTTCTGAAATTCCAGCCACTGCTGGACTCTAATACCTGTGGGGTTGCCGTAAGTTACAGTTGACTTGATGGCAACTGGCTTATAAGGTTTTTAAAAGTTGTCCAGGGTCCACAGCCGATTTGGCTGGATGAAAAGTATTTTATAACCCTGTAGAAATGTGCATATGTTGGATATAAGGTTAAGTGTTCATGGTTTTTTAACATTTTTTAATGTTTATTTTTTATTAGGGGCTCTTACAACACTTCATTTATTAAAATACCATTTTGTTGGGGGCTCTTACAACTCTTATAACAACCTATACATGAATTGTCTCAAGCACATCTGTACATATGTTGCTATCATCATTTTAAAAATATTTCTACTTGAGCCCTACTTGGTTTTTATATTTTAACTGGGAACTGAAACTAATTATTTTCTGAAGCAGGATTTGTGTTATTTTTATTAAAGCCCTTCCATAAAGTTGAAATGAAACCATATTTAAAATATGCCTCTTCAGCTATCAATTTCTGGCATTAATATTTAGCAGCTAATAACTTGTAAGTAACTGTGCAAAATAGCTGTGATAAGACATAAAACCAAATGAGATATGTGCAACTTTTTTCTTTAGAAAATGTTTTACAAATTACTATTGTCAGTAATAAAAATTTTAAATTTGTAGATAAAAATGGAAAAGGCTGCTAAACAGAAGGGGAAAGCACCATTGCCATCAACTTCAAAACCTTCATGAAGATAATTGGAGAAATTGAAACTTAAGGAGATATAACTTTTTCATGTTTATTTAAGTATAACAGTTAATTCTCCTCTCAAGTAAATTATTTCATTTTCTGAGAGTCTTCTTTGTATACTTCCCTAATTTATATAACTTTTGATTTATTAAGTTGTATATACTTTTTATCTCTCAACAAATGAGGTTATTTTTATATGAGTCAAAGATGAAAGTATGTAAATATTTCTAGTTTATTATAATTTAACTTTTTATGGCAGTTTGAGAAATTAAAGATGTTAATGAGGGTTCTGAAGAAATATATAAGTATTTTTTAATTTAAAAATGATAAATAAAAAATCTTTGATTTTGTACTTAATATTAATCTGTATTTTAAAATAAAAATGTATGTGGTAAAACTTTAATATTCTGTATTTTAAAATAAAAATGTATGTGGTAAAATTATATAATCATTTTCTAGTGGCTACTGCTGATTTTTAAGTTCTGTTAATTGTGTGAGTGTATCTATTTCGCACACTACTTGGGTGCTGTTAGGTTCTATTTCAAATGAACCAACTGTTTTGGTTGTTGCTTATTTTTTTGTTTTGCGTCTTTTTTCTCTTATGATGCTGCTGCTCCAAGCATCAACATCGTCTCCTCGCCCTCTGTTTCTCTGGTTCTGCTGTGGAACAATGCCAAGTGAGCTGCAGATGGCTTCACTTGAGAATCACTTGGTAACTCATTGCTCTGGACCACATGACGACTCCTTCATTTGCCAGGGATGCCCTGATAGGTGCCTAAGTGTGCCCACTGTAAGCCCTCGTCTTCCTATTGGTGCAGCTTCAAAGGTGAGCTGATGACCATCTCCAGTTGTGGGAGAACCAGTGGATCAATGCTCCCTATTTTTTTTTCTGCTGGGAAGACAATGCTAAGATGCATTTCATAAAATGCCTCAGAAAATTCTGTGGGACTTAGCACTAGTCATGTATAGTAGTTATAGGCCACCAGTGTTTTCTCTCTCCCTGTTCCACGCCCATGTCCCTCTCTTTGATTCCTTAGATCACTTACATGTATATGTCTGAGGCTCAGTTCTTAGTGACAGTAAACACAGTTTAGGGCAATAGGTACTAGGGAAAGGTGGGGGGTGAGGGTGGGAAGGGGGTGGCAGTTAAAAAGTAAACTCGTAGGATGGGATTTTGTGACTTGATCTGATGCTGGACAGGTAGAACACTTGACCTCTGTTGTTAATTAGCACCGAGTCATCTACATACAACAAAACAAAACACTGTCCAGTCCTGTGCCACCCTCACAATCGTTCCTAGGCCTCAGCCCGTTCATGCAGTCACTGTGCCAATCCATGCCATTGAGGGCCTTTCTTTTTTTACTGCCACTTCACCCAGCATAATGTGCTTCTCCAGGGACTGGTCTCTTCTGACAACATGTCCAAAGGGTGCAGGACAAAGTCTTGCCATACTTGCCGCTAAGTAACACTCTGGCCTTACTTTCAATACAGATTGGATTGTCCTTTTGGCAGTCCATGGTACATACACGTGTACACACACCAGCATTTTTTTTCTTCAAAGCTATGTATTTAATTTTTTTATACAAATAACCTTATCACATTCAAAGTATTCTTCATTATACTTAATACATTTGTCAGATCTGATTCTCTTCTTGAGAATATTTTCAAACTCATTGGTTTGGATGGTTGCCAGCATCTTCCTCATTCTTTTCTTCACCTCTTGTACATTGTCCTGTTGCTGTCCTTTCATGTCCCTCTTCATTCTTGGGAACAAAAAGCCTTCACATGGAGTAACGTCAGGCGAGTAAGGTCTGTGGGACAAGAGAGGCATGCTGTTTTTTGTCAAAAATTGGCTCACCGAGATGGCTGTGTGAGCAGGTACATTGTCGTGGAGGCAAAACCAGTCCCCCATCTGCCACAAATCAGGCCTTTTTTTGTCGCACAGTTATGCAATCTTTTCAGCTTTCTAAATAGAAAGCTTGATTAATAGTCTGACCTGGTGGAACAAACTCCAAATGCTCTATAAGTCAATATTTTCATCCATTTGGGAAGTTGATGGATGTCCAGAATGAGGTTGGTTACCAATTGACATTTAACCTTTTATGAAATGAGAAAACTGCTTATACACTTGAGTTTTTCCCATAAAGCTGTCCTTGTAAGCTGTGTTCAACATCACAACAGTTTCTGTGGCATTTTTTCTAGAGGAGGAAACAAAATTTCACAACATCACACTGTTCTCTTAAGTTGGCCATCACAACAAGGCTCAACCAAATTATATTTACAAAAAATTTCACTTTGACCAAAGGGGACCTTCCCAGGTGATGTTACTGGGTGCACTACCTCAGAGTAAGTTGCTTAATGCTCGCCTAGTAGGTAAAATATATACTACGAAAGCAGAGATTGTTCTGTTTTTTTTGAGGGGGCATACATCCTTGTGTGTGCATGTGTGTGTGTGTGTGTGTGTATACATATATATTAAAAACAATACCATATATACTCAAGTATAAGCCAACCCAAAATTTTCAAACCAAAATTTTATTTAGAAAATTTTGAGTTGGCTTATATGCTAATATATATGATTATTGCTTATCAAGTTTTTGTTTTTATACATTTTTTGTGTTAAAAAGAAAAGCATGATTACTACAAAGGACTAAAATAATGTTAATGTTACAAACGTACTAAAGTATTTTAACTTTTTTTTGGTATTTTCTTTTGTTCTTTTAAATATAATATCCTAGCATACAAATACTTCCTATTATTCTTCTCCAGCACAAATCAAAGGCATGGATTATTTTATTTGACATTTAACGTGGCAATCAGAGCAGTGCATCATACTGCTGCGAGTGGAAGGTAAGTGTAAATCTATGCATAGTTGTGGCATTCAAGTTGAACAGGAGTTCTAAGAAATTATACAGATCAAGAATTGGTTAAATTAGCCCCAGTCCTGAGCAGAGGGAAGGCTCTGAGGCCCTTCTTGCCCCACACCTGACAGCCAAAGCCACCTCAGTCCTGGCACACAGACTCACACAGGCTGTCGCAGTGAACTAGCTTAGCCAAGGGTGTGAACTGAGGGGTCCAGGCCTTGTGTAACCAGGAAGCTGTTGTCACAGGAGTTGCCTAGTTGGGGCCAGCGAGGCTGAGTTCACACTGGATGCTCAGTGCAGGGCAGGGATGACGTGACTTAAGAGACTGTCTGTCACTGTGGGCGCCAACATGGCATCACTGAGATTAGGTAAACAAGTAACAAATAAAGCTAATTTTTTACAAGCTAAAAAAAAAAAAAGAATTGGTTAATTATTATCAACTGCTTTAGAAGCCTTGAAAAAAGACAGCCTAGGTTCAGATGTTCTATTTGTTAGTTTAGAACATGAATGAAGAAGAGTGCCTCTACACCTCTCTTGAGGGACAAGTTCATCTGCAGCTCCAGGGCAGAAGTATAGCCAGGATGCTCCTTAGAGGCGAGGATAGTGAGACTTCGTCTTACCTACTGTGGACATGTTATCAGGAGAGAACAGTCCCTAGAGAATGACATCATGCTTGGTAAAGTAGAAGGGCCACAAAAAGAGGAAGATGAATGGACAGTGTGGCGGCAATAATGGGCTTACACATAACAGTTATGAAGTGTCAAAAGTAGTGTTCCTTCTGTTTGGAGGGTTGCTATCACTCAGAACTGGCTTGACAGCACCCAATAGCAGCTACAGCAGAGGCAAGTACATGAGCGCACCCATTCATGGGCTCGAATGCCCTGGCAAAGATGACTGGAGTCACTCCTAGGAGTTGAAGATAAATGATGGTGCCTAGACTTTATGGTAGAAATGTCAGGTGTTATTTGGCCCGATATTAAAGAAGGGGTTAAAAAACTCATGAAAGTGGGACTGTGGTAAAGAATATAAAAATATAGTGGGAATATCAAAATTAAAAAAATTATTTAAGACTGAAGAAGATACCGTGGGAAGATGCAGGTGACCCTCATGTCCAAGGCATGAAGAGATGTAATGGTAAGGGACTTATTGGCTACTTCGATAGGGTTGGCATCGGCTGGCCTCCATAAACTAGAGTTGACTGTAGGAAACTCAGCTGTGGAATTTGGTTCCCCGTTAAGATTGTGGATGATAGAGGCCAGGCTGTGGAACTTAACGTGTGGTGGTTATACTTACCTTAATTATAGCCACAGCCTATCACAGTGGTTCTCAAACTTCCTAATGTTGCCGCCCTTTAAGACAGTTCATGTTGTGGTGACCCTCCAACCATAAAATTATTTTCGTTGCTACTTCATAACTGTAATTTTCTGCTGTTATGAATTGGACAATCCCTTTGAAAGGGCCACTTGTTCCCTGAAGGGGATGTGATCCACAGGTTAAAAATCACTGGTCTAAAAGGGTAGTAGATAATGATGTTCTAAGGGACAAAAGAGACCAGCTGGCTAGGGTGTCATTTGACTTGTGAATGGGATTAGTTTCCAACTATAAGAATTTGTCAGTACGTAGGAACAATACACACAGGGCTCTTAGGTAGTCTTGCATTAGTGTAAGAATCAAAGAGCCCTAGTGGTGTGGGTTTGTCAGGCTGTTAACCACATGGTCAGGGGTTGAAACTGACCAGTGACTCCACTGGAGAAAGATGAGGTCATCTGCTCCAGTAAAGATGCACAGTCTCAGAAATGTACTGAGACTCCGAGAGACACGCTGAGAGGACATTGATTCAATGGCAGGGTGTGAGGTTAGTCCAAGAAAAGGTTTGAAGCCATTTCAAGGATTTGAAGGTTGCACATATAGCCAATGAAAGAGATTGTGATGAAGAATTTGATGGGAGGAGTTCTATCATTTCAATGTGAGGACTCATTTACATAAGATTAAAGGGATGGCTTGCAACTGCAGCCCTTCCCATTCTGAAAAAATGGGAAACCGTTAGGCAGAAGACAAGGATCCCTGCTGACTCAGTGGCTAAGCACTGTGCTGCAAAGTGAAGGGTTGGTGGTTCGACCCACCAGGGGCTTACACCAAAGAGAACTGATGGATCTCCCATAAAGGTCACCTCCCCACCCTTAAGTTGATCCAGACTCCGAGGGACCCTATAGGGCCAGAGTAGAATTGTTTTAGTGAGTTTCTGAGGCTGTAAATCTATGCAGAAGCGGATTGCCTCAACTTTCTTTTAAGTCTTATTGAAACTTCATCCACATATCAATTCAATAGTTCAGCCATATCAAGAAGAGTTGTACAAGCCTTCCGTTCAATGGTGCACAACAATAAGAAGGCTGAACCAACCTGAATAATGGAAAAAGCTGCAGCCCCTCATCTAAGGCAGATCTAACACAATTCAGATTAAGAGGCCACCTGTGGAGGGCAGAGGTGAAATATCCAGAAAGGCTTTATATATGTATATATACACACACACATATATATAAACATATATACACATATATAATTTTATTTGGGGCTCATACAACTCATAACAATCCATACATCCATTGTATGTCAAGCACATTTGTACATTTTCTGCCATCATTCTCAAAACATTTGCTTTCTACTTAAGCCCTTGGTATCAGCTCATTTTTCCCCTCCCTCCCTGCTTCCTCCTCTCTTATGAATCCTTGATAATTTATAAATTATTATTTTGTAATATTTTACACTGTCTGATGTTTCCCTCCACCTACTTCCCTGTTGTCTGTACCCCAGTGAGGAGGCCATATGGAGATTCTTATAATTGGTTCTTTCTACCCTCTTCCCACCTTTCCTCACCACTGGTCCTGTGAAGTGATCATCTGTTCTGGATTCTCTATGTTTCTGGTTCCTATCTGTACCAGTGTACATCCTCTGGTCTAGCCGGATTTGTAAAGTAGAATTGGGATCATAAGAGCGGGAAGAGCTAGAGGAAAGTTGTATGTTTTATCATTGCTACACTGCACCCTGACTGACTTGTCTCCTTCCTATAACTCTTCTGTAAGGGGATGTCCCATTACTTACAGATGGGCTTTGGGTCTGCAATCAGTATTCCCCCTCATTTACAATGATATAATTTTTAGTTTTGATGCCTGTATTAGACATGGTTCTCTAGAGAAACAAAACCAGGGCACTAATAATTCTCTATATTTATATAGATAGAAAGATATCTAACATAAGAAACAGTTAACTCATATATAAAGCAGTACAAATGGTTTGGTGCAACTCACTTGCATGAGACAGCTAGTACACTGGCAGTTCTTCGAGTCTTGAGGGCCGCCAAGTAGTCCTCTGTAGAGCAATTCAGGCTATTCCGTCATAAGCAGCAAACAGGAAAGCAGGTCACCAACAGCCAGCGCAATGACAGGGTCTGACAGTCCCCAGCTCAAGAGATGTATATTCTAGGAGCGTGACAAATCAGGGCTTGAAGGAACCTCAACTCACAGCGAGATAGTCCACGGATTAGGTGTCCCATGGGTAGCATAGCTTACAGATCGAGGCATAGGGCCAATAATGCAACCAGCAGGTCCAGAGCTCCGAGAGCAAGAAGAGAAAGGCGAGGCTCATGAAGCCATTTATATCTCCACCCTTCAATTGATCTCACATGTGCTCATTGTCCAACAAATCTATGTATCTTTTTTGGCCATGTTGGCACAACAAACCTACCTATCACAGTGCCTGATTCCTGATTCCTTTGACACTTTGTGATCACAAAGCCTGGTGTGCTTCTGAGTTTTGCTGCATGTGGGCTTTGTTGCTTCCGAGCTAGTGGCTGCTTGTTTACTTTCAAGTCTGTAAGACTCCAGACTCTATATTTTTTGATAACCTGGCACCATCAGCTTTCTTCGCTTTTGCTTATGCACACATTTGTCTTTAGTGATCACTTTGGGATGGTGAGCATCATGGAATGACAATTTAATAGAACAATGTGTTCTTGCATTGAGGAAGTACTTGAGTCTTGAGTACCAATGTCTGTTTGCTGCATCAATACTAAACGTGTAAATATATGCACATAGATCTATTTCCCCATTATCAGAAATATATTTACCTATATACACATCTGTATTTAGACCTCTATAAATGCCCTTTGCCTCCTATTTCTTTTCTCTTATTTCCTTTTACTTCTCTCTTGTTCCTCTGTCATGCTCAACCTTCATTTGAGTTTCAGTAATTTCTCTTGGTTACATTACCCTTGATCAATCTCTACCAGGTCTCTCACACCCTCATTGCTACTGATTTAGGATCACTTGTTCTTCGCTTGTCCCTGGGTTGGTCAACACTGCTTCCTTTCCCTCACCTCTCCCTTCCCTACCCCCCAGAAACATCAGTCCCATTTTTTTCTCCTCCAGGCTATTCATCCAGCCTATCTTACTTCGATAGACCTGCAAGATAATAATATGCACACAAAAAATGACATTGTAAAATGAAGTGAGAAAAGAAAGCAATGACAAGAAAAAAACACCAATGCTCAGAAAAAAAAAATATAAATAAGAATAAAAAAGAAAAACCTATAAATCGTTCAAGGTCTGTTTGTTGACCTCTAGGTGTGTCCACCTATGGAGTCTGATGAGGTGCCACACTCTGGCCCCAAAGTCTATTCTTGGCACTCCCTTGGGACCTCCATTCTCCGCTTCCCTCACTACTCTGCTGCACACCTCAGTGTTTTTCTCTATGTGGTGGGGTCAGACCGAGTGCAATCCCAACACTGTGTCTCCAGTGTTGCCCTCCGTGGGGGCATGGGTCAGCCAGGGGCGTCATGTCTCATAGTGGGGCCAGCTATGATCTTCTCTGAGCCTTGGTGGTTCTGAGCAGGGATAGCGTCCTCAAGGCTTGGTGGTCCAGGATGCACTTCACTCTCCCTTCCTCCCCCTTCATTTGCTCCATTGTGCTCTGGCCAAACATGGCTTCTCCAGCATATTGTGAAAAAGAAGCCTCTGATCCTTCTTCAAAAGGGCAGTCACAGTGAGTTTTTTTCATAAAAGCAGTTTTCGCTTGAGCCTTGATTTTTGTGATGGCCAACTTAAGAGAACAGTATGGTGTGAAATTTTGTTTCCTGCTCTGGAAAGATGTTACAGAAACTGTTGCAGTGTTGAACACCGTTTACAAAAACAGAGGTATGGGGAAAACTCAAGTGTATGAGTGGTTTTCTTATTTCCAAAAAGGTGAGATGTTGATTGATGACAAACTTCATTCTGGACATCCATTAACCTTCCAAATGAATGAAAATGTTGACTCATAGTGCATTTGGAGTTCTTTCTACCAGGTCAATCAGGCTTTCTATTTAGAGGGTCTGAAGAGATACCATAACAGTGTACTGACAGGGCACTGATTTTGCCATCATGACAATGCACCTCCTCACATGGCCAACTCAGTGCACCAATTTTGGGTAAAAATACAGCATGCCAGGGCTGAGCCCTGGTGGCGTAAGTGGTTGAGTGTGGGACCGCGGCCTGTGGGCTTGGCGATTCAAATCCAGCGGCGGCTCTCAGGAGCGGCACTGGATAGTGCCCACGACCACCAGAGGCAGTGATGCCCACTCCCCCCCAAAAAAACAACCCCCCTAAAAAAACAGCATGCCTTTCTTGACCTTACTTTCTTGACCTTGCTCTGTGAGACTTTTTTTGTTTCTATGAATGAAGAGGGACATAAAAGGACAGCTATTTGATGATATAGAAGAGGTGAAGAAAAAAATGAGGGAGGTCCTGCCAGCCATCCAAACCAATGAGTTTGAAAATGTTTCCAAGAATGGACTTGGAGATTTGACAGATGTATTAAGTATAATGGAGATACTTTGAAGGTGCTAAGGTTGTTCTGGGAAAAATAAAATTTAAATACATAGCTTTTGAAAAAAAAAATCGTGTGTGTGTGTGTGTGTGTGTGTGTGTACCCCCTCTACAGTCTGCTTCCACACAGATTTGCAACCTTGGAAATCCTAAGGAGTAGATCTACTCTGTCCTAAAGGAGTCACCTTGAGTTGAGAATGAGTCCCTGGCAGCGGGATCAAATACACTGAATTGGATAAACTTATGAGGAGGATGGACCGGCTAAGCTGCTACTACTTGCCCAGGACCTCTGAGATAGAGCAGAACGGAGCAGACTTAATGCGGTGGAGGCTACTCTTGTGTCTGGTAGATAGAACGCAGGTAAGGATATAAGAGACTTGGATAACACTAGTAACTAACTTGACCTACTTGGAGTTGAATACTCTAGCCAATAACAGCAGAATTCACATTTTAATTTTTAATGCACCTGGAACATTTACTAAGCATAGTCTAGGGGCCGGAAAGCTTTTGAGACAGAAGAGCCAGTGCCGTCCCTAACAATTTAAAAATTATTTGAGGGTCCTAAATATATTTCAACAAACCAATCTAATCAAATCATCATTTTCTGAATAATAGCTTTTAAAGAATTTCAATGTTATATTAGAGCCACATGGACATACTGAAACAGCTATATAAGACTCGAGAGATTCAGTTTGCCCACCTCTGGTCTAGACCCTAAAATCTTTCAATATTTTCAAGGCGATTCAGATCTTATAAAGCTTATCTTATGATTATAATGGAATTACTTGGACTAAAATGGAATTATATTAGAAACAACAAAAGGCATCCAGAAAAAATATATAAATATTTGGAAATTTTACAGCATTAAATAATCCATATACCTAGGTAGGGGTTGCAAGGAGAGAACAGAAATCAATGAGATAGAAAGCAAAAAGCCAGAGAAAAATCAATACAATGGAAAACAGTTTATTTAAAGACAAATTAGATTGATAAACTTTAGCCAAACAGATGCACAGACATAAATGACACAAACATAAACAAGAAGACACATTACTAATGTCAGGACTGAAAGAAGTGGCACTACCATGGGGACTATTATGAGCTATTATAAACACCTTTAGGCCAACACATTTGACAATTAAAATAGACAAATGTCTTGAGCGATATATGAACTATGAAGCTCAATAATCTGGCTAATCCTGGTGGCGTAGTCGGTTGCTGTCAGAGGAAACCAGCCTCTAACCTCCGAGGGGCCAGGAGCCGCAATGCATGGCGGTAATATATAAAGATTATGGTCAAGTCATAGCAAATAATAAAGAAAGGAGGGTAAAATAAAGGAATCAGACACATGTATGGTAGCATGCTCACCTCAGCTCCTCTTGATGGGCCATGTGGAACTAGAAGTGAGAGAGAAACTTTACTATCTTGGAACATTTTTTTTCATTTTTAAAAATAATTTTATTGGGGGCTCTTACAGCTGTTATAACATTCAGTACATCATCTGTATCGAACACATTTGCACACATGTTGCCCCATACATTTCCAAACATTTTCCACTTGAGCCCTTATCTTGGACCATTTATAGGCAGCCATAAGACATGCATATTCAGTAGATGCATGTGTCACAAGGTGAGTGGTAACTACATTAAAGTCCCTGAGATCACAGGTGAGGACACCTCATACCTGCACTGGGGGAAGGTACGAGAGGGGTTGGGTGACACACAGGAAGAGAGAGCAAAAGCATGTCTGCTTTTATAGTTAAAGCTGCTGGCTGCATAGCAATCAGCCATAGGCTTATAAGAGGTAACTGAGGTAGTACTTTTATGGGAGGATACAGTGGGGAACAATATTAATTATGGGAATTTGATTGGGACTCAGCTTCAGCTCACAAGGGAGAAGGCCTCCCTCCATCCCAGAAATCCAGCCTGCCAGCCTCCTTAACATGTGAGACTAACAGATGAATCCATGGCCCCTCTCTTCCTGTTCTCTGCTCCTGACAGGTTACAGGGGGGGCTGCTAAGCACCCAGGTTGGCAGTTTGAAACCACCAGGTGCTCTGCAGGGTGAAGAGGAAGCTTTCTGCACCTTTAAAGATTTACAGCCTCAGAAACACAGCACTGGCCTTTAGAGGCAGAGTCGACTCAGTGATGGTGAGCTTGAGGGTTTTTTGTACTAATGAAGTGGAATTTCTCATTAAAAACCTCATACGGAAAACTCCAAGTCCAGGTAGCCACACTGTGTATTTTACCAAATATTTTTTAAAAATACAACCAATATTATACATTTTTCCAGAAAAATTAAAAATTGGGAATTCTTTTTAACTCATTCTATCTTTCAGGATTACTCTGATATCAAAGACATTACAAAATAAGAAAACTTCAGAAAAAATATCCCCACTGTACTTGCGAAAATTCATGTGATCCTAGCATATTTAACCTAACAAAACGTTACCGGAGACGACTCCAAGGAGGAGTCAACACCCAAAGGGTTGTCACAAAGGAAGAACTCTACTGTGCTGATGTGTGGCTCAGTAGATTGCTTTCCAAAGACGGAGCTCCAACCTCAGGGAGAACCCTACCCAGAGAGCAGTTTGGATCCTCGGGACTTTTCAGGATGGGTGGAAAGTTCAGATCAGCTGATTCAAATGTGTGGTGGGAAGTGGGGAGTAGGAGAGTAAACAGGCAGTTACAGAAATAGAAGTGCTAAGTATTAACCCCAGGGTTTTTGCCTTAACACGAAGGCTTCATTCTCTGCTAGACATGAGGTAGCAGGAAGATGCTGGTTATAATAGCTTGAGATGGAGCTGTGTCTGTGTACTCTTACTCCTGGAATGGGGTGTAGTTCTTATCACCAACATACTGAATTATCACAATAAACTAAGGGGTTTTAACTCGAATGGAATGTTGTCTTAATGTGAAAACCAATCAATCTAATTCACCATATCATAAACTAAAAGAGAAGAATCACATGATCATCTCAGAAGATGCAGAAGTATTTGACAATGGTGCACATGATCATGATAGATGCTTCTAAGAAACTAGGAATAATAGTTATCAATAAACTTTATAAAGTGCATCTCCTAACAGGCTCATGGCAAAAATCCCACTTGCTGGTGAAGGGCAAATGCTTCCCTCCTCAAAGCAGGCATATGGCAAGGATGTTACTCTAGTCACTTCTATTCAACATTCTACTAGAGCTCTGCTCACTGCAATAAAGTATGACAAAAGAAATAAAAGCAGGCTGGAAAAGAAGTACAACCCCGTCCTTACATGCGCATGCCATGAGCATCTATGCAAAAAACAAAACAAAACAAATAAAACCCCAACCAACTGAAACCCACTGGCAGTGAGTTGAGTGTGACTCACAGCAACTTCAGATAGGGTCTCCAAGACTGAAAAATCTTTATGGGAGGCAAAAAGCTGTTCTCAATTAATGGTAAATAAGGAACGCTGGTGGTGAATGAGCTATGGGTCGGGTTGCTAATTGCAAAGTCAAAGTTCTAATCCACTCTCTCTCCAAGGGAGAAAAATATGGCTGTTTGTCCCTGTCAAGATTTACAGTCTTGGGCTGAGCCCCGGTGGCGTAGTGGTTGTGTGCGGGACTGTGGCCCACTGGGACGGAGGTTCAATTCCAGCAGTGGGGCTGGGCCTCCTACTCCCACTACCAGAGGGCAGTGATGCCCCCCCAAATATTTACAGTCTCCAAATGGCAAAGGGATAGCTTTATTCTGCCCTCTAGGGTCTCTATGAGTCAGAATTAACTCGATGGCACAAGCTTGGTTTAACTGAGGTTTAAAAGGGCAAGTATGCTGTCCCTAAGTCTGATAGTCAACCAGAGACTGCTAGCACATGTCTAAACTTAATAACACGGACATATCAAGTGATAATAAGAATATGGAGCAACTAGGACTCTCAAACTGCTGCTGGAACATTGAATAGTACCACTACTTTGTAAAATGGCCTGGCAGTCTCTTTACACATTGCGGAGGGATCCCGAGTTCATTCGGTCTTTAATGTGTTAACTTGCAGATGGGCTTTGGATCTCCACTACTTCCCCACCTCTTCACATTGATTTGGTTGCTTGATTTTTAACTTCTTGATTGTAAAATATCTGTTTTTTACTGTGTTAAATTAAACAGACATGCATTATATAAGAAACAGTTCTCTCCTATTCACCCAAAAGGAATAAAAGCATGGTTATACCAAGACTTAGACACATTTGATAATGGCTGCTTTAAAAAAATAATCCCTAACTTTAAACAATCCAAATGTCTTACTTGGTCCTATATCAGCAATAAAAAAGCAAGTAAAAATAAATAATATTTATGCTATATATATATTCAGCAATGAAAAAGCAAAAATAATACCCAAATGGTTGAATTTCAAAACAATCATGGCCAATGCAAGAAACCAGACCTCCTAACAGCAGTTTACAAAACGTTTGAGCTCAGTACAAGCAAGTTTGACAAGATGCAAACTGATGGAGACAGAAGGCAGATGAGAGGTTCCTACTGAGGCGTAGGCGTTACAAATGGGCATGGGGATATTTCAGGGGACAGTCTTTGTTATCCTGTGATGCCTGCTCTTAGAAAATCGCTATTTTTACATTATGTGTAGTTTATTAAACGCGAGATAAACTTTCATCAAACCTTAAAAAACTTGGAGTGAGTTCTCATTTGTATAAGGTTTGCCACCAAGTGTGATATCTGCATGTAACTGGACAGCTGAAATAGAAGTTTTTGCGTCTTAATACATAAAAAGTGGCCACATTAAAGATGATAGAGTTGGGTTGATAAATGCTTGTAGCGCTACTAATTTGAAACAAAATAAAACTAACGAGCTCTTATAAAAGTCACTTTTGCAGGTAGATGTGTAAAACTTTTCAGTATCCCACCCCCACTCCATTATTGGAGCTTTGGAGAAGAAAAGCCGATGATATTCTTCAAACCGATACGGTCCAGCTGTCCACCTGGGTGGGGGTGGGGGGCGGGGGCGAGCACGTGGGCCCCACCCACGACACCTGGTCGCAGGCTCACGAGCTTGGCGGCCACGTGAGCCAGGCGGCAACTACCACCCAGCGCGCATGGGGACGCCGCGACGCATGCGCAAGTGCGCGCGCATGCGCAGTCGGGAGCCCGGGCCGGAAATGCTGGGGCCCGAGCGGTAAGGTCGTGCACGTGCGCGAATGGGCAGAGGGCTTGTTGCGTGGTGAGCATGTGGGGCCGGGGGCACTTCACTAGAGCTTCCGTGATGGACGGGGTGAGGTCAGTAGTCGTCCTGCGGCCGGTGTGGCGGGCCAGTCGCGTCCAAGGTCCTGGAGGGGGGCATGGGCCCCAGGGGGCGGGGGTCTCCAGATCGGGGCGAGGCCCGTTTCTCAGCCTGGCTGCGCCCTCTGTGCCTTCGCCGCCGGCAGCTTGCGCGAAGGGCGGGCGACCCTGGGGGTGGCGCGCGCCGCCCGCGCCGCTCGCTCGCTCGCTCGCAGTAGGCCCTGCCCGAGGCCGCTCGAAGACACAGCTCCCACTTCGTGGCCTTTAAATGTGGAACTTCCACGAAGACCTTCCCAGTACAAATATAGGCGTGCCGGGGAGACGGCTTCGTAGGAAGTGCCCTTTGGCCAGGCAGAAGGTGATCGCGACGTGTGTGCCTTCGCAGTCTTTGCGGAAATGCTTTTTCTTCATTGAAAAGACGATTTCGAAAGTCACCTGTTGTAAAACTAGTATCGTAGAGGTGCGTGCAGAGGGCTTTCCAAGGTAAACATCCACAGTGTTGCGTTTAAGACGACGTCTTCCAGAGAAACGCTTGGTAAAGGTGTCAAGTACTTTTAAGGATGAGTGAATTTTAGTCATTTAAGAAAATATCTTTGAATCATCGCAGTACCAAAATTTCCGATCTCAATTATGGGAAGAAAAAAAGGTATCAATTCTGTAAATGTTACATGGCTCAAACGTTTACAAAGCTTGATTTTTGGCATTTTCATGACAGCTGAAAATATTTTTTTCTCTCAAATACCTTTAATAGCATCAACATGGCTTTAAAACAAGGATTTTCCCTCTAATATTGGTCAAAAAGTAAAGCACCAAGAATTTAAAAAATGAATTGATGAAAGGTTGCAAAATCAATTTGAAATTTCATTAAGGAGATTATGTTTTAACATGGAGTTTGAAATTTGATAACTTTTATTCATGACTGACCTTTTTTTTTTTTTAGAATTTTAACATTAATGTGTTAGTCTTTAGTCACTTATCATATGATTGTTTATTGCCTAATCAAGTATTGGATCGTTTTAGTTTTTCAGGAATTACCAAGATGGATGATGATCCACATTACAATAAAGGTACTGAGGCAAAAATTATTCGGGGGAATAAGAGCCAGAGGCTATTGATTAATTTATGACTTTTGCATTGTGATTTGTTTCTAGTTGAAGATGTTGTTGGAAGTCATGTAGAAGATGCCGTGACATTTTGGGCACAGGTAAGTAGCAGCTTAGTTGGTTTCTCTTCCCTACTTCATATTCTCAACAAAACAAAAACGAAAATCCAGAAACAGAGTGACCATTGTTTGTCTCATTGCCTAATTTTAAAACATAGGGCTTTGGGACTATAATTCCACATCCTAACAGTTTAATAGTTAAGTCATATCAAGAAGAGCTGTGCAGTCATCACCGCAATCAATTTCCTGCTAGCTGTTAGCTCCCTATTTCCCTCCAATCTCCCCTGCCTCGCCCCTCGGGAGTTATTAACGCTAAAATATGTACCTATCCTGGATGTCATACACAACATCGTACAAAACAAAACAAACAAAAACAACAACAACAACATTAGAAAAAAGGAAAATGTCACTTGAAAAGAGAGCAGAGAGTATTAAAAACAGAAACACCTTTAAAACAGGTTCCAAGGTAGGGTCATACTCATAGAACAACATGTAGATGACAGATGGCTATCGCTTGAGCTGGAGCCCCTGGGGGAGATTGTGATTTCAGATTCACAAGAGACTGTTGTATTTTTAAAGTTACAGCCCCATCTAGGGGTCTTTTGTAGAGATTGTTTCTTGAAAGATGTTAATATTTTGAATCTGATGATTTTTTTCCTAAGGGTTTAAGTTTCCATTTAAGATGCGTGCTCTTAACTGTAAGTCAGAATTGGCTTGATGGAGATGAAGTTCTGTTGTTTTTAGTTCTTTTACAACTTATAAAAATGCAAACCCTCCTGGAACATTTCTGATTTTCTGTAGATAGCCTTTTGAGTTTGCACAGATTTTAAATACAAAGCATGACATCTCACTGTGTTACTCCTGGTTTGACTAGGTGCTGAGAATTTGCAAAAGCACTCTGGATACAATAAAGCAGACTCCGTGGTTTAACTAGCTTCCCACCTGAGGCTCATTTCTGGTTGGACCTCTACTGAGAAGGTCCTTCTCTGCCCCAGTTAAACTCAATTAGAATCTAATTTTGACAACATCTATTTAATATCTGTTCTGATTTAGTATGGTATCTGGGGTGAAAACGCACATTCTAAGTGGGAGGTGAAACTAATGATGTGGTTCTCAACCCTGATAACGAAGAACAGCACCAAAGTACTTGTGCTATCCGTTGAATGTGCAAAAGGAGTCACTGACAGGGTTTCTACATATTTTAAGTCGATGCTCATTGGCTCTGTGTTAATAGTATATTTGTTACTCTTGAGTGTCCTCAGTTGGATGATCAATTATATGTTTACAGTAACTATATAGGGAATTTTAGTTTTAAGATTTTCTAGACTAGTGCCTTCCAGTAGAAAGTTTTCCAAGTAATTAAAAAATTTTATCACAGCCACATTAAAAAATCCCAACGGAAAAGTAAAAGGTTTAAAAAAGGAAATAAACTAATATGTTTAATCTAGTTAATCTAAAATATTAACATCTCTGAGTGAAATAATAAGTTTTAACAGTCTTACCCTTTTGAAATCCAGTATCTATTTTAGATGTACAGTGACTCCATTTGACTTAATAATATTTGATACCTTCGTTAGAATTCTAAGTAATGTGGACTCATTGGGAAGTAACCTTTTCTTGTAGCCCAGTCCCATTTCTGAGAGCTTGTTTAAGTGATGTGACATAAGGATTTGATTTAATTTCTAATACTTCCACCTCTTTAAAAGTATACTTAGTAAAATTTTCAATTGCTTTGCATTGTAGTAAAATAATATTTTGTTGAATCTCACACTGCTTTTTTCATTATAGAGTATAAGTAGAAATAAGGATATTGTGAAGATTGGTTGCTCATTGTCTGAAGTTTGTCCCCATGCCAACTCTGTTTTTGGGAATCTTGATTCAAAGAAGGTGAGTGTATTTTTGGGTATAATTATTCTGCCTCTCTTGTTAGCTTTCTTATTTATGTGAGAACATTATATTTTCCTGTGCTTATATTTTATAGTTGCAGCCTTAGTAAATAAATTCATGTGCATAAATAAATATGCATGTGCAAAGATGCTCGGCATCCTCAGTCACCAGGAGATGCAAACCCAAACCACAATGAGATACTGCTTCACACCCACTAGAATGGTTAGAATAAAAAAATCAGCTAAGTTTTCATAAGGGTGAGAAATCAGATTGCTTGCCCATTGCCGATGGGAATGTGAAATGAGTCCTCCATTATGGAAAACAGTCTGTCAGTTCATTGAACAATTAAACACCAAGTTACCACAGGACCCAACGTGAAAGGGACCACATTCACACAAAAACATGCACAACAACAGCAACCATATAGTCTTGGATATATCAATTTATTTGCCAAGAATTTATTTTCTAGACACTTAAAAATACACAGAGATGTTTGTGTAACAGTTCACCACAGCATTTTCTCTCTCTTTACAATCATTTTATGGAGGGCTCTTGCAGCTCTTACGACAATCCATACATCAACTGGATCGAGCACCTTTGAGCATATGCTGCCATTAGCATTTTCAAAACATTTTCTTTCTACTTGAGCCTCTTGGTATCAGCTTTTCTCCCCCCCTCCCCCTCTCCTACCATCCACTGTCTCCCTTTACCCACATTTATGTTGTTTGTCTCCCTTGGGGGTGGGGTGGGTTTATACGTTGATCATTGCAAGTGTTTCCCCTCACCGTAGCATTTTCTGTAATAGGCAAAACTGGAATTATTAAGCATCTTTGACTATACTACAACAGTAGTAGTAATAGTGGCTAACATGTATTGAATCAAAGAACATGCTAAGCATTTTACAGGTACTATTTAATACATAGCCCTGTGAGGTAGGTAGCATTCTATACCCCCCCCACCCTTTTTTTGAAATTGAGATACAGCAAGGGTAACTTATTGAAAGTTACCAGATAGTTATTGGTAAGTATTCCAATGCAGATATCATAGAATCTGCCTTCTTATCTAACTGCTATCTTATATTGGAGTAATGAATAAATTTGAGTGAAATCCTTAGGCTGGAAAACTAGCCATTTTTAAGGTCTATACGGTGGTAGAAGAGGCCTCCTGGTGGTGTAGTGGTTAAACACTGGGCTGCTAACCCCAAGATCCGCAGTTCACAGTCACCAGCAACTCCTTGGGAGAAAGAGGAGGCTTTCTACTCCCTTGAAAAGTTACGTCTCAGGATCCCACGGGAGGCAGTTCTGCCTCGTCAGCACTGACTGGATGCCAGTGAGTTAGGTTTGGTTTTATACTATGGGGAGACAAGTGCAAAACTTACAGAGGGTCACTCTGAAATTCAAGTGCTAATTAGTGCCCGAGTATGAGTGAGTCCTTAAATATTGTGCACTCTACACCTTGCTCTTAGGCATTCACTGGTCATAACAATGTCCATCCTACATATGCAGAAGTTTGAGAGGAAGTGCTTCCTTGGATTTGTGCCCTGGGTGCCTGGCTTATCTTTCCCTCTTCCTGATCCTTGTTACTTAAGTGAGTGAAGTAGCTTTATGTATGCGCTTATGGATTAAGGTGTAGGATAAGCTCACTGCCATTGACTGTTCGACTTTTAGGGACCTTCCAGGACTGAGTAGAACGGCTTTGGGTTTCTGAGGCTGTAACTCATTCTGAGAGCAGAAAACCTGTCTTTCTCCCAAGGAATGGCTAGTGGGTCCAAACTGTTCATAATCCACCCAGCTCATAACCACTCATAATTCACTATGCCACTAGGGTCCTTTGAAGGGCAGAGTAACATATGTAAAATGAGTCCATTTGTACATTTAGGGAAGAAATATCCGCTATTGTTCATTTCCATTTTCCTATGAACTTAGTGAAGTCCCCTGGCCCCAATTTGCAGACAGTGTAAATGTAAAATTATTTTCAAAAGGTGCATGGTGGGAGTGGTGGAAGAAAGTATTCTTTTGATTTCTTTTTTTTAATCACGTGTCTGAACAAGTTTCATTTCAAATGGTTAAAATTTCTGCAGCATAAATAAAAATGTACAAAAAGAAGTAGTTTAAAAAGAAAGGCAGAAGTGGTCCAGAGCTAAGCATCAGGTTTGGTAGCGTAATGTAATTTTACTTAAAAAAAAACAACAAAACTCATTCCTATCAAGTCGATGCAGACTCTTAGCGACCTGTCGAACGGAGTAGAACTGCCCAGGTGGGTTTTAGAGAGTAACTGTTTATGGAAGTAAAAACCCCACCTTGTTCCCAAGGAGCCTTTGGTGATTTCAGACTGCCCATTAACTTGTCGCCCAGTTTGTGATTAGCAAAACGTAACCATTTAAAGCCTGTGAACATAACCTCCTTTTTTCTGTTTATGCGCAATAAATTTCTCCACCATGAATTTAAGCTAATGTCAATAATGTTTTTGATTATAAATTAATATTAATCCACATCTGATTATCTATGCTTGTATGCTTTTAGTGACCAAGTAGGAGCCCTGGTGGCATAGTGGTTGTGTTAGATTTTTTAACAGTCAGTGTAACTGTTCAGAAGCCAACAGCCATTCCTCAGAGAAAGAGAAGTCTTTGCCCTCCCGTTAACAGCCTAGAGAACCCACTGGGGCGGTTCTCCTTTACAGGATCTCTGAGTCAACAGTGATGCAATGGCAATAAGCTTGGTGGGTTTTTTTTTTTTTTTGAGTGACCAAGTGATTCTTTCCCTCTCAACCTATAGACTGGCCATGTACTACTATATATAGTAGGTTTATAGGGGGAGGGATTGGGGCCAGGGACTAGGGGAGTGACTGCATAAAGGGGTTTCTAAAAGTTCATGGGGAATGGAATTTTGAGGTAGTGGAATAGTATGGTTCTGAGTATATTCTGAGGTCATCTGCTAGGGGTGGACTTTGCTGTATGTGGTGGTGCTAAGTCTAAGAGAACGTGAGGTTCCTCAACACCGTCCCAGCTCTCCTCTTGTATGCGTACCTCCTGGGCGACTATACTCACCCGGCCTAGACGTGCCTTATGCCCACTTAGTTATATTTGGGAATCATTACAAAATCTCAATGAAAGATAATGGGCTTTTTGCCGAGATTGAAATCAGATAGGACTGTTAGTTTTGCTACTAAAAATATTCACTTTCTGAAACATCCCAAAGTCTGGGAGAGAGTATCATGGCATTAGTGCTTACTTTTGCCCACTGTTTGTTCAGTGTTAGTTCAAGGAAGTAAGTGCTAATTGAACACCTTCTAGTATTTGCATTTTTATCCCTTGTGTATCTGAGTCGATTTGCACTTTAATTAAAACTTTGGGGAGTTGAAGGAATTTAAGTTTCACCTATACATTACTTTTACTTTAAATCTGTGAACTTTTCTTACTTGAAATTGACACTGAAATTTGACATTTGAAATTAATTTTAGACTCTTATCACTTAAGCAGTGTAAACATTTCTCCCCTATTGGTCTCCTTCCCCATGAAAATGTTTTCTTTATTTACATATATTACTATTTTTCAGCAAATGCTTCCTTTCCCCCAATTGCTTTTGGATTTCATAATTGTTTTCAGATGCTATATAGTTGTTTATTTCACATAAGTAATACTTTATACATTCTTTGTTCTTTTGTATCTGATTTGCTTTGGCTCAGAATGATGTCGTCATTCCTCTTTATGGCTGAGTAATAGTCATTGGATGTGTGTACCACCTTTTGTTCCTCCATTCATGTTTCCACCTCATCACTGGTGGTGAATCCCGCTACAGTGAATATTAGTTTGCAGGTGGCTGCTTGCTTTGCTGGTTTCAGGTTCGTGGGTCCACACCTGGAACATAAGTGGTTTTCTGTTTAACTTTGTAAAAACTGCTGAACTGCCTTACATTTTTTTTTTTTACGGTAGCTTTACCAGTGTGCAATCTCAGCAAAAGATGAGGGCTTCTGTTTTCCCCAAACTCTGCCAAACAACATCTGTTGTTCACTTTTCTTATCATTGCCATTTTAATAGGGATAAAATGGTATCTTTGCTTTTAATTTGCTTCACTCTAATGATTAATGACATTTTGAGCATCTTCTTGTGTGTTGGCTGTCTGAATATCCTTCTCTGTGAAATGTTCATTTGAGTTCTTTACCTGCTTTTGACCAGGTTGTTTTTTTTGCAGGTAAGTATTTTATAAAATGTATATATTAGACCTTCAATGGATTCATGGTTCCCCAAATTTTCTCTCACTTTTCCCCATGAAATTTTGGTTACTGCAGGTATACTGGGTATCTGTTTATGTTGTTGAATAGCCTTATTGCGTTTGGGAGGGCTACAAACCATTGTAATATGTTTAAGACATTTTAAATCTTATCCTTTAGAAGCAATGGTCACTTCCTGGGGGAATTTTTGTCCACATTAAGTAATGTGGTTTTGTACCCCTTGTCCTCACAGGCACCATTTGGCAATTTCCAGAGACCACTTTATTTCTTACACCTGGAGGGTCTTACTTGCATGTAGTGGGTTGTCAAGGAGGTTTGTTGCTAAATACCATATAGTATACAGGACAGCCCCCTCTCCTCACGGAATGATTCATTCCCAAATGTTGATATTGAGAGACTATTATTTAAAAGATCATTCTCACATTGCTTTTTTGTTAAGAATATTTAAAACCGAATTAGGAATTTAAAATAGAATGAAAGTTCAGCACTGAGGATATTCTTTAACTTTATCCTCTTTTGCAAACTAAAGTTCTTATGCTTAAAGTAAAAATGTATAAAAATTATTCCTGACAGTTAGGAAATGTACATTCCTATGTGCTTGGAAACTAGAATTAAAGATACTTGGTTAGTAAAAGCATTTTAAAACAGTTGTTTCACCTATGTATTCAGATAATAATTTAAAACTTTTAGTATTACACCTTTTTCATCTCTTTCTGATATTTTGAGCACCAGAATAGCATAGGGAACTCAGAAGTCATATTGTCTTGAAGTTCAATCTTGACTTTGCTACTTCCTAATTTAAGGCTTTAGGCATACACTGATGAAAATAGCTGTTTCCTTGTGTTTGAGAAATAAATACATTATGTATAAAGTGCTTACTGACTAATGGTAACCTTTATGCTTTACTTCTTTAACACTGAAATTTTACTTTTCTTGTAGATTTATGGGGGATTATTTTCAGAAGATAAATGTTGGTACAGATGCAAAGTACTGAAAGTCATCAATGATGAAAAGGCAAGAAATCAGTGTCTAGTTCTTTTGAATAGTGGCTATGTAGTGGAGGTCCTACATTGTATGCTCATTTAGCCCTTCTTTGATGATTTCTAGTTCAGTTCAATGAAATGATTAGTCAATTAAAACATTATTTTTCTTTTCTAATGAATTCAAAAGTTAATAGGTTTTATTCCCTCCACTCTCCCCCAAACAAAACAAACCTCCACTCTCCCCCAAACAAAACAAAACCCCCCAAAGCGAAGATGAAATTCCGGACTATTATTCTGAATTTAAATTGTTACATAATCATCTGAGATTGTTCAGTCTTGATGACAATTATTTGTAGATTAACTTTGGTGACCAGAGATATCTTTGGTTGTTTTTTTTTGTATCTTCAGTTCTTAATACTTGGTTCTTAGTATTGGGTAACTTTTAAAGTTTGTTCTATTAAAATTAAGAAGGGGAAAATAGTAATCTGTTTGATCCTGAAATTACATATATTGGATTGATGTTAATAATCTCATATCGTAAATCTCAGACATTAAAGGTGATGAATTTTCTTTGTATTTAGCTATTTTATTTATTTAAAAATAACATCCAACCTAGTACATGTTTGTATAAATAACATTTTTATCCAGGGTAACATTTGGCCTCCCCTGCCTTTTTAACACATAATTCACAAATCATACAATTTAATAGTGCTAACACATCAAGAAGAGTTGTATAGCTATAATCAGTTTTAGAACATTTTCTTCATTCTTGTGCCCATCATTGTTGGTTCCCATTTTCCCCCAGCTTCCTCTGCCATATCTCAAGAACCATTAATTCAGTTACTGCCTCTATGTCATATTTTATATACAGAAAGACAGTATAACAAACAAAAAACATAACTGCAAAACATAAAAAACCTCAATAGAAAAGAGAACAGACAATAGAACAAATTTAAAATGGATCATTAATGGTTTGATTTTTTACATTGTGAACTTAGCATCTTTAAGGAGACTTGAGGAAATAGAATGTTGAATATTGGCTTGGCAGTTGCACGCTGCAGACTGAGTAATAGTAGTTCTGAAGGTGTCCCTTTAGGGTATTACCTACCTCTAATTCGCTAGACTTAAAATATAGTGTTTCAGCATTTATAGTGTAATAGTTTACATGTTTATTCTTGTATAAATAAGTGGTGATAAGACAAAGCAAATTAATGCTTCAAATAACTTGGGACTCTTTTCTAAATCCTGTGAGGCATCTGTATCAGAGGTAACAGTAAAACAATGGATGAGATCTTCTTAACAGACAATGTCCTATGGGTTATAGACATCTGAGTCCACTGTGTATAGGCCCTTCAAGAATCAGGACTGATAGGGTGGCTGCCAACCACAATAGAGGACTTTACTCTGTAGTTTGACAATTAGGCATGACATTTTGTTCTTGGATTTGCTTTTGCTTCTTAAATGGAGGGGCAAGATAGCTTTTGACTTTGTAATTTTTTTTATTTATTAAAGACACTTAAGACAGTGGCAAGTGGAATGGGAATTGTTTAATGGCAGTGGTTCTTAACGTTTGGGTCGTGACCCATTTGGGGGTTGAACAACCCTTTCACAGGGGTTGCCTGATTCTTAACAGTAGCAAAAATGACAGTTGTGAATAGCAACAAAAATAATTTTTTGGTTGGGGGTCAACCACAACATGAGGAACTGTATTGAGGGGTCACGGCATGAGGAAGGTTTAGAACTCTCCTCTAAGGTCTGGTAGCTGGAGTGCATTCAGTTTTATCAAAGGAAGTTTGATTAATTTTGCTTTTCTTTTCAGGTCTTCCTCTTTTCAACTTGAACTTCAGAATATTGATTAATTTTTAACATTAGGGGACAGAAGAAGATCATAAACACCATGGACTTAGGGTTATTTAAAATACTAGCTGTTTAAAAAAGCAAAAGAAAGCTAAAATATGAAATATTACAGCTAGAATTCAATTATATTAAATACAGATATCTCTGGTATGAACTGTGGATTTCGTTGTTTTGAAGTTATATCTAGAGTTCCATTTCTAAATGCATTTTGTTAGTTTTAAATAAAATGCAATTTTGATTACAGATAATCAATAGGAAGCAGTGCATTGATGATTTTTTTGGGAAATATTTAATGGAAGTTCAATCTCAGTATTCTTTTTTCAGTGTCTGGTAAGGTATGTTGACTATGGAAATACTGAAATTCTAAACCGATCTGATATAGTGGAGATTCCTTTGGAGCTGCAATTTTCCAGTGTAGCTAAGAAGTACAGACTCTGGGGACTACAAATACCTTCTGGCCAAGAAGTTACCCAGTTTGATCAGGCAAGTCACAGGTTTTGCCTTTATTTATTTATTTTTTGGGGGTGGGCATCACTGCCCTCTGGTGGTTGTGGGCGCTACCCAGCCTTGCTCCCAGAGAGCTGCTGCTGAATTTGAACCGTCAAGCCAATGGGCCACAATCCCGCACTCAACCACTACTCCACCGGGGCTCAGCCTGCATTTATTTATTAATGACATTAAAATTACAAACTTGAAATAAAATGCAAGTGTGGTTAAATCTCATTAATTTTGTTTGATTTAAAGGTATGTATAATTAATTAAAGTAATTACAGAATAATTCAGAAGCAGTTAGGAATTTGTATTCATTTTTACTACGTAAAAGTTCTAAGGGTGTCTATAAAGTGAGTAAATGTAAATAGTTCTGATGTGAAAATTTAATAGTAAATGTGATAGAGAACGTGGCAAATAACAATTCTGGTATCTTTTACTTTTGAGGAAGTATTAAATAAAAATGATTTTAAACTATCTCTAGTCATAAATATCACAGCTTGTAAATGGAGTTTCATTTAGTCGGATTTTATTTTGGCAAGGGCTTATGTACTGGTTGATGTAGTATTTGGCAATGGTGCCCTGTTACCTTACATTCAAGTTTATAATCATTCCTGTTGAACTTTGGGGTGGCAGTCTAATCCTGAGGCTCCATGGTGAGTCAGTTGTTCAGGCACTTGGCTGCCAACCAGAAGCGAGGCAATTTGAACCCACCAGCAACTCTGAGGGGAAAGGTTGTGGCTGGCTGTTCCTCTCAAGACCTACAACTGACGGCAGACCAGTGGGTTTAAGTTTGGTAACTTATCACTGAGAAAGGGAAATCAGATATTTTGGAGTAGTTTTATAAAAATCTCACTTTTAAATCTAATAGGCAATAATAAAGCGCCATTGTGGCACAGTAGATTAAGCAATGGGTTGCTAATCTCAAGGTTGAAAGTACACACCTACCAGTGCTCCACAGGAGAAAGCAGACTGTTTGCTTCCATAAAGATTTTCAATCTCGGGAGCTTTATGGAACAGTTCTACTCCATCCTATAGGCTATCTGTAGTTAGGAGTCGAATCAACTTGATGGCACGCGTTGGGTGGTGAGATGCCAGAATAATGATTGTTTTCATCCTGATGAGGGATATTTTGTTGCAAATTAATCGGGTGCTCAGTTTTATCTATAGCTCAAGTGGCTTATGTGAAAAATTTAATTGATATTTTTTGCCTCCATTTTAATTGATTTTTTTGGGGTGGGGGGGGCGCATCACTGCCCTCTGGTGGAAGTGGGAGGCCCAGCCTAGCTGCTGCTGGATTTGAACTGCCAAGTCAGTGGGCCACAGTCCCGCACTCAACTGCTATGCCACCGGGGCTCAGTCCCTTAATTGATATTTTTAAGAAAAGTCTAAAATTTAGAAAACTTGTATTTTTCTTTTTTGTAATTGTTTAATTGCTTGGGTGTAATTTTGTCTGTAATATAGTTATTTGTAAGGCATATTTCCATATATTGGATTCATAATTTCATGTTTATAGGGTGAATAGGATTATAAAGTTGTATCCTAAAATTTCAATTGAGAGCCTAAAGTTCATAACTTTCTTGATAAAAATAGGTAAGCCAAGATTAAGGGTTGAATCTCCTGCATGCCTAGAATCTTGGACCCTTAATTTTATATCCTGTATTAGAATTCTTCTGCTCTCAACTTGTTACTTTAAAAATAAATAAATTGTTGCTAAAACAAGTGACTTATGTAAAGCCATAAACCTAAGTAGATCAGAGTCAAAACTAGAACTCAAGTCCTTTGCCAATTCTATAGTATGTAAGACAGTGGTTCTCAACCTGTGGGTCGCAACTCCTTTGGGGTTGAATGACTTTCACAGGGGTCATCTGTTTCATAACAGTAGCAAAATTGCAATGATGAAATTGCAACAAAAATAACTTTATGGTTGGGGGATCACCACAACAAGAGGATCTGTATTAAAGGTTCATGACTTTAGGAAGGTTGAAAACCACTGATGTAAGGTAATGCAAATTAATACTGATTGAGGTAAACATGAATCAAAAAAGGCACTAGCTTTGGAATTGAAAGAATCCACTTCAGCTATTGAGAATATTTTATGCCTCAGCACTAATAGGTGGTACTATATACAGATACTTGTATTTGATCTTTCATTAAGAAAAAAGATAATTGATGACAGTTGAACTGATTGGCAAACCTTTGAGGCAGTTCTTTTCTCTGCTGAAGGGTTGATTCTGGGGTACATCCCAATATGAACAAATAAAAACCAAACCAGTGCAACCAGTGTAGAAAAATTTGCAGATTATGTCTTCTCTTTAAACACTATTTTATTTATGATAATCTTGAGATTAGGACTTTTGAACAGCTCGAATGTACCTAATATTAAGAATGACTTTTGGTCCATGACTTCAGTTGTTAACTTTTGGTGATTCTGTTGCTGAATTTGCTCCTGTTTTTCTTATCTTTAACACCAGAGTATGAATGTATTAAAAGACAAAACAAAATTCTTTTAAAAGTTCATTTTGTTTTCATTTTGAGCCTCTTTTTAGATACCAGTGAAATGACTATGTATTGCCTGAAGATGCTATTTTCTTTAGTTCGGGCCAAACTGCTGACTTAAAAAAAAATCATTCAAGATTGTTTGATTGTCACGTTTTAAAATTTATAAATATGATTGCTTTAGTTATTGGTATTAGTCTAACTTTTTCAGTCCTATTAGGTAGGTTTTAGTGCTACTTCTGTAAAGGAAGATTTTAACAAGTACATAAGCTGAATCATTTCATATACATGTACAAGTATATTTGCATTTAAAAATAGCCAACTGTAAGGTAAGATTACTTTTTTGGTAAGGCTATTTTTATAGAGCTCTCAAAATGAAGAAATGTTTCTTTAGAGAACTAGGTAGAAGCAAAATAAATGAAGCAAAATATGTTTCCATAGCTGGTTTATGTCTTTTTCCCTGTCTTTCTTAGGGCAGAACCTTTTTGGGGAGCTTGATTTTTGAAAAGGAAATAAAAATGAGAATTAAAGCAACTTATCAAGATGGAACAGTTATTGCCCAAGCCGAGTATGGCAATGTGGACATAGGGGAAGAGGTGGCTAAGAAAGGATTTGCAGAAAAATGTAAACCAGCATCTAGCACTAATATCTGTGAGGAAAAAAAATCGGATCCTGGCCAGCTTCCTCTCAGGACCCTCAAGAGTCCTATTCCATTGTGGGGGCATAGATCAAACCAGTCATCCTTCAGCAGGCCAAAGGGACGCTCTAGTGGGAGGCTGCCTCTCGACCTGAAGATGGAAAATAGTACAGGAAATCACATGGCATTTCCAAAGTAAGGTGGTGGAGTTATAGCTGTGTCAATGGTTTGGGAACATGGTGATTTATTATTTATATTTTCCAGCATCTATTCCTTTAACAGAAATATTGTTACTAAAAACTTTTAAAAGAAAAATCATTCATGACTTTAAAGTTTGCATGCCGACACTTTTGAGATATTTATAAAAAATATTTTTTCTACCTAAGTTTGATTTATAAAGGGGAAGTATACAGCCAGAACCAGAGTTTTAAACATCTTTTAATTTTTTTCTGTGGCCGAAAGATTAATTGGCCTTTATTTTTCAACAAAAACAGTCACTGTGCATATGTATTGTAATGGAATTTGATTATTCCAAAAGCAGTTCACTTTTAGATAATTAGGAATTATGCGCTTGGCTGGATTTTTAATATGTACTGCAACATTCATGCACTTTTGTATCTGATTTTGGGGGGGGCATCACTGCCCTCTGGTGGTCGTGGGAGCTACTCAGCCTTGCTCCTGGAGAGCCACTGCTGGATTTGAACCATCAAGCCCATGGACCGCAGTCCCACACTCAAGCTCTGTGCCACTGGGGCTCAGCCCCTCTATCTGATTTTTGAAGTGTGGCTTCAATTATAAAATCTTGTTTGGCTTAAATATTTTATTGTTGACCTAGACCAAGGGTTTGGATTAGTTTTCAAATTTAGCTTTAAAATATATTGTGGGTAAAAGATCGAATTTAATTTAAATTTTTGACAGCTGTCAGCTTTGTTTGTTTGTTTAATGAGCGAATTTGTTTACCAGGGAAAGTTTGGCTGCTGGTGACTTTAATTTGGGGTCTAATGTCAGCCTAGCAAAAATTAAGCAGGACCAGAAACTGATTGAAGAAAATGAAAAGCTTAAAACTGAGAAGGAAGTGCTCCTTGAAAGTTATAAGGCACTAGAACTGAAAGTTGAACAGACAGCTCAGGAGCTGAAGGTATGTGTATATTCAGTGTCTTAAGATAAGGAATATTTTACTTGGGACATTTGTTTACTCCCCTGCTTTTACTTGTTAAGCTTTCTTTGACTTTTTCATTCCTTCCACCCTCTTCCCCCTATTCCTTTTGAAATACTTCTTATATAATGACACTTTTTTTCTTGTATTCAAAAATAATTTGTAGGTTTCATTGAATATTTCATTTGTATTTTCTTTTCTATCCCTTTAAAAGTTCTTAATTGTGGAAAATCTCAAGAGAATTGGATAACTAATTCTCATGTACCCATCACCCATCTCCTGCATTTATCAAACAGTTGGCCAATCTATTTTTTAATCTATACCTCGTGAACTAACTTAAAATAAAAAAATTCCATTGATAAAATTTCACTATAAATGCTTTACTTGAGCCCTTGGTATCAGCTCCTCATTTCCTTCTCACCACCCTCACCTTTGATAATTTATAAATTACTATTTTGTCATGTCTTAACACTGTCTGATGTGTCCTTTCACCCACTTTTCTATTGTCTGTACCCCAGGGAGGGGGTTATATGTAGATCATTGTATTTGGCCCTGCTTTCTACTCATTTTCCCTCCACTCTTCTGTTAATGCCACTCTCACCACTGGTCCTGAGGAGTTCATTGTCCTGGATTCCCTGGGTTGTCAGTTCCTATCTGGACCAGTGTACATCCTTTGGTCTAGCCAGATTTGTAAGGTAGAATAGGGATCATGATAGTTGGGGCAAGGTGGGGGAAACATTTAAGAACTAGAGAAAAGTTGTGTTTCATTGTTGCTACATTACACCCTGACTGGCTCATATTTTCCCTGTGACTCTTTCTTAAGGGGATGTCCAGTTGCCTACAGATGGTTTGAGGTTCCCACTTCACACTCCCCCTCATTAATAATATGATTTTTTGTGCTTTGATGCCTGATTCCTGATCCCATTGACACCTCGTGATCACACAAGCTGGTGTGCTTCTTCTGATGTGTCATTGCTAAAGATGTTTTTCCAGTCTTTGTGCTTCCTCTCTTAGTACTCTCTCGGTGAGTTCTTTCTCTGTACACAGGTATTTTATCTTCTGTATATCCCATTTGTCAATTTGTGACTCCTCTGTATTTGCATCCTTACCTATTTCTGATTACTTTGCCAAGGTTTTCAGGTTTATCCAAATTTCCTCGTTAGTGGCCCTAGTAATTTGGGAGTTCACCTCAAGGTCTGTGATCTACTTTGAGTTTATTCTTGTGCATGGACTAAGGTAAAAGTCGTGCTTCATTTTTCTGTAGGTAGATAACCATTTTTTCTAGCACAGCTTATTGAGAAGGGTATCCACTTTCCATTTGATATTTTTTAGGCCCTTATCAAGAATCAGTTGTCTGTATGCTAAGGACTTAATTTCTGAGGTTTCAGTTCTTTTGCGTTGGTCTGAATATCTGTCTTTATATTGTTTTGACCACTTTGGCAGTATAATATGTCCTAAAATCAGGTAGAGCAAATGCTCTTACTTTGTCCTTCTTCTTGAGGAGTTCTCTGATAATTCTGGGCTTCTTCCCTCTCCATATGAAGTCAGTGATCAGCTTTTCCAGTTCTTTGAAGAAATATGATGGTAATTATATTGGGATTGCATTAAACATTTTATATATATATATATATATATATATATAGTGCCTTGGGCAGAACTGACATCTTTATGATATTGAATCTTTCAATCCATGAACATGAACTATACTTCCATTTGTTGAGGTCATTCTTGTTTTTTTTTGTAATAGTGTTCTGTAATTTCCCTCATACAAATCTTTTGTTTTTTTTTAGATAGGTATATCCCTAGATATTTCATTTTGTGCTTGTCTATTGTGAAGGTACCTTTTTGAGCCCCTCTTCTCAGATTGTGTATAGTAATCCAATAAACTTCTGTTTGTTGAACTTGTATCCTGCCACTCTGCCACATTCCTCTATTGCTTCCAGTGCTCTCCTTGTTGAGTTTTTGGGATTTTCCATTTATAAAATCATACCATCTGTGAATAACAATAGTCTCACCTCTTCCTTCTCCAGACAGATAACCTTTTATGTCTTTTCTTTGCCTTATGCTATTAGCTAAGATCTTCAGTACAATGTTAAATAAAAATAAAGACAAGGGGCATTTTTGTCTGGTCCCCTTTTTCAGTGAGATTGTTTTCTTCTTTTCTCCATTGACTGCCATGTTGGCTGTTGGTCTTTCATTTATAACTTGTATTATTTTGAGGAATTTTCCTTCCATTCCCAGTTTCTTGAATATCTTGAAACAAGAATTGGTATTGAATATTGTTGAATGCTTTTTCCACATCTTTTGATATTATCATGTGGTTCTTACAATTTTTTTTCATGTCAATGTGGTGAATAATTATAATGGTCTTTTGAATGTTGAACCATTCCTGCGTACCTATTATGAATCCCACTTGGTCATGGTGAAGTAAGTATGTTTTATATACTTTTGTATTTTATTGGCCAGTATTTTGTTAAGGATTTTCACATCAATGTTCATGAAGGATATTGGTCTGTAGTTCTTGCTTCTTGGTTCTGGTTTTGGTATCTGAGTTATACTAACTTTATAGAAAGAGTTTGGGAGTTTTATATATTTTCTATGTTCTGGAAGAGTTTGTGTAGAACTGCTGTCAGTTCTTCCCTGAATGCTTGGTAGAATTCTCCGGTGAAGTCATCTGACCCTGGGGATATTTTTTTGTTGTTGGTAATCCCTTAATGTCATTGTCTATTTCTTCTGTTTCTTTGGGTCTGTTGAGATTCTTGAAATCCTTCTGGAATAGTGTGGGGAGGGATTGTTTTTCCAAGTATTTTTCCATGTCTTCCAAGTTGTCAAATTCATTAGAGTTCAGACTATAGGAGCACTGTGTAATTGTCCTTTTGATTTCATTAAGGTCTGTTGTAATGCCCTCTGTTTAATCCTTCATACCTTGCTATTGAAATTTGTTCCATCCTTTCTTTGGTTACCTTTTCTAGCAGTCTAGCAATTCTGTTAATCCTTTCAGAGAACCAACTTTTGGCAACATTAATTTTTTCCATAGTTTTCTTGTTTTCATTCTCCTGTATTTCAGCCCTGATGCTTATTATTTCTTTCCTTTGTCCTCGTGATTCTGCTCTAATTGTTGTAAGTTTTGTGCCAGCATATCAACCATAAGTCTCCCTTCCTTATTCATGTTTGCATGTATTAATATCAAACATCCTTTGATAAATGCCTTTACTGTGTCCCAAATGTTTTGGTACATAGTATTTTCATTCTCATTGGTTTCTGGAAACTTCCTAAGTTCATCTCTGATCTAGGCCAATGAGTACTCCTTTTGCAACAGAGAGTTATTCATTCTTCAATTGTTTGCCCTTGTTTTTTTTGTTGCTGTTGTTTTGTTTTTTTGGGGGGCATCACTGTCCTCTGCTGGTTGTGGGAGCTATCCAGTCCTGATCCTGGAGAGGTGCTGCTGGATTTGAACCGCCAAGCCTGTGGGCCACAGTCCTGCACTCAACTGCTATGCCACTGGGGCTCAGCCCCAGCCCTTGTTTTTAAAATCACCCTTTTGTTGATTTCCAGCCTTATGGCATAGTGGTTGTAGAGAGAAGTCTGTATAATCTTTTATGTCTTTGAATTACACAGGTTCAACATGTGCACCAGCATGTGGTCTATCTTCAAGTATGTGACATGTGGGTTTGAAAAGAATGAATTTTTTTGCATTTGGGTGGAAAGTTCATACAATTGTGCTGTTTAGATCTGAAGTCTCCTTTTTAAGTTTCATTTCCTGTGATCGGTATTAAAGCCAACTATTATAATTGTTGAGTCTCTGATTTCTTTTTTCCTCTTCTGGAGTGTTTGACTTAGGAATTTTGTGGATTTCTTGTTGAGCATGTATGTATTGATTATGCTCCCTGGTTCTTGGTCTATTATTCCCTTGAGCATTATCTAGTGCCCCTTCTTGTCTCTCATTATGCCTTGCACCTTGAGATCCATGTTGTCTGAGATTAGGATTGCTTTCCCTGCTTTGTTAAATTGCCATTTGTTTGGTATGTTTTTCTCCAGCCTTTAATTCTCAGCCTGTTTATGTCTGTAAATTTGAGATGTGTCTCCTGTAGGCAGCAGATCTATGGGTTATGTTTTTCATTCTGCTAGCCTCTGACTTTTAATGCCTGAGTTCAGCCCATTGATATTCAGTGTCATTCCATCCATCTCTGGACTCTTGTCTTCTTGTACCTTTTATGTTCAGTGTTTTCCTGCCTTCCTATCATATCAGTTTGTGTTGTGTGTATGTGTGTGGTTCATTTTTGTCTTCTTTCCAGTCTTGAGCTAATGTAATATTGGGGGCTGTTTTCACTTTGTTTCCCTCTGGGTAGAGTTGTTCTATGTGATGGTCTACTATTTGTGTTTGGTGTTAATCTTCTGCCCACACTGGAACAGCAAGGATCTTTAGTAAGTCTGGGTTTCTTTTTATGTTTCCTTCGAGTTTTTTCTTTACAGAGAAAACTCTGACTTATTCATATGTTTTAATAGATTATTTGGCTGGATGTATTATTCTTGAGTTTGTGTTATTTTCCTTCAAATTTTGGAATATGTTATTCCACTCCCTCCTCTTCAGCTGCCTGCTGTTGGTCTGAACATATTTGGATATCTTATAAGTGACTATTTTTTTTCTTTAGCTGTATTTATGATTTTCTCCTTTTCCTCAAAGTTAGATAATTTAACTACTATGTGCGTTGGTGACTTTTTCTTGGGAGGCAGCCTGACTCGTGTTCTTCAGGCCTCTTGAATGATTGCCTGATTTTCATTTATTAAGCTGGGGAAGTTTTCCTTTACGAATTCCCATGTTATATTTACTGTTGAATTCTGTTGTGTCTCGTTTCCGTAGTCCAATTAGGTTGTTCCTCTTCATAGCATCAGACATGGCTCTCAGGTTTTCTTCAGCTTCGCTCCTTATCTTATTTGACCACATTTCGTCTTTGTGAAGTCTTCCTGGTTCGGGTCTGGGTCACTGGTGTGATTCTCTGCCTCAAGTCTGTTGGTAAAGTGTGTTATTTTGCTACTTAATTTTGTTATTTCATCCCTTAAGCTTTTGTATTTCCTCTTGGTGTGTCGTCTTTAGCTCCTGTGTCATTTCATCCTTTTTCTGTACTGCTTCCCTCATAACCTGTATGACTCCAAGCAAAATTCTGAAGATTTCTTTCTGTGGAAGATCAACGTCTGCTTCTTTTTGCACTTTGTTAGGTTCATGATTTATTCCAGCATTGCCTTCTGTTTCTCCTGCTTTTTTGTTGAAGGGGTTGGGGCTGGTTGCTGTTTAGATGTTGTTTTAGAGGAGCCGGCCACTATCTTCCAGAGTTAAAGTGCACTGGGCCCTCCCTTTGGAGACTGTTATGAGTGCTTCTATGAACTCTCTGCAGTTAGCTGGGGCGGGGGGAGGAGTTGGGTTGGGTTACTACTTTATCTTCCTGTGGTTTGACTCTTACCCTAGCCAACCAGTACTCTGTTGTTTGTAATGTGAGTTGGATAGTCCTCTCATGGGATGCTGGTTGAGATGTTGCTTTCAAAGAGTATCATTGAAAGTACTGTCATATTGCCAACTCTTATTGTTTGTGCACAGTCACTTAAGAGCTTAATCTGTACAGTCAATAATTAATGTATTGAGAAGTTTGTAGTCAACCTTTTCGTGCATAAACTCCTTTCCTCAACTGTGCTTAAAATTTATTCCACTGGTTAAATATCCCAAGAAATGATTGATAATGTTTTCTAACATGAAATGACAATGATGTTGGGCTCTGTACTAGCACACTTAATGCGTCCTGTATTTGATTGTCTCCACATATCAGAAGTGTCAGGACAAATGGAGATTTCACTGCTCATGCCCTGTTCCAAAGACCTGGAACTAATGAGCAGAAGTTGTGAGAGTATTGTAGAGATGATTATAGTATGAGGGGATATACCCCCCAAAACTGGATTTTTTTCCCCAAAGCTATGTATTTAAATTTTTTGTACAAAAAAACCTCATCATCTTCAAAGTATTCTCTCCAGTACACTTAATACATTTGTCAAATTTTTAGTTCCATTCTTGCAAACATTTTCAAACTCATCTCCTTGGGTGGCTGGAAGCACCTCTCTCCTCTTTTTCTTTACTTCTTCTGTATCATCAAATTGCTGTCCTCTCATGTCCCTTTCTATTGGTAACAAAAATCATTACACTGGTGGGTAATTGGTCACCCCTTTTCAGGGGAGTCACGGGGAGGAGACCAACCAGTCAAGGGGCAACCGGGCAGTGATGATGCATACAAGTTTCCTCTAGTTCCTGAAGCCTTCCTCTCCCAACTATCATGGTCCCAACTCTTACAAATCCAGATGAACTGGAGAAGGTACACTGGTGGAGAGGGGAGCTGGAGATATGGGCCAGTGGTTAGATTGGAGCTGCTGGAGGGGTGGAGAGAAGGTGGGGTAGAGAGATGGAACCAACTGCAAGGATATACACATAAGCTCCTATTTGTGGGATGGGCATCAGGGGAGTGGGTTGAGGGGAGAGGTCAGGCAGTGTAAGATATGACAGAACAATAATAGTTTATAGAGTATTGAGGGTTGGTGGGAAGGAGAGAGCAGAGAATGTGGGGAAGGGATGGAAAAGTCAATACTAGGGGCTCAGGGGAAAAGGCGGATGATTGGAGAACGATAATGGCAGTGGACATGTGAAGGTGCCTGGCCCTGTATGTTTATTTATGTACTGTGAAATGCGATGTATGAGCCCCCAATAAAATGACTTAATAATAAAAAAAGAACACAGAAAAAAAACATTACACAGAGTGAGGTCAAGTGAGTATGGTGCATGGGGCAAAAGAGGCATGCTGTTTCATGCCAAAAACTGGTGCACTGAGGTGACTGCTTGAGCAGGTGCATTGTTGTGGTGGCAAAACCGGCCCCTTGTCTGCCACAAATGAGGTTTTTTTGACACACACTTAAATGCAGTATTTTCAGAACCTCTAAATAGGAAGCTTGATTAACAGTATGGTCTTGTGGAACAAACTCCAAATGCACTACGAGTCCGTTTGAGAAGTTCACATATGGCTAGAATGAGGTTTATCATCAATCAACATTTCAACTTGTTTTCAAAAAAGAAAACCATTCATCCACTTGAGTTTCCTCGTAAGCTTTAACACAGTGATTCCCAAAGTGGGTACCACCACCCCCTGGTGGGTGCTGCAGTGATCCAAGAGGGCGGTGATGGCCACAGGTGCATTTGGGGGCAATGGATAACTGTAAGTTTGCAGTAAAAGGATTATAGAAGAGAAGATTTAGAAAAATTGATTTATGTATTCTGCTCATAACACTTAATTTTTCTTTGAACAAAGTACTGGATGTTGCCTCGGTTCCCACATACTCCCCCAATTGCATCAAGGTATATGCAATTGCGCACTGCTACTGTTTGTGTGGTGCCACTGAATTGTCGTTCCAAAACATGAGCATTACAAGCATTACTGCGGGCAACTGCCACTTGTGCGATTGATAAATTGCAATGCCAAAGCCTGGAACGGCAGTGGTGGTACTGGCTACTGGCAGTACTAACAGCAGATTTTGGAGCACGCTATGAATCAGGAGATTTCCCATAATTACTATGCATAATATAACTCTTAAGTTAGATTGTTGTGATATTCAATATCAGATATTGTGGCAAATTAGAGTTAACCAACAAATAGTGTGACTATAATTGGTGAGTATTATTTATTTTGTAGTAATTATATGCACTTTTCAATTAATATCATATTTACTTCATTAGTATTTTAGTTTTTTACAAAAATATTTCAAAAATTATGAAAAATATTAACAGTTCAAGCTCTTAGAAACTATCTTAGTATGTTTAATTATAAAATATATCTATAGAGTTTTTTATTTTTAAACAATGAGGATGAAAAGTTCTTTATAATTTGACTTGCCCCAAATTTATTTTGACATATTGTATATCTTTCTGTTTAATGCTATTAAAATTAAAAAAATTAATTTCCAGGGGGTGCTCAGTAATATTTTTTCTGGAAAGGGGGCGGTAGGCCAAATAAGTTTGGGAATCACTGGTTTAACATCACAACAATTTCTGTGGCAGTTTTCCTGAGGAAACAAAATTTCACAGCCACATGCTGTTCTCCTCAATCAACCATCAGAAAAATGAGTATAGAGTGAAAATACTTTTATGAAAAAATTCACTGTAACCAGATAGGAGTGCACTAACTCAGTTAGTTGCTAGATGCTTGCCAAGCAGGAAAAAATGTACTACCAGAGCTCTCCCAGCAGAGCTTTTTTCCCATTTTCCCATTTGGGTTGGGGTACTCCCTTGTAGATAGCTTAAAATGTAACATCTTATTTGATCCTCTTTTTGACCCAATTAAATGTTTTAACAGTTGAAAAATAAGTGGAGGGGAAAGATACATAGATAAAGCCTCTGGTGAATCCCCTCTGAACATAGACTAGGGATATGAGTGCATTAAAAAGTAAATTATGACAGATGTAGCTAGGTTAAAATTTAACACTTTATCATTTTGATCTCCCTTTTAACCCATTTTAAAGTAGTAGTTTAAGTATTTCCTGCTTTTTTTTTCCTGCTTTTTTTTCAATTGGAGGTTTTTCTCTATTTTGTTGTTACCTGTTTTTAGTTTCTTTGTTTTTTTGTGGTTGTTGGTATATGAAATGCAGGATGAGTGAGTTAGAGACAATAAACTGGTTTCTTGTGAGGTTAGGGGGAAATGGGAAGGTAATAAAAAGGAGTAAAAGAAGAAAGTGTTCTAAAATTGATTGTAGTAATAATTTGTACAAAATTGATTGTAGTAATAATTTATACAACTCTTCTTGATATGATTGAAATACTGAATGGTTGAGCCCCCAATAAAATGATTTTTTAAAAAAGGAAATACTGAATTAAATATGTGTGGTTTATGTCCTAATAAAACTGATAAAACAAAAACAAAAACCTATAAGGAAGCAGATGGATTTTGAGACTTCTATTCAAGTCTTAGAACAGTACAAGAATGGTTTATTACAGTAATTTGGCACTGTATGATACCCTTCCAAAACAATTGCTGAAGACTAAATGGGTATATAAACGTGTTGTGAAGAAAGCAGATGGTGCTCAGCTATCAAAAGATACAGTGTCTGGGGTCTTAAAGGCTTGAAGTTTAAACAAGTGGCCATCTTAGCAAGGAAGCAACAAAACCCACGTGGATGAAGCACACTGGCCTGTGGCATCATGAGGTGCCAATAGGATACAACGAAATTGCATCTGACTCACAGCAACTTCATGCACAATAGAAGGAAATAGGCATTTGTCCTGCTATAATCCTCAAGATTGTTCATATGCTTGAGTCCCTTGTAACCACTTTGACAACGCATCTCCTTGAGAGCCTTCCTCTTCTTTACTGCCCCTTTACCAGACATGCCATCTTTCATCAGAGACTAGTTTGTCAACATTTTCAAAGTATGTAAGACAAAAGCCCTGCCAATCCTTGCCTCTCAGGAGCATACTGTTTATATTTTGACCAGAAAGATTGGTTTGTCCATTTAGCAGTCCATGGTACTTCATCCAGTTGAGTTTTTCCCATAGTGCTGTTTTTGTAAGCTATGTTCAATAACACAACAGTTTTCTGTGGCATTTTTCCTGAGCAGGAAACACAATTTCACAGCTTTATGCTGTTTTCTTATTCAGTTATCACAAAAAACAAGGTTCAAACAAACATGCTTTTATGAAAAAATTAACTGACAAGAAAGAACCTTCCCAGGAAGAAACACTGGATGTACTCAGAGCGAGTTGCCTAGCCAGAAAAAATACCACAAAAAAATCTACCCACATTTTTTTGTTGTTTAGTACCCCCTCATTTGATTCTTCTTCCTTTATTCAGCATCCAACTTTCATATGCCTATGAGGTAATTGAAAATACCATGGCTAGGTACAACTTAGTCCTCTAATATCTTTACTTTGCAATACTCCTGCGAGATCTTGTGCAACAAATTTACCTAATCTTTTGATTTATTGACTGCTGTCTTTTGTAAGCATGATTGTGAATCCAAAAAAGACAAAATCCTTGAAAGTTTCAGTCTATTCTCCATTTTTTACGTTGTTACCCATTGGTCCAGTTGTGAATGTTTGTGTATTCTTGACATTGAGTTGTAACCCATACTGGAGACTGCAGTCCTTTATCTTAATCAGCAAGTGCTTCAGTTCCTCCCCACTTTCAGAGAGCAAGATTGTGTTGTCTGCACATCTCAAGTTGTTAATAAGCCTCCCTCCAACCCGGATGCTACATTCTTAATGTAGCTTCTCTGATCATTTGTGGAGTATACAGATTGACTAAGTATCTTGAGAAAGATACACTTCCTGATTTTAAACCTTGTAGTAGTCTCTTCTTCCCTTTGCATATGATGTAATATTTGGATAAAAGAGGGATAATGAGTACATGCTAGATTGTGACCCACAAGGTCAGTTTCAAACCACTGGGTGCTCCTAAGAGAAAGGCTTTTCTACTGCTGTAAACAGTCACAGTCTTGTCCTATAGGGTTGCAAAGTTGGCATAGGCTTGATGGCAGTGAGTTTGGTTTTTGGTTGGTAGTCTGATGGTGTCTATAATTTCTGGAATAACAAGATGTTACATATTCACCTTCTGACGATTCTTAGAAAACAGTCATTTCTCCGAGGGTTGTGGTTCCTTTAATGCAAAGAGCTTAGTTTCTGGTGCATAGGAGTGTACATAGCTAGAAAGTAAATGTTCATAAGCATTTAGAAATTTCTAGTGGATAGAGTATTTTATTAGGAAGTTGAGCCATATCTATTTCAATCATGACAAAGTGAAAACAGAATAGACCTAAATATGTAAAATGTGAGTGTACATAAGAGTAACCAGAATGGGAAAGATTGTGGGTTTATGCCCTGCCAGAAACGTAATCTCCCACTTAGAACTCAAGGGCAGCATGCACATTGCTAAGAAAACGCTTAGATTGTAGAGTCAGAGACTGGTACCTCCAAGATGTTGGCTAATCATGCTGCCTTGAGTGTTTGTGACTTTCTGCAATCCTGGCAACAATCCGATTTCCTTCAATTTCCTGAGAGGGCTTGCTACACTTTTTTCAAGTCTCCCATTCCACAGCTTTGCCCCATGATTTTCCCATTCCTGTAAGCAACATTTTACAGGTTTGTGTCTGTTGTGATTTAGCCTCATCATCTATTAACAGAGCCAATTATAACAGAGCCAATTATAGCCAATTCGACCAGTTTGAAGCCCTAATTGTGTTATAATTTTATAAAGTCAAAATGCACAAATTTTGTGTAGTGCTTGGCCAATTTTGGCAGATTATACGTGCATATAACCATCACTGTGATAAAGATCAATAAAGATTGACTGTGTGGATGATCGAATCAAGACTTGGAGATCTTGCCCAATGTCAAGCTTATAATTTCTAGGATACAGACAATCAAGCAGTTAAGTTGAAACAGGAACAAATCGTTAATACATTTGGATGCAAACTAGAAAATACTGAGGAAAAAGATATCTAAAATAATTGCAAATTGATTGTCTCAAGTGTCTTAAATTGAAATTATTCCACTTGTTAAAAACAAAACAAAATTGGAGATCATTTGATGAATATTTTTTTAATGCAAAGGAAAAGTGAGGCAAATAGAAAAGACAATAGAAAACTGCACTAAGCTTCCATTTCCTAATCGGGTCTCACTCGTGTGTGCTTGTTTCAGCAAGAGAAAGAAATTGTTATGGATTTGACCAAAAACTTAGAAAACACCCTGAAGACTTGTGTTGGGACCAGAATGAAAGATCTGGCAACTAAAGTTGAGTTGTTGAAAGGAGTTAGGTAAGTAAAAGTGTCACTTTTTTTCCCCCTGGAATGTGGGAAAAGAGTTCTCAAAGCAATCCAATTCTTTTTTTCATGCTATGCACTCAAACTAGTTACTCCTTGTGTCCTAGCAAACACTAGGTGCTGCTTGAATGAATGTAGCACTCTAGGACTTTGTTTAATGAAGTGTGAATCCATTAACTGACAACTGGTTTAAGAATTTGGATAATTTGACACTCTCCCATCCCAACCTAATCAGTTTCAAAGCACTGTCCACTATTGTGGTTACACTCACAAAGTTGTGAGTCAGAGTTCAGACCAAAGATGTTTTAATTTTTATATGAGGGAAGAGTGTGCTACTAGAATGGTGGTCATCTGTATATGTAAATTCAAAAACAATATCTTTGGCCACACTAATTTTTCTAAATGACTTGCTTTCTGATTGCATTTGAAAATATACCAAATATTGCTCTGCTTGTTAGAGTACAGGGACTCTGCTTTTGCAGTCTTGGCAAGCAAGATTGGGTGAAATGAAATTTAAAAAAAGAAGTATTTGCAAATCTAATTGGAGACCAGAAAAGGAAGGCCTATTTGAAATTATGAAGGTTTTTATAGCTTCACTTTCATATAAAAGGTCAAAGGCATAGCTCTTTTCAGCCAGTGCTGTAAATAATAACTACAATTACTATTTAAATGCAACTTTTTCTTTTTTTGGGGGGCGGGGGAAGGGCATCACTGCCTCTTGTGGTCGTGGGCACTACCCAGTGCTGTTCCTGAGAGCTGCCACAGGATTTGAACCGCCAAGCCTGCGGGCCGCAGTCCCGCACTCAACCACTTATACCACTAGGACTCAGCCCAATGTAACTTTTTCTTACATACATTCTAAAATTTATTTAATGCTGATCTTTTACTTTTTTAAAATCAGGCATGTGAACATCAGTGTTCGCTTTGGAGATGACCTTTCAGATGCTGTACAACTGTTGGATGAAGGGGTCTTACCTGCCCCAGCTTCTTTGAATGAACTAGAGAGAATTTGGGCAGAATACAATCTGGCTCAGGAGAAGATTCAAGCATGTCAAAATGTGGTGGGTTGAGAATTGAGAAAAAAATTAAGATGTTTATCTGTTGAACATCAAGATGTACTCATTCTCTGGAGGAAGTAGGTGTAATGCAAATAGTGTCATGACACGTTATTTGCCTGGATCCTGACTTTTTACAGTATGTCCACATTACATCATCTAAGTCCTTCACTGATCTGGTAAGAAAGACATAATAGGTGCTTATGGACAAAAGAGTTAACAAAGCTTTTTTTCCTTTTTTGTATGAGAATTTGGCCTTTACTTAACTCCCTAGATTTGTTTCCATGGCGAGCTGATAAATTATTTCAACCATGTTACTAGTCAAAATTTTTTATATTAAATATAACACCCGATTGGTAAATTGCAACTAGACTGGAAGGAACTGTAATAAACTACAAACACTTGTAACTTTGAACACCTTAGGAGGGATCTTGGAAGCTCTGCCTGTGGAGTTGTTCTAAGAGATACACTGGTTTTTGACAGGCACGAGGCATCATTCTGAGTCAGTGTGGCTTTCACACACTAATGTGGGCCCCATCTTTTGGATCTAGAGGCATGCTTTCTGTTGCTGTGTTGGACCAGAAAATATTGTAAAAAACCACTTACTGAGGGGTGGTTTTGTGTGAGTGAGTGCATGAGGAATAAAATTTAGCATGAATTATTTTTTTTCAAAAACATTTTATTAGGAGCTCTTACATATAAATTACAACCCACAATTTCATTAGATCAAACATAGTTGTACAATTACTGCCATCATTATTTTCCGTTTTTTGGTCTGAAAAGTGAGGAAAGTGATAATTACTAGCTTTTAATTTTATTTTTTATAAATAATTTTATTAGGTGCTCTTACAACTCATAACAATTTATCAGTTGTATTAAGCATAATTGTACATATATTACTGTCATCATTTTCAAGGCATTTTCTTTCTACTTGAGCCTTGGTGTAGCCTTGGTGTCACCTCTCTTTCCTCACCCTTCAGGTGTCTTAACCCTTTGATAAATTATTATTTTCATATCTTACACTGACCGCTATTCCCATCACCCATGTTTCTGTTGTTCATTCCTTTCTGGGGAGGAGGGGTTTATGTCAATCATTGTGATCGGCTCCACCTTTCTCCCTCTTCTTCCCCCACCTTCTCCCTACCTTTCTGGTATCACTACTCCCATTACTGCTCAAGGGGTTTATCTGTTCAAGATTCAATGTGTTGAGGTCTCTTATCTGTATCTATGATCTAGGGTCATGATGGTGGGTGGGTGGATGTGGGGGCAACAGAGGAAGCATTAAAGAATAGAGAAATGCTGTGTGTTTCATTGGTGATGTACTGTGCCCTGGCTGATTTGTCCCTTCTTTGTGATCCTTCTTTGAGGGGATGTCCAATTGTCTACACATGGGCTTTGGATCACCACTTCAACACCTGTTTTTTGCATTGATATTTCGGGTCTTCTGATGCCTGATACCCGATCTTGTCAATACCTCATGATCACACCGGCTGGTGTGCTTCTTCCATGTGGGCTTTGTTGCTTCCTGCTAGATGGCTACTTGTTTAACTTCAAGCTTCTAAGACCTCAGATATTATAAGTTGTAATAGCCGGGCATCATCAGCTTCCTTCACATTTGCTTATGCATCCATTTTGACTTCAGCAATTGTGTTGGGAAGGTGAGCATCGCAAAATGCCAGGTTTTTAGAACAAAGTGTTTTTGTCTTGAGGGAGGACTTGAGTAGCAGTCTGAAATCTGTTTGCTACATAACATATATGTACATAGATCTGTGTCCCATTGATATATATTAATAAATTTACTGATATATATGCTTGTATTTTACCTCTATACATGACTTTTGCTTCCTAGGTTATTCTTCTATTTTCTTTTACCTTCCTCCTATCATGTTTGACCTTCATTTAGTCTTCAGTAATTCCTTTCAGCTACAATGCACTTGATCAAACCCCACCAGGCATTCTATGTCCTCCTTGTCATCGATTTTAGATCTCTTGTTGTTCCCTTGGCCCCTGGGTTTGTTCCCAAACCCTGCCCTCTGAAGCTGGACTCTTATTTTCAGAATTCCTTGGGGTACTTAATGGCTATGCTCCCCTTGCTGCTCTGTTGCACCCCCTTGTGTTTTGCCCTGGTATAGGGGAATCAGACTGGGCACAATTCCTGCACGGTGTCTCCAGTGCTGTCCCCAAAGTGTCAGTGAGGGGGCTTCATGTCTCCTGGAGGGGCTGGCCCTAAGGTCCTCTCTGGGCCTTGGCTGATCCAGACAGGAATGTCATCTTTGGGCCTTTGTGGGCCCCGATGCAGTCGTCTCTCTCTCTTTTCCTCTTTGATTGCTCCCATGTGGTCTGGGTAGACCCGCCACTCTCTTTAGGATGTGTCTTCAGTGCTGTCCTCTGTAGTGCAGTCTTCTGGGGAGGGGGTCATTTTAGTGAGTCGTTGTACTTGGGATTGGGGCCAGCCTTGTAGACCTCTGTTAGTTAGATGCTTCATACTGATGTGTTTCCTTCAAGGCTGGAGTACCAGGTTGAAGTCTGGCCTTTCTTTCCCTTTCCTGTGGAGATGTAAGCAGTACCTTCCCTATAGGTGGGTTAATGCCCTGTTCCTCCACTAGTCACGTACTCTCTTACCCCTCTTCTTTTTAGATGGCTACCATGTGCATTCCTGGTTGGGTCTGACCCCTGCCACAGTGACTGGGATTTTCCCTGAGAATTTTGTCTGGCTTTGCCCTATGCATTTAGTGACTTTTTCCCTATGTTCCTTGTGCTTTTAAAGCTTACTTCAGTGGACTTATGTTGTACTTGTTCTTTTGTGCTTGACTTACTTAGCATAATATCCTCAAATTCTTCCCATGCGATCATGTCCTTCATGCATTCATCATTGCTGTTAGGGATACATAGTACTCCATTACAGGTATATATCAGAATTTTTTACTCCATTTTTCCATTGATGGAAATTTAGGTTGTTTCCAACTTTGCAATTGTGAACTGCATTGCGATGAACATTGGAGTGCAGATGTCTAGTTGTGGTTGGTTTCTTAGCTTCCTAGGTATAGACCAGTAGGGGGATTGCTGGGTCATATTATTTGCATTTGTTTTAGGTATTGCCAAATCAATTTTCATAATGGCTGCACATATCTACAGGTTCACCAGCAGTGGATGAGAGTTCCTATCTCACCACAGCGCTTCCAACACTTGTTGCTTTCTGCTTTTTTGAAGTGGGCTATCTTCAGGGGTGTTAGGCCATCATCATTTTCAATGCATTTTTTTTCTTCTTGAACTACTTGATATCAGCTTCCTTTTATTCCCTCCCTCCCACATCCTACTACCCTCCTGAACTCTTAATACTATTATTAGAGTTTTCTTTTGCCATCATTTACACCTTCGAATGTATCCATTCATTTAAAATTCTGATTCTTCCCCTCAAGTTATCAGTTCCCCCTCCCACCCACCTTCCCGGACCCTCAGGGAATCATTATTCCCATTACTGTTTCTGAGGGGTTTATCTTTCTTGGATTTCATGCATTGAAAGACCTTAATTATACCAATGTACATACTCAGGTATAGCAAGATAAGTGAGGTAAAACTGAGGTCATAATAGTGGCAGGAGAAAAATTTTAAAGATCTAGATGATAGTTCATGTGTTTCATCAGTGTTCTATGGCTTGCTAGATATATTGTCCCTTCTGTGTGGCCCTTCTGTGAGTAACTGTCCAATTATCTTACAGGTGGGCTTTGGGTCTCCACTTTGCCTATGCTCCTTTATGACAAGTTAATTGCTTGTTTTTGATCTTCTCATACCTGATCCTGTTGCCACCTCATGATCACACAGGCTGGTATGCTTTTTCCATGTGGGCTTTGTTGCTTCCCTACTACTAGATGGCTACTTACTTAACTTCAAGCCTTTTAGACCCCAGATGCTATGTCTATTAATAGCTGGGCACCATTACCTTTCTTCACCACATTTGCTTCTTGCACCCATTTTGTCTTTAGTGATTGTGTTGGGAAGTTGAGTATCATATATTGCCATATTATTAGAACAAGCCATTCTTGCAAGAACTGAGGTAAGATTTAAGTAGAGAACCAAAGTCCATCTGCTTCCTTACTGTATTTTTATATAGATACGTAGGTAGATAAGGTAGATAGGTAGGATGAAGTCTTTATTTGCTTAGATACTAGTATATTTATTTCCTGCTGCAGTCTGCGCACCTATGTAGCACCTATGATTAGCTCCACATTTTTGTTGGAATTGTTCTGTCTTAATTTCTTAGTGTTTGGTGGCCTATAGATTGTACCCTGAAAGTGTGTTTTCTGTTCGTACTTGGGATGGCTAGCTTGCTACCCAATTGACTTTAATTTAGGTAATTAGCTCTTTGGAAATGCCAGGAATTCTTAGCTTAGAGGAGAGTCTAGATTTATATTTAATACAACCTAACTTCTAATTATGAAAGAAAAGAGAAGAATTGATGAATCTCTCTAAGATATGGATATTATTATAAATGTTTTTCTTGCATTAACTTTTAAGATGGGCACTTTTGTTCCATTTTGTTAATGAGGAAACTGAGACTCCCAGGTGTTAAATAGTTTGGTCAAGACTCTACAGTTGTAAATGTTAATAGAGAGTTTGAATTCTGATCTCTGTTAGCACAGTATATTAGTTTTTCATTTAAATCATGCTGCTAAGCATATTAAAATATTTCATAAAGCTTTTTCATGTATTCAAGATGGAAAATAACTTGTTTCCTTTCTTTGTAGCTTGAACAGACCTCTCAAAGTAGAGAGGAAGAGGGCCCAATGAATTCCATTCATTATGTGATTTTAAAACAGCGTTATTTTTTTCTCCTGATGTTTTAGGGGTTTTAGGCATCCTTGCTCTAAAGGTTATTTGATATAATGGGGAGTGGATTATTGGTTAAATACATAATAACATGCACTCAAATGAAGTTGCTATTTTGTTTTCTTATTTTACTTATTGGAGGCCTCAGATGTATTGCTTGCTTTCATCCATATATATTGTATAGGTCCTTGGCATGGTTGACATATATATATATATTTTTAATTGTTACGTGAAAGAAGTGAGTTCTGCTAGAGGTTCTTTCAGCTTTTTTATTTATTTACTTATTTATTTCCTTTCAGCTTTATACTTAGCAAATGGTCTATTTCAGCTGAAACAAAGAATATCCTGTTCTCTGTGTATCTATGTGTATGTTTCAGGTGCTACCTTAAGTGGTGGAAATACAAATTTGTTTAATACATTATTTTATCTTTAGCTTTCTTATATGAAAGATGATATATAAATCACAATATAGTATGTTAGGTATGATAACACAGATAATATTATAATACAGGCATTTTTTAGGTTTATTAGATATCTTTAGCATATGTATTTTGAACAGTCTCGTGAGAATTGGAGATTTTTTTTGATAATTCGGAATTTTATACTGGTAGAGTTCAACTGACTTGAACGAGTTGAGGTTGTGTTGGGAGGGAGACTGTAATTAATAATGATATGTATGGAGTTGATTTTGAACAGAGTGAAGCTGTAGAATAGGCTGTAATCTTTTTTAAATTTTATTTTGTTAAAAAGATTTTTTTCTTCAGGCTGTAATCTTTATAGGACTAGTGTGCCAGTAATCTTTCCTGGAGGAGCGAAGTGCTTAACCATTACATAATAGAAATGTATTTTTTGAGGAAAACAAAAACAATTATTGTTACAAAAATGGGAACAAGAAATAGAGCCAGATTATTGAATTATAAAATGTCCTTATTTTTAACTAAGGGGAAAGAAGTTCTGTGAGTTTGGTGATCTAAATGTTGCTATGTTTGGAGAATCAAATATTGAATACTACTTAATTTCAGAGATAAACTAATAACAAGTGTAGGTGGATGGATCCATCGGGTGATGTAAGATACTGCAAAGCATATTACACATAATAAGGCTTCCTGGGAGACTGGATGGGGGGGCTAACGGAAGTTGATATCAAGGGGTTTCAGAAAGAAAGAAAATGTTCTAACAATAATGGTGGCAGCAGTTGTACAATTGTGCTCGATCTAATTGAATTATGGATTAAGTACCTATATATATATAAGAGCACCCAATAAAATGATTAAATATAAACATCTATATGTGTATGTGAATGTGTAAAAAAAATTTGATGATTTTTTTCCCTTTCTCAAGAATGAAGGGAATATTTTGATTGCTCAAAGAAATGAAGTGCAACAGAAGTTATACACGGCTGTGAAAGTGTTCATCTTGGAAGTAGATGAATTGCCTCTTAATAAGCGCTTGAAAACATTGCAGGTTGGAATATTTTAAATGAATTAAATGTAAAAGAACATAAGTTTAACATTTTTTTCAAATTTAGCAAGTTAATTTTAGTGGTGATAGTAACTCGTGTTCTCATAAATATTTCCAACTAAAAAGACAGTAATTGATTTGAACCAACTGATAGAGTCCTGATAAGTAACTTTGCTAAGCAGGACACCATGAGCAGATGCATTACAAAATCCTCTTTACAGGTGACAGAACAATATGGAAACAGAGTAGTCATGGTTAAACAGCATGATGATTGCAAATAATGTTGCAGAATTGTGCATCTTAAAAATGTGAAATGCTAAATAATTTATTTGTATATACATACCATACACACAACCCAGATTTCCTTTGAGGATTTTTTTAAAGAAAAAAAGTTAATGATATGAAGAGATTAAATGGAAAGAAATGATTTTACTGTAAAGAAAATCACAGTATTATTATGATTTTTCTTAGATATAAGGTAATAACAATACATCTTTGAAAAAGCCAGACTATGCCACATCTAAGTTTCTGAGAAATGCTTAAATTTGGATTTTTAAAATATGTGGCTCTATAATATTTCATTTACAATTCATATATAAATCATAGAAAACATTATGAGCTAGGGTCTTGATTTTTTCCAACATTTCTTCCATTCTCCAGTAGCAAAAAGCATAAGCTTAACATTTGAGAGATGAAACTAGTCCCCATTTTGGGGGGTACTTCCATTTCACTGATATCTGAAAAAGATTTCTTTTTACTGAATTTTAATTAGAATTCCAATGACTTTTCAATGGGATTAAATTTATATTAGTATATTTATTTTTGTGTATGCTGATATGCATCCTGATGCATATCCAGATACCATTGGAGCCCTGATAGCATTGTAGGTTAGTTGTTAGCTATGAGTTAAATTTGGCCTGACTTGGTTTGGTTTTAAAACTTGATAATAAAGTGAAATGTCCAATCACTATGGACTTGTTTGAGTGTAAAACAAACTAACAAAAATAAAAAACCACCTCACTACCATCGAGCCAATTCTGACTCTAAAGACCCTACAGGACAGGATAGAATAGCTTCTCTGGGTTTCTAAGACAGTAACTCTTTACAGGAGTAGAATGCCTCATGTGTCTCTCAAGGAGCGCCTGGTGGTTTCAAACCACTGACCTTTTGCTTAGCAGCCCAATGTGTAATGCCCCTTGGGCTCCTTTACTTGTTAATGTAACGTTCATGAAGGTCATAGAGACAGTAAGTGGTTCAGGAGAAAGCACAGGGGCAGACATGTGGGCCCCAGTGGCCCATTTCATTTCAGCGGGAGGTTGAGTGGGAGCATATATGTGAGTTAGGATGAGAGACACTGATTCGTGAGTTTTATAGGGCTTTTAAGCACTATTAGGATCTCATGTTAGTGGCATCCATTGGGCTGCTAACCTCAAGTTCAGCTGCTAAAAACTACCAATTGCTCCATGGGAGGAAACCTGTTACAGTCTCAGAAACTCACATTGGCAGTTCTGTCCTGTTCTATTTGGTCCCCGTGAGTTGACATCAACTCGAATGGAAGTGAGTTCGTTGTTTTTTTGTTGTTCCATGATTGCGTATGCACCTTCCAGGTATGGTCAGGAGTTGAATATATCACTACATGATGAGGTAGAACCTTGTCTTCAACTTTATTCTGCCAGCACAACAACGGCTTTAATTAGGTATAAATGTACATGTTAGGGTTAAGTCATACCTTCTATGAATGTAACAATTGTTTACACTTAATTTAAATTTCCTTTTCTCCTGTATTTAACAGTTTCATTGACACTTTATCCTCATGTCATCGTAGATCTTCATTTATCTCCTTTAACAATTATTAAAATTGTTCTCTGAAAGTTCTCATTTTTAACTCTTAATTATTTATATTTTCATGGCTATTGTAAAGATTTTATTTCTATTTTCTAGTTATTCTGAACAACATAGAAGAATAGTATTGATTTTAACACTGATCCTTCTCTGGTATTTCTCTGGAACTTTTTGTTTTCCTTTATTGTCTCAACACCCTTTGAGTTTACTTACTAAATGTGTGTATCATTTTAAAATAACTCTTTACCTCTTCTTTTCTATTTCTTCCACTCTTAGTATGTACTTGAATTTTCATTGGATTGTTTCGTGTCTCTAGTACTAAACTGAACAATATCTAGTATCATTGTCTTGTTACAGACTGCAGGGAATACACTTACTAAAGAGCTGGGGAAAGAAGATGCCTCAGGACAGTCGAGCAAATGCCTCTTTTTATCCCATGCCATTCCATTTCGTTGATTCTGCCTCACAGAGAACTCCATGGGACAGGGTAGCACTGCCCCTTTGGGTGGCTCACTTCCATCAAGTCAGTCCTGACTCATAGTGACCCTGTGGGTTCATGGGAGTAGCTGGTCATGGGAGTAGAAAGCCCAGTCTCTCCTACAGGGTTAGGGTGGTTTTGAACTGCTGACAATGTGGATTGCAGCTCAATCTGTAACCACCCAACCCTTTGAGTTTCAAGGCTGTAAATCTTCGCAGGAGCTGAAAGCCTTATGTTCCTCCCATGGAGCACCAATTGGGTTTGAACTGCTAACCTGTGATGAAGAGCCCAATGCATAACCTACGATACCATCAGGGATTCTTCTTTTATCTAGTGTGTTGAAAATGTAGCTTTGATGATACTGTGTGTAGTTCAGGGTCATTAGAGATGTGATTTGAAAGACTGGCTTAAATGCAATTGCATAAATAGTGATGTTCTTCCAGCATGATGATGTAAGCCTTAGCTATAAAAGGGCATCACAGCTTGGGAAGATAACTCACTCACTGCCTCAGTGTGGACTGATAGTGACCCTATAGGCCAGGGTACAGAACTACCCCTGTGGACTTCTGAGACTAACTACTTAGAGGAGAAGAAAACCCTGTCTGTCTCCTTCAGAGTGACTGGTGATTTCCAATTGCTGACTTCATGGTTAGCAGTTCAAACAAATTATTACGACGAAATGTGCAATGACTTGGAGCTAGAAACTCAAAAAGTATGAACATACTCAGCAGATTTCAAATTGAAAGAACTGAAGAAAAAATTCAAGGCTCACGTTGAAATGTTGAATGAAGTACATGATTCTAAGGACTCAGGAATGGAGGAAGACTTACTAACAACCTGCAATATGCAGATGTCATAACCTTGTTTGCTGAAAGTGAGAGGACATGAATCACTTGTTGATGAGGCCTAACGATTTCAACATTAAGCAGAAGTCACGAGATCAAAAGACTAGTTGCATTAGGTTATTCTGCTGTCCAAGACAATAGTTTTGAACAGCACGGATGTTACTTTGTGGACTAAGGTGTGCCTTATCCAGGCCATGGTATTTTTTTTTGCCTTATATAAAAATGAAAGTTGGTCATTGAGTAAGGGAAAACTGAAGAAATGCATTTGAATTGTGGTGCTGGAGAAGAACGTTGAAAGTACCACAACTGCCAGAAGAACAAATTAATTTTGGATTAGAATAAAGGAAAGCCAGATTGCTTTTTAGAAGCAAGGATGGTGAGACTTTATCTCATGTACTTCGGGCATGTTATCAAGGGAGACCAGTCATTAGCAAGGGACAACATGCTTGGTAAAGGAAAAGGCTACAAAAATGAGGGGGAGATGGATTGCCACTGTGGCTGCAACAGTGGACTGAGATGTAGCGATTTTGAGGAGGATGCAGGATCCACCAGTGTTGTCTTTGCTGGATGTAGGGTTGCTGTGAGTTGGCATTGACGTAATGGCACCTAAAAACAACCATTGTCTTTATGAGCATGTAACGTGCAGATCTAAAATGCAGGGACTTTTTTTTTTTTATCACAAGCACCCTTGTAGGGTCGTGGGTTTCATGTTACACTGCCTTATGGAAAACAATATAGTACTATCCAAAACAACTTGGAATAAGCCCACATGGTCAAGCAATACCTTTGCTGGGCATATACCCCAAAGGAGTAAGAGACTTAACACAAACAGACGCATCCTCTCTGACATTTATTCTAGTATCTCAATTGAACAGATAGATAAACTACATGCGTTCAATGGAATACTGTGCAACCCTAAAAAACAGTGATGAAACCACAAAGTACCTCATGACATGGATGAACCTGAGAATATTTTGCTGAGCAAAGTTAATTATAAAAGGATAAATGTTGCTTGAAGCTACTGCTATAAGGATAAATGCCAATACAGCAACAGACATTTCTTCATAGGTTATGTAGCCATATAATTCATATAATGAGGTGCCTGCCTAATGCTCATGATCTATATACCGCCCCCTTACTTGTACATCTTAAAAACCACTTGGTCAGAGGAAGCTTCACCGCAGCTGGGGTCAGTTTCTCAAGGTGGGGGAAAGAGAAGATAGATTAGTTCTTAACATGTAATGTTATTGTAAAGTCTCCCCAAATAAAAGGGTGCCAGGGAACCTTAATGGAAATTTAAGTCCAGAGGTGGATGAAGACAGATGTAACTGCTTCAGAAAAGGCAATTTCATTTCTGTTGGTTGGTAATCAGGAGAGGCATCCTACCCTTGAGAAACCCACTTATTATTACTTCTCTCGGCTCCCATACTCTAGGAGAGTATGCTGGAGCATGTTCCTAGTCAGGTGCTTTTGACCGAATTTCTGCCCTGCCTTTGGTGATGCAGGATGTGAGCTATAGACTGTCCTTTTGAGGTGCACAAGACCTCTTATAGGTCACATGAGAAGGATCCTCTTTGGAAGCTCAGCTAAGTGAAATCGACTTTACCTGTGATACACCTGTAGCAGCAGATGAAAGAGACTGTACTTGGACTTAGGCTGAAAAGCTCTAGTACGAGGAGAAGCAGATGACCATACTCCAAGTTTATGGAGTTGGACGTAATTGTGAAGGTGGCACAGACTGAGCAGTGCTTCACTGTGTTGCTGTGAGTGGAACTCACTTGACAGCATGTAAGAACATACCCCGTTGGTTATTATTTGCAATGACTCAGTGTTTCCTTATTTTTTGGTATTTTTTCCTTTTGGTGAGAATATTTGAATATTAGGTTTATTTTGGGTTCTGACTATTATATGGACCGCTGACTTGGCTTTCTTTTTGTTAAATGACTTAGCTATATTTCTTTGAAGTACTTGTGTTATTCATAGAATTCGTTGCCTCTCACACCTCTCCATAGGAACTCCCCTTTTCTTTGGGACTGTAAGCTAGCTTAGTTTGGAGAGGGCTATGGAAGTGTCATGTTAGGGCCACTTGAGATGGGTTTAGGGAAATGGATGGGCAGGTTTTGCAAGGTGGAGAGCTTCTAGTTTGCATTCCAGACTCAACTATTCCCTCTTAGTCTTTTTCCAAGTGATCTTTTTAGTCAAGTTTCTCAGTTCTTGTGTCCTAGCACCTGATCTTTTCCAGAGGGTTACCACCCTGAGGATGGAAATTGTCTACCAGCTGTTCAGGAGAAAAAGGAGGGACCATGTTCAGGAGTGGCCAGTTCATCTGTACTGGTTATCTATTTTTGCCTCATGTATGCTGCCTTCTGCTGTATCAGCAGAATTGCCTCTTTGCTGGTGTTGGGCCTATCTGAGGGGAAGGGAAGGGCACCAGTTATCTATTCCCCCAGGCTCTCCTGTACTGTGCTGTAGGGGCTGGCATTTGTATGTGTTAAGCACCAAGCACCCCCTGTCTTTGTAAGGATTTCTCAGAGTTTTGTTTTTAAACTGTGCCCATGCTCTCTTGTTTCCCTCCTGTCTCTCCAGCACTCGGGGCTTATTCCTACAAAGAGACAGCAGGCTGTCCTGACGTCCTATCTTGCTCTTCTTGACTCTCTCTTTACATGCTTTAAAATATGTATACTTATATAGACTTAGCATGTATACTTACATAGACTTCTTAATTGGAATGATATATTTTGGGGCCTTGTTTTACTTATCCTAATCAACAAACCCTATAAATGTCCAGGTCAGGATAACCTGTAGTGATTTTAATTTAAAGTCAGAGAAAAAGGTAATTTTCTCTCAAAAATGTTAACAATATGAAACTTTGTTTATAACCTTAATTACATATACTTACACTACAATGTCCACAAAATGTTCTTTCCAGGAAGTTTTTTGTTCTTCTCACTTTAATAATTTTAGCTATTAGTTATTATTTGTGTTACTTTTATACATGAGGACTTGATGTACTGCATTATCTTGTCTTGGTGTCTAATACATTGCATGAATTTCATAATATATGCAGTTGAGAAACACTTTACTAAATAGAACTCTGTCTTTCTGCAGGATATGTCAACTTCCTTAGAAGCAGTCTATGGACAAGCCAAAGAAGGGATATTCTCTGAAGTAGTACTGAAGAAATTTTATGAGTGGAAGTGTGGTAAACTAGAGGAGTTAACCAGTGTTAGAAGTGAGACACAGCTTTCTCTGCAGCGCCTCGTAGCCTGGTTCCACAGCACCACAAAGGTAACAGACGCTCCTGGTGGTGTTTGTCGTTTAAACCACAGACAGTGTTCTTTTAAACTTCCCACTGTCACTTAATTCTTTTCTTTGAGTGTAGAAAGATGGGAAACAGGAAGGGAGAGTGGGAGGGAAGTGTGTGTGTGAGGTCAGTTACAAGAGAAAAGGAGTTCCATTCTCTGTTTAGGACATATATAAAAACAACCTTAATGAGACGGTGTTACATGATATCACAGTGGTTATGAGCAGTATACTGTCAGAATGCTGTATTTTTACAGATTAAATGTTAAGAGTGTGTGTACATATGTATGCCTTATAGCTTAGTATTTTGTCTTTAATTTTGCTGCCCCCACTTTAACACAATATCCATATTTTAGTATTTGTCTAACTAGTCATGCTTAAAATTGTATTTTGATTCTTTAATAGTATGAGTCTTTTGTAGTATTTTTAAAAAAAGATTATTTTGGGGGCTCTTACAACTCTTTAAAATATTATTACTAAATCATTTAAATATTACAATAAATATAAAATGTGTTATATCAAACACATTTGTACATATGTTGCCATCATTATTTTCAGAACATTTTCTGCTTGAGCCCTTGGTATTGCCTCTTCTTTTTTCCTTCCTACCCTTGTGAACCCTTGATAAGTTATAAATTACTATTATTTTCATATCTTATACTGACTGCTGTCTCCCATAAAGCATGTTTTTGTTTTTGACCCCTTTGGGGTGGTGTGTTAATGCATCGATCATTGCAATTGCATCGATCCCCTTCCTCCTCTCTTCTCCCCACCTTCCCCCTGTCCTCCCATTTCTGTTTCTGTGCTATTCCCATTTCTCTTTCTGAGGGCTTTATCTGACCTTGAGTCCGAGTGTCATGAGCTCTTATCTGTATCAGTTTATATTTTTCTTTCTAGCCAGAATGGAAAGGCAGGACTTGGTGTTATGATACTAGGAGTGAGGAAGCCTTAGAGAACCAGAGGAATATTGTGTGTTTCATCGGTACTATACTGCACCATGGTTGACTCTTCCTTTCTTTGTGACCCTTCTGGGAGGGAATATCCTATTTTTTATAAACGGGATTTGGGGGTCTGCTTCAATTCCCCTTCTCAACATATGTTTTTTTTGGGGGGTGGGGTGAGGTGGGGATTGTGTCTTCTGATACCTGTTATCTGATCCTGTTGCCATCTTGTGATCCCACTAGTGTGCTTATGCCTTGTGAGCTTGTTGCTTCTCTGCTAGATGGCCATTTGTTTAACTTCAAGCTTTTAAGACCCAAGACACTTTATCTTTTGAAAGCCAGGCATCATCAGCTTTCTTCACTACATTTTGTCTTCTGTGATCACGTCTGGAGGGTGAGCATCACAAAGTCAGGTTATTAGAACACAGTGTTCTTGTGTTGGGGAGGACTTGAGCAGATGCCCAAAGTTCATCCATTTCCTCAATGTATTGTCAATATAAATATATGTCCATAGGCCAATACCTCTGTTTTTATGAATTAATATATTTACATATGTATATACCTATGTTTATACCTCTATCCACAGCTTTGCTTCCTAAATCTTCCTCTGGTTCTTTTTACCGTCCTCCTGTTCCACCATCATGCTTGCCATTTTTCTGTCTCTTAGTAATTCCTCTCAGCCAGATTGCTATTGCTCAACACCACTGGGATCTCGATGTCCTCCTCATTGTTGATTTTAATTCCTTAGTTCCCCCGTCTGTGATGTTGTTTGCTCACTGCTCCCTTCCCCAGCCTCCCCCCTCCCCCCAACAAGTCCCTCTGGGACCATTGATCTCATTGCTTTCTCTTCAGGCTTGCTTCCCATGCCTATCTTATATAGATAGGTAAAACAAGAATAGTGGAGGCAAAACAAAAAGTAAACGAAAGAAAATAAAAAGAAAAAAACCCCTAGCAAAACAAAGAAAAAGCGTACATAATTCCAGCTTGTATCTGCTGACCTTTATGACGATCTCCCAACCAGTCCTGGGGAGTTTGAGAACTGCCCTTCCTAGTCTCAGGTCTATTTTGGAGACGCCTCAGGGGCTTTGTCACTTTGCTTTGCTCTTGTTGCTGATCTGTTATATTCCCATCTTGGTTTCACCCCACTGGGGGTTGTAGTGGGAGGGGAGAAGCCAGACTGGACTCCCTTCTGACAGTGTGTCCCCAGTATTGTCCTCTGTCTTGGCATGCTCCAGCAAGGGGACATCATGTCTTGAGCTGTTGTTCGCCATACAGTCCTCTCTGTGCCTTAGCAGCTCTGTGCAGGGACGTCATCCTCAGGGTTTGGTGTGCTAGTATGGGCTCTAGTCTTTCACTTTTTCCTTCCTGGTTTGCTTCTGTGTGGGTACAGCAGGCCAGCCCCTCTCCCCAACCTGTAGGTTTAGTGTTGTCCTCTGTAACACATACTTCTATGGAGGGGGTCAGTTTGACTCTGATTGGGCTCAACCCTGTAGACCTCTCTGTTGATGAGTTATACCATGTGGTTATGCTGCCTTCAAGGTTTAGTGCACTATGGTGGGATTTGCACTCAAGTTCCCATTTCTGTGGAGACATAAACCATACCTCCTCCTGGGTAGATTGTGCCCTGCTCTCCCAATGCCATCACCTCCCTCTTTTTTAACCTCTTTCCTGCCCCACTTTACTTTCCCCTTCTTTATGTCGGGGTGACATGCACATCCTTGGGTTTGGTCTGTTCCCAACCTGATTGCCTGAACCTCAACCTACATAGTGTGAGATAAGTGACCTTTCTTCTATATGTACTGTGCTGTTTATACTTCTCAGTGTACTTATGTTGTACTTGTCCTTTTGTGATTGGCTAACTTCGCTTAGCATAGTTTCCTCCAATGAGGAGATTGCTTCTCATGAGACGATGTGCTTCATACAATCATCAGTACTTTTTAGGGAAGTGCAGTACTCCATTGTATGTATGTGCCAGAGTTTTCTAATGCACTCATCTTTCAAGGGAAGTTTAGGCTGTTTGCAATTCTTTGCAATTGTGAATTGCACCACAATAAACCTTGGACTGCAGACGATTGGTCCTCATCTATTTGTTACCTTTTCTGGGTATATCCCCAGTAGCGGGATTTCTGAGTGAGTTGTAAGGTAACCTACTTTACATTTGCTTTAAATATTGGCAGATGGCTTTTCACTGAGACTATGTATGTCTACACAATCACCAGCATTGGAGGAGCGTCCCCATCTCACCACATCCCCTCCAACATTTGTTGCTCACTGATTTTCTGATTCAGGCTATCCTAAAGGATGTTAGGTGATATTTCATGGTTGCTTACCATTTCATTTACGTTTTCCCAGATGGCTAATGATAAGGAACATTTTCTCATATGTTTAATGACCATTTGGGTCTCCTCCATAGTGAAACTTCTTTTCATAGTATTTGCTGATAAAGGTCTGAGCTAGTTTTATCTGAGCCCCATTGTATATGACTGCCTTTTTTTTTTCCCTCTTGCTGCTCTTAAAATTTTCTTTTTTTTCTTTGAAGTTGGATAATTTAACTATTATGTGCCTTGGTGAGTTCTTCCTGTGGCTTAGTCTAATTGGTGTCCTCTCTGTTTCCTGTATGAATATCTGGTTCTCATTCATTAAGGTGGGGAAGTTTGCTTCCAGGAATTCCCTTGCTAATTTAACTGATGACTTCTTCATTGTGTCCTGTTCTGAAAGGCCAATTATTTGAATATTGTTACTCTTTATAGCATCTTTCATTGTTCGCAGGTTTTCTTCCAACTCTTGGATTATCTTGTTTGTTCCTGTTTGTTGAACTCTGCCTGATTGTCCTTGAGGTCAGTGGTATGATTTTCCACCTCTTCTTAGCTGTTTTAGAGGTCCATTATCTTTTGTTTTGCTTCTGTTACTTTATCCATTAGTTCTTGTGTTTTCCTTTGGTGTGTGGACTTCAACCCCTCTATCATGGACTTCATTTCCTCTATCATGTATCCTTATTTTGCACTGCTCCCATCGTTTCCTGTTTTACTTAAAGCATTATTCCGAAAATTTGTTTTGGTGGCAGATCAATGTCTTTTGAGCGTTGTTAGGTGTAGGACTTCTGCTTTTTATTTTTCTTGTTGTTGAGGGTGTTGTGGCATAATGCTATCTGTGTGTTGTTGTGGAAGAATTTGAAGCCATATTCTTGAGAAACCATGTGACCCTAGCTTCTTTCTCTGTGAAACTGCTAAGAGTGGTTTTTGGGATTACCCTGGTGTAATATAGTTGTGGATCAGATTACTCTGTAAGTGAGGTGCACGGTGCATAGGCTAATGCTTTACACTCAGCTGTAAAGATACATTGCATACCAATTGAAATTGCTCTATATGATATTTTGTGTTTTTATATTTGCAAATAAGGTCTTTGATCTAACTGTGGAAGGATCATTTACTGCTGAAGAAAAAATTGATAATATTGATGAAATCCTAGAGAACACTGAGGCATGTATCTGCAAAGAGCTGGAAATGTCTCTGATTGTGAGTGTTGGTAGTATATTGTTGCTTACTTTCATGCTGTGTTTTTCATCTTGCTACTGAGAAAATGTTAATAATATGGGATTTTTTTGCTAGTTGGACAATTGTGACCGGTCTTAGCAGTAATCTTACATACGAAAATCTTATTTTTCCACAGAGTGGTGTTTTCATTTTAATAGGACATTAGACATTTAAAAAGATCCAATGTTTAATTTTTTAAAAATTCCTTTTAATCTTAATAGATCAGATAATTTGATTCTTGATGTTGTCATAACCATTGACTAAAAGAAAAAACTCATTTTTTTCTGGTTCAATTGGGGTAAAAATTTTAATTAAAATATCTTGATATATTTAAAATAACAAACGATACAAGTTTGTGAGAATTTGCAGTGAAATCTGAGAGGTGTGAGCAAACAAAAATTAATTAGTATCGCCCTTTCTTTATTGTGTGTTCCCTATATTGCCATGTCAAGTTTTTGTAAATCTAAATTGACTTGTCAAGCTTTTGTAAACTAGTCATTAGTCTCTAAAGAAGAGCAGTTTAGTCTTAACATTGCTCATAAGATCTTGCCTAGCTATTAAGTCTGCTTTTTATGTGTCTGGGATTGTTTTCATTCATTCTTTTTATGTTTTTACAATTTTATTTATACTTGCATGTCAGAATACGTTAAACATTATTGTATTACCCTTTTTGTCAGATGTGCCTGCATTAGATGGTTAAACTTGAGTCTAGAAATGGTTGTTAGTAGATGATTTCTAAAGTTATGTCTGAGTTTTGTCATTCTGCATACTGTTTATTATATTTATTATCATAGTATCCTTACTTTTTCTTTAATAGTGTACACCAGATAGCATCATGAATAACATTGCAAAGGGAAGAAATATCTCATGGACATATTTGATATCTCAGTCTTTTCCATCTAGGAAATATTTCTTAAACAGGAGAAATATTTCTAAACAATAATTTGTCAAAAGTATCATCTCTAAAAAGAACCCTGGCAGTATAGTTGGTGATGTGTTAGGCTGTAATTTTAAAAGTATCATTTTGAAGGTTAATCCATTGCTATTGAAGTTTATAATTAATTTGTATATGCCTTTGTATATAATTCTATGTGTGTGATTTCATTTAGGACCAAGGAGATGCAGACAAGGAAATCATTTTAAACACGTATAATCAAGTGCTGCAAAAGATTCGTTCAGAAGAAAAGCTCATTGCCACTATACAGTCCAAGTACACGGAGAGTGTTGAGGTTGGATCACATTTTTCTTACTGATTTTAAAGTTTGATACCTTGCGTTTTTGACATAGGTATTTTTCTTAAGTAACTTAATATTCCATGTGTAGGTAAATTGTTAATTCTAGAGAAAACATTTCTATCACGTATCACTGTTGCTGGTAGTATATGATTAACTTCACCACACAATGGAAAGTGTGGTGACTTTTGTTAAAGTATTTGAACGAAATCTGGAATTCTTGGGCTTTCTTTTGCCCTTTAAAACATAATTTGCTGAATACAAAATGATAGAAAATAAAAACATAATCTTCTTAGTCTAAATCATGGTAACTATTAGTTTTGAGCACAGTTAACTCTTGAACAATGCTGGAACTAGGGGGGTCGGTCTCCCTGCGCAGTTGAAAACCCGTTTAACTTTTGACCACCCCAAACGTAACTACTAGTAGCTTGACTGGGAGCCTTACCAATAACATGAACAGTTGATTAACACACATCCTAAAGGTTTGTTCAAAAATGGAATTAAAAGACAAAGGAAGTTTCCCATGAACATTTTGAAGACCCCATGTATGTATGATTTATGGCACTTTCATAAAAGTTGCATTTTCAATATGTGATAGATAAAAAGGTATTTCATAAAAGTGCAGTTTTTTAACCTGCTGGCGTAGCTTCAGGCAGTGTCACAAACTTCCTTTACTGTCTTTGTTTTGTAAAAAGTGATTATTATGCTGGATACATTTATCTTGAAATAACTGACTGTTGCTACTGCAAACCTCTAGCTGTAGCCTTTCACAGTACCTTTCTTGTAATTTCATGACTTAACCCAGCCTCTTGGGACCCCTTCCAGCCTCAGTAGTGGTACTTCATGTAGGTCCCATGGCTCTATTCAAGGTCTCTCGGCTCATGGCTGTGGAGGGGATTCAGACTCTTAGCAAGCTGATTCAAGGCTGTCAGTCGTCATGGGATCAGCCAGCTTCATCTTTGTTCCCACGTGGGTGGGATTGAACTACCACCCAACACATAGCCCACTTTGCCACCGGGGTTCAGCCTTGAAGGTCTCCAGTATTGTACTAAACTAGATGGAAAAGAAATACAGAAGGACTGCAGGAAGTCACTTTTTACTGTGATCGAAGATTTCCTGGAGCGAGAAAATGCTCATCAGGGATAATAGTGCAGTATGAGGTTCTCAAAAAATTCACATAAAAATGGAACAAGATCAAGTCGTTCAAGTGTAAAAAAAAAAAGGCCACATTAAAGGCAAGGGTAACCCGTCATTTCCTTTTTTAACTAGTTAATTATTTGGGTACAGATATGGGTACATTTTTCTTTACTTGCTATATTGTGAATATCTTCCCTTATGATTAATAGTTCTTCCTAGTTGTCATTTGAGTAGGTAAATTACTATTCCTGACTTGGTTCATACAATATTACTTAGCCTTTCATTTGTGTGGACATTAAGGTCACTTCCAGTTATATTTTACCACAAATAACACCATACACAATATTTGTACACGATTTTGAGTACACGTCCTCCAATTGTAATCCTACTACTTAAATTAGTGAGTCAAAGAATGAATATTTTTAAAATGTGAAATCTCTTGTCAAACTGCTTTTGGGAAAAGTGATTTCAATGTGCATTTTATTAGCAATTCTAGTTTAAATTCCAACTAGCAATGCATGTCTACTTTACTTCTTGGTCTGAAGTATTTGGCTAGCTTTGCATTTTGATTTGCTGATCTTCTTCTTACTAAAATTGGGAATAATTAAGTCAATTGGCAGGATTATTTTGTTGAAACTGGAGAATCTCCTTGTAGTTCAATTTGAACTCAATAAATAGTTTAATTTTACTAGAGAAGTGATATGTGATTAATAAGTTGACTGATGTGATCTTGACTATTTTAGTAACTTTTTTCTCACTTAGTTTGAGAAACAGATTAGCGAGTGGTTAAATAAAAGTCCCAGTGTGGATCAATTGCTGTCCGTTAAGAAGACATTGAAAGGCTTAAAAGCTCGACTAAGATGGAAATTGGTTGAGAAGAATAATTTGGAAGAAGTAAGGAAACTGTACCTATTTACTGAATATTGCACTTAATTTTATTTAGGATTTGTTTCATAAAGTAAAGCAAAAGTATACTCCTTTTAAAATACAAGAGCTATTATTCACATTGTTTTGTATATTTTATCATTTCCCCCTATGCATGTAGGTAAGAATTACACTAATAGTGTAACCATTCCCATGTCACTATTTTTTTAATAAAAAAACCAAAGCAATTTATATGACTGCCTTCGTTGGTTTTTAAATAATATGGGTATTTTAGAATAAATTTTAAAAATCTTTGGGTTACAGTTACAGTGATAGTTACAGCATAAGCCTTCTATCTATGCAAATTATGGAGCCCCTGAGTAGTGCAAATGGTTAAGGACTCAACTACGAACCAAAAGGTTAGTATATTTAAGCCGCCCTGAGGTGTCTCAGAAGGCCTGCCAGTCCACTCCTGAATGGTCACAAAAACCATGTAGAGCAGTTATAGTTTACACACATGATGAATTCATCATGAGTCATTATATGAAAATGGTAGGACAATACCTTAAAGCAGCAGTTCTCAACTTGTGGGTTGTGACCCCTTTGGAGTTTGAACGACCCTTTCACAGGGGTCACCTGATTCATAATAGTAGTAAAATTATAGTTATGAAGTAGCGATGAAAATAATTTTATGGTTGGGGGGGGTCACCACAACATGAGGAACTGCAAGAAAGGGTTGCAGCATTAGAAAGGTTGAGAACCACTGCCTTACAGGTAGAATTTTTTCAGATTATTTTTTCCCCAACACCCTGATGTCTTTTGCTAACTCATTTTCTTACAACTATTTTAGATTTCTTTTTATAGGATAATAGAACTGAATAAATTAGGATGCTTTAATATGGAGTAACCCTTTTGGTTTGCAATTTTGTAAATAAATTGGCAGTTTTATGTTCACATGAGAATTCATTTGAAATAGAGAAGGATCTTTTATATCTTAATTTAATCTGAATTAACTCTCTTCTTTGTTCAAGTAGGTAATTGCAGATGAAAGAGGACTATTTCAGAACTACTTTTATACCTTTAGATTTATCCTATTTTATCCAATTTTAGGATCAGGGGAATAGAATCATCTGTAGTTTGATTTTCCACTTTTTGGAGAATTTTATCTGATTTAAAAAGCATATAAATGTACTTTTAAAGATGAATTTTTAAAACAGTTTTATTGGTATTTAATTTACAAACTCTATAATTTAATAGTTTAATCATACTAAGAAGGGTTGGGGCTAAGCCCCGGTGGTGTAAGTGGTTGAGTGCAGTACTGCAGCCAGCGGGCTTGGTGGTTCAAATCCAGCGGCAGCTCTCAGGGGCGGCACTGGGTAGCACCCATGACCACCAGAGACAGTGATGCCCCCCCCCCCCCAAAAAAAAAGAAGGGTTATATAATCATCACCAGAATCCATCTTAGAGCATATTATTCTTTTTTGTACTCATCATTATTAGCTCCCCATTCACTCTCAACCTCTCCAGCCATACCCCCAAGGATCAATTAATCCAGTTACTGTTTTTATAGATTTGTCTATACTGCATTTCATATATAGTAAAACATTTATAAAAGAAAACAAAACAAAAAATTGACACTAAGGCAAAGCAGATAAAAATCGCAATAGAAAAATAAGCAGAAAATATTCAAAACTACAACAAAGGCTGTAAGTCTTTTTTAAAAAAAATAAATCACCCCATTTGGGGCTCATACAACTCCTATCATGATCAACACAGACATCATTTGTAATGCAGACCACATTTACATATTTGTTGCCATAATCACCCCGAAAACATCTTCCTTCCGCTCAGACTCTAGCTCCTCATATTTCCCTTCCCTTCCTCTGCCCTTCCCCATGAACCCTTGATAATTTACAAATTATCATTATTTTGTCTTATTGTACACTGTCCGATGTATCCCTTCACCCATTTCCCTGTTTGTAACCCAGGGAAGGAGGTTATATGTAGATCCCCGCAATTGGTTCCCCCTTTGCACTCCACCTTCCTCTACCCTTCCGGTGTCACCACTCATCACTGGTCCTGAAGGGATCACTTGTCCTGAATTCCTTATGTTTCCTACTCCAGTGTACATCCCTGGTCTAGCTGGATTTGTGAGGTAGAATTGGGATCATAATATTTGGGTGGGTGGGTGGGAAGCATTTATGAACTATAGGGAAGTTGCATATTTCATTGTAGCTCCACTGCACCCTGACTGGCACATCTCCCTGCAACCCCTCTGTAAGGAGATGTTGCTTCGCCTACTGATGGGCTTTGGGTCCCCATAAAGATGATTTTTTTTATCACATTGAAGTTCTATGGAATTTTGGTGACTATTACCCTTCTTGTGGTTGATATTCTACTTATTTGCTTACCTTTTCTTTTTTTTTTTTTGGGAGGGGGCATCACTGCTCTCCAGTGGTGGGAGTAGGAGGCCCAGCCCCACTGCTGGAATTGAACCTCCGTCCCAGTGGGTCGCAGTCCCGCGCACAACCACTACGCCACCGGGGCTCAGCCCCCTTTTCTTTTTTAAAAATCAAATCTTAAATAGAAAATGATTGCAAGAACTTCAGTTGTATTTTAGGATTGCCTTAAATTTGCTTTATGATTGCTGTTGGTTATTTTTGACCTGTAGAAAATCTCCTGCAAATTAGGACACCAAAAAGAGCTAAGTGATTGATTTCATGTCTTTGTTTTGATATTTAGTTGTTGTACATTTTGGAAGAATCATGTGAGAATAACCTGATCTGTATATAATTCAACAAGGACTTATGGTTCTGTTATGTTTTGTTTCAGCAAACCAAACAAACCAAATTAACTACCATTGAGTTTATAGAACCAGACTAGAACTATGCACCTTAGGTTCATTATCCCTTCTTCCCCCCAAATTCAGCACTTTCTACATATATATTTCAGTGCCGTTGATTATACTTTGTTACAACACCATTATTGATAGCCTTTTTCAAGTGACTCCCCTACCATAAACATCAATGTCCCCAAAGCAACAACTCATCCTCCATGCCTAGCCTACGACCACCAGGATGCCTTGCTTTGTGCTAGGTACAAAGAAATAATTAGAAATTAGGCAGAATAAGACTTTTTGTCTTATAAATTGTACTTGTTCTCATTCAAAAGATTGGTGCTTGTCCACTTTTAAACATGCATGACAATGTTTTCTGTTTTCTTAAAAGTCTGATGACCCTGATGAATCTGAAATCGAGAAAATAAAACAAGAAATAATTCAGTTGCACAATAGTGTTTTTCAGGAAATTTACCATGAGCAAGAAGAATATGTAAGTATTTGATACTTTGAAGTTTGAATCTGGTTTTTCACTAGAAATTGAATGCATGTATTGGTTTTATGAAGATTATAGCCATAATCACAAGGCTAGAAATATTAGCATAGCCCTGTTGGTTCACATGGTTAGGTTCTTGGATACTGTGTTAGTCTGAGTAGACTAGAGAAACAAGTTCATAAACACGCATATGGATATAAGGGAAAGATTCATATACAAGAGGAATAGAACATTGAGAAAGCATCCCAACCCACTCCAGTCCAAGGTCACAAGTCCAATATTAGCCCATATGTCCAAAACCAGTCTGTAAAGTCTCCTTCCAACTCACGAAGCATGTGCAATGACACCAGGACAATCACAGGCCATTGTGTGCAGAGTCTTGTGCGTCCAGCAGCAGTAGAAGCATCCCGGCTTTGACAGGGCTCCCCTCATGACTCCAACTTTCCAGGGCTCAGGGTCCATCAGCAGTATCCATTGGCGGTAGAAGCATCTCAGCATTGGCAGAGGTCTCTCTATGGCTTTTCCGGCTTCAGAGGTCTGGTTCCATCAGAATAAGGCCGTATGGCTTTTCTTCCAGCACCTCCTGTTCCTCGGATGCTGCCATCTTGTCTTGTGAGTTGAGCATTTCCCAACAACTGGGAGATGGTCTCCCATCTCTATGAGGGAAATATTGTGAGACTTCCCAGAATTCTTAGAGAAAGCCATGCCCACACTGAGGTCATTGGCTATCACCAGATTGACAGGTTAAACTCCACCCCTACACTCCTAATCATGAAATTGACACACGAGCCCACAGCTATTAACTCAGAAGTTTGTGATTTCAGCCCACCATGAAGTTCCTTGGGAGGAATACTGGTGATCTGCTTCCGAAAGGTCGCAGCTGTGAAAACTGTGGTGCACCACTCTCCTGAGAGACTCCCTGGGCAGCCAGAAGCCAGGATGGACTTGGGGTAATAGGCAGTGGTGCTGGTAGAGGTGCTATAGGTTCATGTGAAATTTGAATTCATTTCTGATGGATGACACAGTTATCATGACCATGGTACCAACTGTGGAAATGATAAATAAGAAAAGTCATAATCTGTAACTTTACTACCAAGAGCTAACAGAGGTAATCACTGTACACTTTGAATTTAGTTCCTTCTAGTCTTTCTGCTTGTTTTTAGAACTGAGACTACCACAGATGGATTTTTAAAATAATTTTCTTTGGGTAAAAATATATAACAAAACCTTGTAAGTAAGCCATTTTAAGTACAGTGTAATTTCATTAATTAAATTATCATATTGTACAATCATCATAACTTACAAGTTTTTCAACACCTGAAGTAGGCACTCAATACTCTAATAATAACTACTCTACTTTCTCTCCAGCTCCTAGTATAATCACTAATAAATTTTAGTCTCTATGTATTTGCCTACTCTAGATACTTCATATAAATGGTATTATAAAATATTAGGCTTTTTGTTTCTGATCTGTTTGACACAGCATAATATTTCTAAGATACATTCATGTTTTGTAGCATACGTTAGACTTTCATATTTTTTATGGCTTGCATGCTACTCCACTGTGTGGCTATAGACCATTTTTTATTTATCTGTGAATGAGTACATGGTTGTTTCCACTCTTTGACTGCTGTGAATAATGTGGTAGTGAACATTGATGTACAAATATCTGGGGGAAACTTGTTTGCATACCACTTTTTTGTTTAAAACAAGTCATGAAATGATATTCTCTTTTTTTCTAAGTTAGCGTCAGTTTAGCAATGTGGCAATGAAAATATTAATAAGTAGCATAATGTGAAGAATATTAACAAAATGAAACCACTTGGTTTGGGGAGGAAGTTTTATCTTTTGTGGACATGGGAGAACCAGTGTATTATCTCTTTAGAAGCAAAGAAGCTGATATTTTCTATTGCATAAAAATGCCAGGGAAAAGAAGTTAGTTACAGAAAAGTACTTTGAATGTAAAATACTACCAAAATTCAAAGACATTTAAGACTTATGCTTAACTTAGTAAATTTATCTGACTGTGTAACGTATATTCGCCTGTGAAGTCTAGTTAAAACAGCTAAATCCTTATGACTTGACAAGTGTCTAGAATTATTGTTTAACCCGCTAAATGACATTTTGTATGTGTGTGCAAGGATCCTCCATTTCATGTTTGCTTCCAAGTGACTTTTGTAGAATTATGCACTCTTTTCTCTTAAGTGAAATAGCCATGATTCAAATTGATGTTTCTTCACTGTTTCTGTACAGTGCTCGTGAAAGTGAGTTATAGAAATTATTTTAGACAAAAATTGTGTGTGTATACATATAAAGCTGAAGTTGGAAATTAAGTGCTTTCTTCTGTTAGCAAGATGGTAATTTAGCTCTACAGGGACCCTGTTTTTTAATTTGTGATTTCTTGAAGTATAAGAAACTTGGTGATTAAGTATCTTGTTAGGTATATAGTAAGTCAAGTGATAATATTTTTTTCTGAGGAGCAGCATATCCAAATTGAATATAAACAGTTGCATATCTTTCAACTTTAGGCGAAGCTGAATAACTTGGTACAGAAATGGTTTCCTGAGCTGCCTCTACTTCATCCTGAAATAGGATTACATAAATATATGGTAAACTGGTTTTACTGAGAATTCTACTCTACAATGTGTTCAAAAGTGGTAGTGTTCACATTGTGTATAGTTTTTTTTTTGTATCCTACCTGTATTGGTTCCTTATGAATAGCTGCTGATAATTAGAACTTTTTTCTCAAGTCTGTTTTTTTTTTGGCATCACTGCCCTCTGGTAGTGGGAGTAGGAGGCTCAGCCTTTGCTCTTGTGGAGCCACTGCTGGAATTGAATCTCCATCCCAATGGGCTGCAGTCCCGCGCACAACCACTACACACCACCAGGGCTCAGCCTTCAAGTCTGTTTTTAATGGTGGCATAGTGTATATTTTAATTTTATTTTTATGTTGATTTGCATGTTTCTCCCTCCATATGCTCATTCAATATTCGGTATTGCATAGCACCTATATTGCATCAGAAGTGTTTGTTTTTGAAGTGATGGTAACTCATTTTCAACTGCTACGTAAAACATTAGAATAAAAGAATCACGTTAGTTAGAGGAATTTAAATAGAGTGAATCTTATAAGATTAAGCAGAGGGAGAGAAGATTCTGGAGAAGTTGGTTAAGATAAAGATAACGATGTGAGTATGGTTTGCTATGGAGGAGGGATTCAAAGGCTGGGGCATCAATGTGTTAGTGTGTGGAACAGGATTGGTGAACTGTTATGCTCAGGGTAGAATTTGCTAGATATGTGTTTTTTATGTACTACCTGCAAAGGATGAGAGACTAGATGAGATACTCTTTGTTCCCTTTTGCAGTGCTTTAGCAGAAATTTATTAATTTTGAGAGATTATTATTTACAATTGCCATTAAGGTTGTGCACAATAATCCCATAGATGTCATACGGAAAGGGATGTTGATATAGACATGTAATTTTATTATCATAAACATGTGATATTAAGGCCTCTTAAATTGTTAAGGACTGACTACACAGTCTTTCAAGACTTGGTTTTAAAATTGTGTGTGTTTCCATGGGAATGATAGAGTTTTGGCTTTAGTGACTATCTTATGTAGTACCGTGAGTGAATATTCTGGGAGTGTGTGGATTCTTCAACTCTTATACAAACTTGCACTTAGAACTCTGGTGGTCTTCTCACTATGAGCTTGGAACGGGATCTTCTTGATGCCGAGCCCTTGAAGGAACTTAGCAGCAAGCGTCCTCTGGTATGTTCTGAGGTTAATGGGCAGGTGATTCTTTTAAAGGTAAGTTTAAGTTCTTCTGTGGGAGAATCAGAAGTATAAAGGGGAGTAGTTGTGTTACTTTCCAGCAAAGTAAAGATGTACTCTTTGTTTTCTGAAGGTTTTTGAGTTGACTAGCACCGTCTAGTTTGTTTGGTAGAACTAATTTTAAGTTATAAGTTTCCCTTATTTCCTTAAATAACATATGCACTTCACAGGGTATCTTTGTTTTCTCTTTTAGAGTAAACTTATTCTATTCAACACTTAAATTGTTTTTCTCTTTGAGATCTCAGCTCCTTTCTACAAAGTGCATTGTCTTTACTATCCTTAGTATATTTTAATAATCTTAATATCCTTTACTCACTGAACTGAGAAATCATTGTTCGTCATCATTGTTATTTACTTGGTCTTTGTGACGGCACGATAGGCAGAATTATTCACTTATTTTCCATATTACAGTGTTCAAGACAGAACAGTGGTTCTCAACCTTCCTAATGCTGTGACCCTTTTATACAGCTTCTCATGTTGTGAACCCCCCCAACCATAAAATTATTTTTGTTACTACTTCATAACTGTAATTTTGCTACTGTTATGAATTAGGTGACCCCTGTGAAAGGGTCGTTCGACTCCCAAAGGGGTTGCGATCCACAGGTTGAAAATGGCTGAGAAAGATTTAGTACTTATAAAAATAAAAGATAAAATTATGTATGATTGATCTGTTTTTCTCTGAAAGGGATTTATTGTGTATATGTTTTAATGATACATAATTAAAGTAGCATTTGGACTTAACCAGTGCTGCTTCTTTTTGGTATAAGGGCTATTCTGTGGATGTTGACACAGAAGCCAAGGTGATTCAGAGAGCAGCAGCATATCACAGAGCTTGGAGAGAAACGAGAGAAGAATCTGGTTTATTACCATTGATATTCCTGTTTTTGTGTAAGGTAAAGTTCTTATACCAACCACTTGCTGAGCCCATTGTATTTAGAACAACTTTTTGTTAACAGGTTTAAAGCAGTAACTCATTCTTCTTAACACAAAGCAAAAAGTATCTTGCAGAAACCAGTTACTAAAAGCACATTGAAGAATTTTTCACTCTGAGTCACATCCTGTCATGATGTGTTTTGCTTATTAGTCTGACCCTATGGCTTATCTGATGGTCCCATACTATCCGAGAGCAAACCTGAGTGCTATTCAAGCCAGTATGCCGTTAACACCAGAAGTAAGTGAAAACCAAACCAAACCACATTCTTTCTTGGAATATATTAAGTGAGATCATAACACCTAATATTTATTGAGAGCATATAAAGTGTATAATTTTTGATTTGTGTTCTTTCATTTAATTATTATATCAACCCCATGATAGGAATTATCTCATTTTAAAGGTGAAAAAAAATTAAGTTGATAGGGATTAAGTGACTTGCAGGGGCAGAATTGGGATTTGAATTTAGCTAGCTCTGCTTCCATAGCCAAGGCTAATCACTATTAAGATGTGCTGTTTATAAATTGCCTAGAACAGTACTTGGTATTTTGTTAAGTGGCAGCTCGGAGTCAGAGTGGTGTAATTGTTTACATGCTTGGCTACTAACCAAGGGCTGGGGGTTAGCGTCCACCCAGGAGTTCTTTTTAAGAAAGACCTGGTGTTGTGCTTCCTAAAAAGAAAAGCTACTGAAAAGCTACTCTGACATGCGTGGAGGGGGTCTCTGTGGCGAGGAATTCCCTGGATGGCAATTAACAACAAATGTAATCACAGTAATAATAATAATAATGAAAGGTTGGATTTTCCTATTTATTAGCACTATTTCAACTTTTTTCTTTTCTAGATACTTTATATGATCATTTTCAGTTTTTCTTTTTGGAGATAGTAGACTATGTATATACACATATATGATAGACATCACACATATATAGTGATAGATATAAGGATATCATTTTAAATAGATATCACTAGTTTCACATTCAGGACTTAATTCAATGTTTAATTCTTCCTCTATGCTGTGTTCATGGTTTATTTAGTCAAGTGTGGAATAGTCTTGTAATGATAAAGTTGATTAAGATATTAAAATGATTTGACAACTTCCTGACTTCTTTTGTGTGTCTTTGTCTATAGGAGACTGTCAAGGTCATGAAAGGTGTGGCCCAGGGCCTGCATACCTTACACAAGGCTGGTATAATCCACGGTGCACTGCATCAGAACAATGTATTTGCTTTAAATCGTGAACAAGGAATTGTTGGAGACTTTGACTTCAGCAAATCTGTGGTAAAATAGCTTTTAAAAATAGATTCTAAACTTCATTTGGTATTACTGGGTAGTAACTGAGCAATGGTGCATAATAGGGCAATCTATCATAAGGTCTTTTTCTTAGTTAAGGTCTTTTGTGGTGTTAGCAATTATCTGGTATCAACATGGTATTATTTAACTGCTAAGTCTTAGGGCAGCCTGATGTTGTAGTCAATAACATTGGCAGCAACATTAGTCAATTATTGTATCGCTATCAAGAAATTGCTTGGAAATAGACAAGGAAAATCAGGTGCCCATCCTTTTAATATCAATATACTTCTTCCTTACACAGAGATTAAATTTTGAAGAATCTTTCCTTATATTTTGATTAACAGCGACCATTCTTAAAAGTGCCACTAAGAAACCTTGGACCTTCCCATTTAAGTGACTCTTAATTTGTTACCATGTCAATGCAGAACAGGTAACTCAGAATGATATCAAAGACTGGACAGAGTATTGTAAATCCCCTCTCCCACCTTGGTTCTCATGATAAAAAAGAGCAGTTACTTTTTAAGTCAAGAATATTTACTGAGATAAAGTTCATCTCAATCATACACCATAAAGTTTACTCTTCCCACTCAGTGGTTTAAATATATTAAGAAGAGTTATGCAGTTATTACCACAGTTTTTAAACACCTCCTCCATTTTGTACTTAATAGCTCCCCATTACCCCCTGACCTCTTTTGCCATAATAAGCCCAAGAAACTCTCAATCTTGTTACTGTCTCTATAGACTTTTATGTACCTTGGATTTCATACCCCACAAAATACAAAACACAGAAAGGCATCAATCTGAGAGCAAACTGGAGCAAATTAAAAACAAGTCAAAGGAAAATTTATGATAATATGTTGTTTTAACCTCATTATAGCTACAATAATCCACTTTCCAATGCACTCTTGAGAGCAAGACTAGAGTACAAGACTCAGAGTAGAACCCTGGTACTCGACCACATCAGAACTCGATGTAGTCAGATTCTGACACAAAATGTAGAAAAAAATTTTACATTAGAGCTCAAACAAAACATTGTACTATTTTTAGATAAAAGCATTGGTCCTAAGAAAGGGTTTTCTTTGAAAAGAATCATTCTGATGAACTAGTGAACTGTGTTATTGATATTGTTGATGATAATTTAGTAAACCCTTTTAGAAAACAGTTAAGGAAATGCCAACAGTAGACTACATTAAACATTTTCTTTTTAAAGCCAGCCACCAGGTCATAGTGAAAAAAGGTAGAGAAGGGGAAAAACTGCTGAGAAGCAGCTACCAGTAGATTGTATGGAAGGGATTCTCTTTCAAACAATGACTCTCTCTCTATATACCTCCTCTCCACATCCATGTCCACAGATCCAGATCCTCATCAATCTCAAGGCATAGGCCATATTGTAGTTAAAAACCTTTTAAATGTTGTGCTTCTTATTTAACTTATATTATTTAACTCTGAATTTATTTACTTTGAAGTGTTTGTGTAATATATTGTATAAAAAAGCAAGGTTAGGGTAAAAGCTTGGTGGTCTAGAACAAATGAATACGTTTTCAGTTATTATGGGAAAAATTGATTCGGAACTCAACTGCATTGCATCTCGATGCTCCTTCTAGAATGGATGGACATGAGTGACTGGGGTTCAAGTGTATTCATATTCCTGGCCAGTGGTCTGAGGGGTTCAGTGAAGGGTTAATCCACATGGGGACTCTGCAATTGAATTTTGGGCTTTTACTATCATTCATAACTTTGCACATACTCGATCCTCCGAATCTAAAATGCAATGTTTACTCTGATCTTGGATTGTAGTCTTTACAATCATTAGATTACACGGATGCTCCTTCCATATGGATTTAGCTTTCACTTCACTTCGATGGCTGCTTGTTTGAAGACAAGTCTTTAAGACCACAGATGCTAGTCCTTCTGATAGCACTGTTTGATTTCTTCACTCTTCAGTGATTATTTTATGAGGGCAAGTAGTGAGCAGGGCCACATGTTAAGAAATAATCATTCTTAGAGTTTGAATTGTGTGAGCTAGAAATTGATTTGTGTGTGTATATTTATTCCTGGTCTATTTTTTATTTGTTGTTTGTTTTGGGGGGCATCATTGCCCTCTGGTGGTTGTGGGAGCTACCCAGCCTTGCTCCTGAGAGCTGCCACTGGATTTGAACTGCCAAGCCCGTGGGCCACAGTCCCACACTCAACCACTACACTTCCGGGGCTCAGCCCTCCTTGTCTATTTTTTTTTTTTGGCATCACTGCTCTCTGGTGGTGAGAGTAGGAGGCCCAGCTCCACTGTTGGAATTGAACCTCCGTCCCAGTGGGCCGCAGTCCCGCGCACCCTCCTGGTCTATTTTAAGAGGCAATTTTATCAGCTTATTGAGATATAATCTCAGTGACCTTCATGAGACATCTGAAGAAAAATACACACACGTAGGAAGGCTATTTAGACAAAAATATATGTAATATTCACTTGTACAGTGTAAAAACTACAGTAGCTGAAATTAAAACAAAAATTCCAGTCATGCTCATTTACTGAGGTAAAGCTATCTGCTGGACTAAGATGTCACAAAAAACAAAAGAAAGCTAAAATTACAACCATGTGGTGGTTTAAGTTGCCAGTTACTTGAAACATCTACTTTTTATTAAAGCATTTTATTGGGGGTTCTTACAGATATTTTTCCCCCTCCCCCAGAAACATTTACTTTTAAAGTTAATAAAGTTCAGAGGTTCTTAGGATATTCACTAAGTTGTGTATTGACCATCATTATGTAATGGTGGGTGCTGCCGGTTACTTGTTGGGTTGTGGGAAGAAGATGAGGCTTTCTATTCTGAGAAAGATTTACCATCTCCCAAACCACAGGGACAGTTATACTCTGACCTACAGTTGCCCTCAGAATTGACTTAATGGCAGTGAGTTTGAGTTTGCATATGAGTTGGAGTTGATGGCAGTGGATCTGATTTTGGTTTGGTAAAAAAAACCCCAAAATAAAACCCTTGCACCTGTTAGCAATTACTCTCCCATTCTCGTTTCCTTTCAGTGCTTGAAAACAATTAATTTTCTATCTGTATGGATATGCCACTTGTCCACTGGAATTTCATATGCCTGGAATTATACACTGGAAGGTCTTTTGTGATATGCATCTTTTACTTAGCATAATATTTTTAATATTCACCCATGTAGAATGTATCCAAATGTGGACTTAGATGATGCATTGTACAGGAGTGACATAAAAAATTCATTTTTCTTTTTTTCCCATTTATTTTATTGGGGGCTCTTACATACATCATTTGTATCAAGCATATTTGTACACATATTGCCAAATTCCCAAATATTTTCCACTTGAGCCCTTAAAAATTCATTTTTCTGGTTGAGTAATATTTCTTTGTATTCATCTGTTATATTCTGTTTATAGTATTTACCAGTTGATGGATAAGATAGCGGGGTAGTTCTTGCCTTTTGGTTACTGTGACTAATAACTGCTGTGAATATTCAAGTACAAATTTTTGTGTGAGCATATACTTCCATTTTGTCATCATTTTGCATTCCCATGAGGGTTCTAAGTTTTCTTCTTTCTTGCCAACACTTCTTTAGAGAATTATACTTTGATGTTTTATACTTTGATCATCTACAAGTTAGAGGATAATAATCTTTTATGCAAGCATTCTTAATAGTTTTCATATGATTATTCAAATGATGAGAAAGTGAAAAACTAAACACTGAATTTTCCAGTATTTACACAGAATACATTTGCTGTGATATTTCTCTTGCCACATTAATCTATTTGAAAATTAAGAAGAGATCCTAAGAAGATAGGTAAATAATGAGTTTCCCAAAGCTCTCAGCTTTTAGGGAGGTCCTGGTTATTTTATCTTTAGGGCATGACTATAAACACATTAATACTCCATGTATGACTCTTTCTCTTTGACACTAATCTACCAGCTGTTATTCCCTCCAGAACATAAGAATTACCATTTTAAAATACTGATTAAACTCACCTTTTGTTTAATACATCAAGTTAAATCAGAAAGAGGAATTTGAAAAGTAGTTTGTAGTCAGTATCATTGCTTTGCTTTCCACATTTTAAAGGGGACATGAATCACTGGGGGATATTGTTAAACTCTTAAGTTTTATTTAGTATTTCTTCCATGGAGTTTATCATGCATTTCTGACAAGCTTTGGTGATGTTACTGTTGGTAAAATCAGTACTGTTGGTCTTTGGCCACATTCCTGGAGAGTCAAGATCAGTGTGGGAAAGTCGGTAATTACTGTATATACTGGAGTATAAGACGACCCCAAATTTTCAAGCAAAAATTTAGTTAGAAAATTTAGGGTCGGCTTATACTCTAGTATATATGCTCACACTTACAGAATTGACTTGATAGCAATGAATTTGGTTTGGACATATCAGATGTGTATTAGGAATTATGCTAATACTTTTATATTTCAATAACTATAAGTGGATGATATTTTCACTTAAAGAATTAATTTAGCTTCAAAGAAATTAAAGTCCAACGTCCAACAAAGGAAAGCATAGGACTTGCAGCCCAGGTCTCTCTGAAACCACGGTTTGCATCCTTACCATTGATCATCCCAGGACATGTTTGAAGGAGAGTCAATAAGAAAGGAAAATACTTAATATAATTAAATTAAAAAAATTACAATATTGAATTTTTACTTAGATTTATAAAATGACATTGTCATTTGCCCTTAGGAGACTTTTTGTTTTTTAAGAGTGCCAAATCAAATGACAGTGGTTTTGATTTTACTCAAATGCATATTGTGAAAAATGAAACAAAATTATCAGTGTTGATTTTATGAGATTGATTTTAAGAGTAGTTTATAAAAGCAGAAATTATTTAAAAACAAGATGAAATATATTTTATTAAAATTATATAAGGTGCTTATGAAAGGATAAAATTCACTTTATTCATACAAAGTTATATTAAATTTTTTCTTCTTTTAAGTATCTGCACTGCCAAAACGAGTAAACATGTTTTTGTATGTATGCATGTGGATTGAATGTAGCCTACTCAGAAAACCAACTTACACTGTCTTGTCTCCATCATATTTAACAATGTGTTTGTAGAGCCAGCGTGCTTCAGTGAACATGACGATTGGTAATCTGAGTTTGTCATCACCTGAGTTGAAGATGGGACAACCTGCCTCTCCAAGCTCAGACTTGTATGCTTATGGCTGCCTTTTATTGTGGGTATGTTAGTTTTTTAAATTAACATTTAAATAGCCCAATCATTTATATACATAATTCAGTTGCAAAGTGATCTTTTTGTAGTGGTTCTCTTCACCACTACATAAAAGTGTGGTAGGTGTGTAGTAGAAAGTTGGGATTTCTATTAAGTTTTATCATAAAGCATCGATTTACTTCTTTCTCTTTTAGTTATTTGTATATTGGGTACTTTCTACTAAGTGACTGAAAAAATTCTTAGTTACATTAAAGACAAGATTAATAGGGAAGGTGGTTTTGTCCTCTATTCATAGCAATTCATGCATATGTAGAAAATAAATATTAAATGAGCTTTAGGTAAAAGTTTCTGCTTTTGGTGTAAACCAAATAGCTATTTCCTATCTATACCTTCAATCATAATGAAATATTAAAAAGGCAAATATGTCTTTTATCACTCTGTTCACCATTACACTGGAAGTATAAATCCAGGAGTAATATAACATATGATGATTTAAATTAGATTGCTACATGTATAGATACAGTGAGTTTGTTACATACTTATATGTAACTTACTATTACCTGTAGTCAGTGTTACATAGGTAACACTTTTTTCTCCCAAGTTTTTAATAGACTCATGTAATTCAAATAATCTTACAAAAGAATCATGAAATTGGAGCATTTACACTACTTGATTTCAACTTAATAAAATTATGCTAAATCAAATAATTCTGTCAAAAGTGGAAAAGTTGCAAGACTCAGAAAAATAAGGCAGTTCTATTGAGTTCTGGCTTTCACAGATTTTACAATCAAGAGCCTTAAAATTGGATAATGATTCTTATTTTTCAAAATGTTTTCCATGTTGTGGTTCCATGCATACTTTAGAAACAGATCATCTCTGCATATAGAAATTTTCCGTGGATTTTGGTTGTTTTTGCTTAAATCTATTGATAAATTTTGGGGAAATTTGACATCTTGGGTGGCATATTGGTTACAAGTTGGGCGACTGATAGCAAGGTCAGCAGTTCAAGACCACCAGTTAATCTGTGGGGAAAAAAAAAAGGCTTTTTATACCTAGAAAGAGTCCCACAATCCCACAAGGTCAACCCTACCCTTTCTAACAGTGTCATTGTGAGTTAGAATCGACTTGATAACATTGAGGTTTTTTAAAAATAATGTATCTTTGATTTCTTTCATCAGCATTTTATTGTTTTGAACAGATATTGTGCATGTTTTGTTAAATTACATATATTTCCTTTTTTTAGCTATCAAAAATAGTATACTTTTCTTTTAAATTTCTCTTCATCTTTGCAATGGCTGATCTTTTAGTTGCCTGTGCCAACAATCTGTCGTCTTTTTTGACTCTTCCAACTCTCACCTCTCTCATACCTAGTTTATTGCCAAGTCTTGCTGTTTTTATTAGCTTGAAGATTCTCAGTTTATTTCCCCCCTCTCTTAAATCGCAGTACTAGGTCAGGATATCATGCCTTACCAGGCATGCTTCAACTGTCAGCTAACTTAATTTAAAGCCTTCATCTTTCTTTGTTTTGGTACACGATGGGACTTAGTATGAGAATTTTCTGTGTCAGGGTTCAGTCAGGAAAATATAAGTCACTGCTCCGTATATTTTTAGGTGTAAAGGATTTTAATACGGGACTTAAAAGTGTTCACATCCATTAGAAAGGCTGGGAAACAGACAAGGAAAACAACCAACTATATTTGGAGCAGTTGGATCTTAAGATGTTTGCATGTTTTTATTAACCATCTCAGTCTCTGCCTTAAAAGTCTCTGCATTTGAAGTGATGAAGGCTCCATTAAAAATTATGTTATTTGGACATTGCTTGGATCTGATTTGTTACTCAAAAAATTGAAATTAAAACACTGGATATGTGATATTCAAAATTTTGAGGTGTGGTAATACTGTCATTATGTCATAATAATAGAAGGCTTTATCTTTTAGAGTTACTTACTAAAATTCTCCTAAATGATATGAGATAGAAATGATACCTTGGACACTCTGGCTGCACTTCTTGGGTTGTAGTGAAAAACATTGAGACAGTTTTATGAGCCAAAGGAATCAAGAAATCAAATGACATATTGCATTGAGAAAACATGCTGCAAAAGACTTCTTTTGAGTGTTAACAAGTCACTTTAAAAGCTATTGTGTGCCTGAAGGTCTTTTCAGTTACTTCATATGCATTCAAAAACTTGACAGTGAAAAAGTAGAACTGGAGAATTATTACATTAATAATATTGGTGAAGAATATTTGATTATGACAGGGACTGTCAGAAGAAAGGGCAGATTTGTCAGAAGAAGTACAGCCAGAATGCTTCACTTACTTGGGACATGTTATCAGGAAGAACCCGTCTCTGGAGAAGAGTGCCCTGCTTTAGGTAGAGGGGGAGCAAAAAAAATGAGAAAGATCTTTCAAGAGTTGGATTGACAAAATAACTGCAAGCATAGCAGGATCCAGCAGTTTTATTCTATTGAACTGACTTGATGGCACATAGCAATACTACCATATCAACTCGATATGATACTTCATGAACCCCAGAAAATGTTTCATGGTCTGTAAAAAGTCCTTGCAATGGATATTTTTTAATTCTGCTATAGTTAATGTACCTACTTTAAATGCACCCTTGTCTAATTGCTACCCTCTGAAGTTTAGGATTCAATAGGAACAATATTTTAATTTTTTCCCAAAACCATTGGGAGATACATGAGTCCTTAGTTCAATCACATCAAACCATACTATACAATTGTTACTCAAATTAGTTTTAAAATGTTTTCTTCCTTCTTGGATTCCTTGATATCAGCTCCCTTTACTCCACATCCCGCATATCACCCAGGAACCTTTATTCTACTTGTTGTCTCCATAGGTTCACCAATCCTGGGTTTTATATACTGAAAAACAAAAAATAGCTATTCAAGAGGACTGCCCGCAATGATAAAATACATCAGCAATAAATCCAACTATGAAAAAGCAAAACATGAACAATATAGAAAACCCTATCAGACTCAAAATATATCAGAGGGGGTATCAAGTGATAAGATTTTAACTGTAGAAATCATCTTTTGGTGTGTTGGAAATGTATTAATTCATATTTTCTTTTATAGCTTTCTGTACAAAGTCAGGACTTTAAGACAAATGAAGACGGAATCCCAGAAGTGGATCAGCTTCTTCTGGTATGTGATCTCTTTGGCTTTGGTTTGAAGCATACAGAGAAATTGTTCTGCCCTCGTGGTACAGTGGTTAGGGGCTCTCTGCTAACTGATTAGGACAGGTTCAAACCTGCCAGTTACTTATTAGGCATAAAGGTCTTATGATCTGCTTTTACAAAGATTACAGCTTTCGCAAAATCCTGTGACTCCCCTTTTTTGTCATGCATGGTCACTCTGAATTGAAATTAATTTGATGGCACACAACAGCAATACCTGCTACCTTTCCACAAAGAATTCCTGAGGGGTACAGATGGCGGTTGACTAATTGAAAAGTTGGAGGATTGAATCCCCATGAAACACCTGGGAAGAAAGATCTGGTAATCTCCTTCCAAAACATTACAGAACACAATTCTGCTGTCCCCAATGAGCTGTCCACAGTTGGAGTCAACTTGATAGTAACTGGTTTTTAAGAAAATTATTCTATGAAATTTAAGAACACATTAGAAGGTAAACAAGCAGCTTTCTAGCTCAGGTGCAACAAAACTCACATGGAGGAAGCACACTAGCTTGTGGAACCACGAGGTGGCAAAGGGGTCAGTTATCAGGTTTCAAGAACTAAAAATCATAACATTGCATGCTCACCTTCCTAATTGCTGATGACAAATGTGTGCATAAGCATATGTGGTGAAGAAAGCCGATGGTGCCCGGCTATTAAAAAATGTAGTACCTGGGGCCTTAAAGGCTTGAAAATACCTGAGCCCTGGGGGTGTAGTAGTTGTGCGCAGGTCTGCGGCCTACTGGGTTGGAGGTTCAAATCCAGCAGCACCTCTCCAGGAGCAAGGCTGGGCCTCCTACTCCCACCACCAGAGGGCAGTGATGCCAAAAACAAAACAAAACAGCTTGAAAATAAAAAGTGGCCATCTAGCTCAGAAGCAACAAAGCCCACGTGGAATAAGGACACCAGCCTGTGTGACCACGAGGTGTCGAAGGGCTCTGGTGTCAGGCATGTAAGAACTAAAATTATATCATTATAAATTGGGGGAGTACAGATTGGGGATTCACAGCCCATCAATAGGTGAAGTGACATTGCAGAGGGGCTGCAGGAAGGAGAGGAGTCAGTTAAGGTATAGTATAGTACCAATGAAATATGCAACTTTTCTCTAGTTCTTAAATGCTTCCTCCCACCCACTATCATGATCCCAATTCTACCTTACAAATACAGCTAGACCAGGGGATGTACACTGGAATTGGAAACTTGGGGAATTCAGGGTAGGTGATCCCTTCAGGACCAGTGATGGGAGTGGTGATAGAAGAAGGGTGAAGGAGGGTGAGTAGAAAGGGAGAAACCAATTGCAGGGATCTACATATAGCCTCCTCTGTGGAGTATGGACAACAGGGAAGTGAGTGGAGGGACACATTGGACAGTGTACGATATGAAAAAGTAATAACAATTTGTAAATTATTAAGTGTTCATGGGGGGGAGGGTAAGCGGGGAGGGAGGGGAAATATGGGGAGCTGGTACTGGGGCCTAAGTGGGGAGAGAATGTTATGAGAGTGATGATGGCAACAAGTGTGCAAATGTGTTATGCTTACAAATATGTATTGATCATGGTGGGAGTTGTATGAGCCCCAATAAAATGATTTATTAAAAAAACACACTAGGAATGATAAAATGGCTCTTATGGGACTTTTACTGCACTTCTTATGTTATAGGGATATAGCACACTTTCTGCCTATTTCTGTGGAGTGGAATAACAAAGATATTTGAGGATGATTTTCATCCTCTCTTGGTTAGTCTCAAATATCTTCCAGGTATCCAGCACGAAAGCCTGTATAAGTGTGTAAGTTGAGAAACCTTGTTAGATTCCACAGACTTAAAAAAAATTTTATTGGGGGCACATACAACTCTTACCATTATCCATCCATCCATCATCCATCCATCCATCCATCCATCCATCCGTTTTGTCAAATACTTTTGTACATTTGTTCCCATCATCATTTTCAAAACATTTTCTTTCAATTTGAGCCCTTGGTGTCAGGTCATGTATTATCTCCTCTGCCATATACTTTATAACGAAATCACCAAAGGGGCTTCCCATTACTTTGTGATTTTCTATTTCTTAAGAGCAATTCACTAAATCCAGCCCACACTCACGGGTGGGAATTCTGAGCTATTTTAGTAGTCTGCATATTACTGGGTGTGTCTGCAGACTGTGTGTGAGGCTTTATGCTGTTGCTGCTATTGGGACTACTCACTTGATTTTGCCTGATGGCGAACCTACTTGATAGACTAGAACTGCCTCATAGGGTTTCCGAAGCCTGACACATTGCACATTGCAGGTGTTTACTAAACATCTGTGGAATAAATGAATCTTGTTTCGCTGTGTTTTTTTTTCTGTTGAATGTTCTTTAAGTGCAATTCCTATTCTTGATCTGCTTTGTTTGTTCCTCTCTGTATCTTTAATTCCTCTGGAATTCTTTTTTTTAAAAAAAATTTTATTGGGGAGCTACTACAGCATTCAGTACATCATTTGTATCAAGCACATTTGCACACATGTTGCCACATACATTTCCAAACATTTTCCACTTGAGCCCTTGGTACAAGCTCCTCTTTAAAAAAAAACACAAAACTCTCCTTCTCCTCCCCCCCTTTTTAATGAATCATTTTATTGGGGGCCCATACAACTCCCATCACAATCCCTAACAACATCAGTTGTATGCAGGCCACCCTTACACACCCATTGCCATCATCACTCTCAAAACATTCTCCCTTTCTCCAGGCCCCCATTATCAGCTCCCTATATTACCCTTCCTCCCCCCCTTCCCCTTGAACCCTTAGTGATTTACAAATTATTTTTATCATGCTGTACACTGTACAATGTGTCCCAACACTCACTTCCCTGTTGTCTGTGTCCCAGAGAGGAGGCTACGTGTAGATCCCTGAAGTTGATTCTCCCTTTCTATTCCTCCATACCTCCACCCTCCTGGTATTATCACTCCTATTACTAGTCTTGATGGATCATCTATCCTGAGTTTCCCATGTTTCCAACTTCACTGTACATCTCCTGATCTAACTGGATTTATGTAGTAGAATTGGGGTCATGGTAGTGGGTGGAAGGCAGCATGGAAACCAGAGGAAGGTTGCATATTTCATAGCTCCTACCCTGTTTCTTAACTGGCTCATCTCCTCCTTGTAACCCCTCTGCAAAAGGATGTCACCTCACCTATTGATGAGCTTTGGGTCTCCATCTGTACTCCCCCTCATTAATAATAATAAAATTTTAGCTCATTGATGCCTGACACCGGATCCCTTCACCACCTCATGATCACACAGGCTGGTGTGCTTCTTCCGTGTGGGCTTTATTGCTTCTGAGCTTGTTTTTATGAAATAAGAATCAACTTTTCCCTTTTTTCATATGTGAACAGATAGTTGACTGACACCATTTGTTTAGTATTTTTAGGCTAATTAGTTATTAAAATTACTAATACTGTCACTTGTATTTTGTATTAAATTTCCATATACTCATCAACCTGTTTTATCTTTTATTTCAGTGATTTGTCTTTTTTTTGGGAGGGGGGCATCACTGCCCCCAGGTGGTGGGAGTAGGAGGCACAGCCTTTGCTCCATGGAGCTGGAATCGAACCGCCATCCCAGTGGGCCGCAGTCCCACGCACAACCACTACGCCACTGGGGCTCAGCCCAGTGATTTGTCTTCTAATCCCTCTGCCAGTACAACGCTTTTAAAAATAGTATACCTAGGTGGAGGGCTGCTGTTTTTCTCACATTTTGTTTCCATTTTGTCTTGACTGTTACTGGCATTTTATTCTTTCATATGGCTTTTAGCATCAACTTAAGTTCTCTTGAAAAAAAGCATTGTTGAGACGGAAGTTACGCAAAATTTATAGGTTAATTTGAGGGAGAATTGCTATTTTATGCTACTTTTTTATGGTAGGAAAAGTGATGCTTCTCCATTTATTTAGGGCTTTAATTTTTAATTTACACTTTAATGGATTATGTCGATTTTAAAATTATTCTATCTTTCTAACTGGATTCTCACAAAACATTTTATCATTGGTTCTTAATTTGATTTACAGTATTTTAATTTCCTTAGCATTGTAAAATTGTCTTAAGTTCAGTGAAATATGATTATCTTTTATATGCTTATCTTACAACATAATAGAAATAATAATGATATTATTACAAATAGTAAGGTTACTAAATACAATTGAACATACTTTGAGAGTATTTATTTTTGACTTTAGTTATTATTCCAGTATAACTGCAGTCCTTTACGATAACTCGAAATAGTTATTTTCTTTGTGCTATGTCCCTGATATATAGTCAGGCCAATTTTTTGGTTTTTAAATTTTATTAGAACTTACCTGTCTGTTCCTTAATTGGGTTTTACAATTTCATAAAACTTTATAACCTGAGAAGATGATGCCTTATTTTTAGTATGTTATGGTTTTATTTTTCACATTTAGATATTTCATCTATTTTACTTATCCTGCTATGTGGTGTGAGAAATGAAAAAACAAAAAAGCCAAACTCATTGCCATCGAGTCAGTTCTGACTCAGTAACCCTAAAGGACAGGGTAAAACTGCCCCTTTGGTTTCTGAGACTTTAAATCGTTATAGGCCCAGCCAGCGTTCTCCCATGGAGTGACTGGTAGGTATGAACTACTGCCCTTAAGGTTAGCCCACCCAGTGTGTAGTCTTCTACCATTGAATTTTATCTTTATCTACTAGGTATGCCCTGTTCCATTATCTCATATTCTAAGAGTTAGTTCTGCCCCAATTTGAAATACTACCTGTTTTATATGCTGATTTCATTTGTGCATGGTTTATTCCTTATTTTAAAATTTTATTCCATTAGTTTGCTTATTCACATCTCAGCTTTTAACTCTCATTTAATACTTCATAGAGCTAGTTCTTTCCTCATTACAATTTTTAATCATACATTCTTTTCCATTCTTGCTTATTATTTTCCTAAATGATGTTTGCATTAAACTTGTGTAGCCTCAAGGATTAAGAACCATTGTATTTTTAATTGCCATCTTATAAACTAAAAATAACTTAGTAAAAATCTTCTCTTCTATGATTGGAATCTTTGTGTGTGCCCTATGATGTATGACTACTTGTACAAAATAAATTTTGTGCTTTCTAGAGAGATGCATCAATTGTCTTCACGAGAATTTTCAGTTAAATTTTTATCTGGTGAAGGCATTATCTTTAAATATATGTGAAAACATACTCTCTAGAGGACAGTATGAACATTGGCATACCTTAATTTAGACAATATTTACTGAATGTCTACTCTTATGGATCCTATGCAAGTTGTTGGGGTTGGAGTGGGAAACATGAAAATTCCTGACCTAAAGGATCTAAGAGGTTAATAAGGGATACCACAATATACAGGTGGTTTCCATCAGTGTGCCATGTTCTGGGTGGTATAATTATAGGGAATAAATGAAGGTGACTTGGGAGATGATGATAATGAAGCAGCATCATCATAAAGGTGTTTACATGCAGCAATACGATTAACATGCTTTGAAATAGTGGCCCATAATAAATTCTAGTTCCTAAAATAATTACAGTAATGGTGTGGAAGTAGAGGCTTTTAAGAGGAGACCATTTCAAAACTAAAGCCAGAAATGGTTGATCAGGTGAAACAGGTTATAGGCTCTTCCAGGCAGAGGAAGCGCAATGTTACATGTCCACAGTGGTAAACTCTCTGGTGTCTTATAAAAGAGGGAGAAAGGGAAGTCATGAAATGTTCTGTGGTTTTGAGAATATTCAGCTATGATTTTCTTTGACCCTTTCCATTTTACCCTGTACTTCAATTTTTAAAAATTTCCTGGAGATACTTTATTTTGATAAAATGTTGAATTCTGAAGGAGTCTTCAACATTAGAAAAAAATGGGCTTACTTTATATTACTGAACACAAGCATATTTTTAATTGAATTTCCCCTATGATGTATTCTTTTGCTTCTGTTAGTGTTGGTTTTGTGTCTAAAGCTTTTTTTAAGGAAGAAAAAATAAGAAAGTAAAAAATTTATACATAGGTACACACATAGATAGATGTATATATGTAAATATAGACATAGGTATATTTGTGTGTGAAGACACACATATATATGTAAATATAATGATGTAGATGGATTTTGGGCCTCTACTTAAATCTTATCTCAGTACAAGAACACTGTTCTAATAATGTGGCAATGTATGATACTCACCTTCCTGACATCGCTGAAGGCAAAATGAGTGCATATGCAAATGTGAAGAAAGCTGATGATACCTGTCTATTAAAAGATATAGCGTCTGGAGTCTTAGAGTCTCAAAGTTAAACAAGTGGCCATCTAACAAGGAAGCCATAAAGTCCATGTGGGTGAAGCACACCAGCCTATGTGATCATGAGGGGTCCAAGGGAATAGGTATCAGAAATTCAAAAACATGCAATCAAATTGACATGGAGCACACAGTGGAGACCCCAAATCCACCTGAAAGATAACTCCACAGCCCCTCACAGGAGGCCACATCAAAAGGATGATCTATCCAGGGTGCAGTGCAGCCCTGATGAAACACATAACTATTCTCTAGTTCTTTAATATTTCCTTCCCTACTATTTTGGTTTTAGTTTTACTTCATTAATCTTGTGAGACCTGCATGTGTTCATTTATATAGTTAAGATCGTTTGAAGCATGAAACCCAAGCTAGATAAACCCTTCAGAAATAGTAATGGAAGTAATGATTCCCTGAGGGTAGGGGAAGAGGGAGTCAGGGGCAACCAATAGCAATGATGAATGTATAACCCCACTCAAGGGGAATGAATAACAGAAGGGTAGGGGAACAGATATATCGGATGGTGTAACATATGACAATATATGTGTTTTTAATATATTATTTAATATATGGATATATATATATATATATATTTATAAAGGGGTTCCTGGGGTGGGTTAGTGAGGGGTTAAAGGGAGGGTTGATATCAAAGTACTAAAGAAGAAAAAATGTTCTGAAAATTTTGGTGGCAGAAATTGTACAATTATGCTTGATCTAATTGATTGATGGATTGTTATATGTTAGAGTTCCCAATAAAATGATTTTTAAAAAACACCAAACTTGGGCTGAGCCCCGGTGGCGTAGTGGTTGTGCGCAGTGGTTGTGTGTGGGACTGTGGCCCCATGGGATGGAGGTTTGATTCCAGCTCCATGGAGCAAAGGCTGGACCTCCTACTCCCACCACTTGAGGGCAGTGATGCCCCCCCCCAAAAAAAACAAACAAACCAACCGAAAAACAACAAAAAACCCACCAAACTTTTTCTTTTTTTCTTTGCAGGATGAGCATGTCAAATCCCTCCTTGTTAGCTTGATTTCTTCTAGAAACTCAGTAACGGCTGAACAAGTTTTGAACACTGAATACTTTTTGTCACCAAAGGTGGAAAACACTTTTGCAAATACAGTAAAAGATACTGGATGTACCGAATATATAGAGGAAGAGGAATTCAAGATGGACGACTTGGATAACTATAGGGAAAAGACAAGAATTGATGAAGCCAACAACTTTGAAGAATAGATTAGTGTTCTGTTTTTTGTTGCAAATATTTCTTTTAAAAACTTTGTTTGGTTTGGTTAAATAGAAAAGAAAAAGAAAAGAAATCTGGAATTGTTCTGGAACCAGTTGGTTGTGTTTAGAGTATTCAGGTTGTGAAAAATAAAGGATGTTTGACATTGCAAAAAAAATTCGTATACTTCTCATATTTATTTTTATTTGGAGGTATTGGGAAAAAGGAACCAGATAATCGGCTTTGCTCTCCCAAGATTGCCCTAGACCTACATCAATGACAGTGACCACAGAGGTGTCATCTCTTACCTCATTGTGCACACTCTCCCAGGGACCATAAGCAAGTCCCTGTTGCTCCCACCCACCTGATCACTGGACATGGATAGATACATTTTTCCCTGCCAGTGCTGTGTCACTGTCCTCTTTAATTTCCTTCTCTTTCCCAACATTTTTTGTCTTTCCTTAGACCTCTCCCCATTTCTTTTGATTCCCTGGAGTAAGTGTCCCTGTCCCGCCTCCCCTGCATAACAGCACCTACTTAGAGTCCATCCTGGTAAGAAGTAGCAACAACTAAGTATGCATCTGTCCTCTAGTTCTATCCCCAACCCACTATCGTGATCCCAATTCTACCTCAACTCTGGCTAGATCAGGGGATGCATACTGTACAGATAAGAGCTGGAAAAATGAGCAATTGAGGACAGATGATCCCTTCAGGATCAGTGGTGAGAGGTGACACAGGGAGGGTGGAGGGAAGGTGGAGTAGAAAGGGGGAACCACTTGCAGGGATCTACATCTAACCTCCTCCCTGGGGTGCAGACAATAGGAAAGTGGGTGAAGACACAACGAACAGTGTATGATAGGAAAAAATGATAATTTGTAAATTATTAAGGGTTCATGGGGAAAGGAGTGGAGAAGGAGGGGAAATATGGGGAGTTGATACCGGGGGCCTAAGTAGAAAGAGGATGCTTCGAGAATGGTGATGGCAGCAAATGTGTAAAAATGGACTGCATACAATTGATGTAGGTATTGATCATGATAAGAGTTGGATGAGCCCCCAATAAAATGATTTTTTTTAAAGTACTCATATCCTTTAAGCCGAGGCATTTCAGCCTTAAGAATTTTTCTTAGGAACATGATTTAGCAATAAAACATATGTATATATATATATGTGTATGTGTGTGTTCCATTGCAAATTGAATAAATGTAGGCCAAGTGGATTGTTTAACAAAATGTACATCAAAATGATAGACTCTTAAACATGGAACTAAAACATTTGCACTCATACACAGGAGAAGCAATATCTATAAAGGTGTCTATAAAGGTAAATGTGGGGGCTGAGCCCTGGTGGTGTAGTGGTTGTGCGCAGGACTGTGGCCCACTGGGAGGGAGGTTCAATCCCAGCAGTGGAGCTGGGCCTCCTACTCCCACCGCCGGAGAGCAGTGAAGCCCAAAACAAAACACAAAACAAAACAAAAGGTAAATGTGTTTGAAGTGTCACAAAGATTAAAAAAAATTCTTATTTTTCCCAAAATTTCATTAAGATTGTCAAATCTACAATGTTAAAACAATGTTTACGACAAACACATATACCCATCATTTGAAATCTTATGATTATGCCTGTTGTTATACTTTAACATTTATCTACCTTAAACTTTTGTATGGGTTTTTCATTAAAACTTTTCATTTATTTTCACCCAGCTCTCAAGTAACAATACGTTTCCGTCTTAAGAGATGTCCATGTTTGTTTACTAGGGACAACTGTATGGCGGTAAGAGGTTCAGAATGGTTTGCTGTAAGTCTGCACATGGCCACCAGGTGTAGCTCTGGTCCCGTAGCATCTTGGGATCAGCTACTGAACGTCAGAACTTTAGCAAAGGGCTACTTCTAAATGAAGTCACCAAATGCTGATTTGGGTGAGGGGATAGCTAATTTCTCCTTCATCAGAACTTATGCAGGATCTAAAACCATCCCCCAAAGGAAGTCAAGGACTTAGTTTAGATGATAGATTTTCCTTATTGTTCAAAAAGACTCTGCCACTCTTTTCTCTTGCTGGAAAAACGTGACTTTCTTCCTCTCCAGCCTTCAGCTTGGGATAGGCAACATTTATGCTATCTATTTGAAGCAGTACTCTTTGAAAGTGTTAGATTAGTCTTAGGAATGATATATTTAGCCTTTTAAAATTCAGCACAAATATAAATTTTATTTTGTCTGATTATTGAAGAGCCCTAGGGGTGTGGCGGTTACAAGTTGGGCTGTGATCTGCATGAGTGGCAGTTCAAACCTCCAGCTGCTGGCCTTTCTATTCCTGTAAGCAGTCATAGTCTCAGAAACCCACAGGGGGCCGAGATGAGTCAGCACTGACCCTAAAGGCAGGGGCAATTTAAGATGTGTATCTTCTCAAACACAAAGGCGTGAGGTTTGGGACTATACTTGGTACAATGCCAAGCATTCCATATGCACTTGTTGAATGAGTAGATAGAATGATTTGCAACTTTTACTGAAGGACATTTTTTTTTTTTTAACAATTGGCCAATCTGCTTTTAAAATATGCTTGTTCCAAAAATTTTTTTAAATGCTTGTTCCATTTTTATTTTCTTTTAATGGCAAGTTAATTTAAAATGTCTTTTAAGGGTTTATATTAACTTCTCGATGAAAATATTTCTGTGAAAAAAAGACTATAGTTATCTTCCATAGGTGTGGCAGTCATGTGCTTATGTTAATTTTATGATTGAAATGTAGGGGTGGAGTCTAGCCTGTTAATCTGGAGACAGCCATTGAATAGCCAATGAGGCCTCTGTATGGGCATGGTTTCTCCTGAGACTTCTGGGAAATCTCATGATATTTCCCTCGTGAAGATGAGAAGCTATCTTCCCTAATTGTTGGGAGTTAGTTTCAGAGATGATTAATCACGGACAAAACAAGCTGGCAGCGTTCAAGAAGCTGGAGGAGCCGGCGGAGAGACCACACGGCTTTGCCCTGATGGAGCCAGACCTCTGAAGCTGGGGTGGCCAGATGGAGACCTCTGCCAGAGATGAGTTGCTTCTGCTGTCGATGGACCCCGAGCCCTGGAGGCGAGGTGCCCTGTCAGCACCGGGATTCTGCACCCACTGACCTGTGACTTCGTGAGTCAGAAGGAGACTTTATAGACTGATTTCGAGCATATGTGTTAATATCGGACTTATGACTTTGAACTGGACTGGGCTCAATTTCCTGTTCCTTTTGTATATAAACCCTTTCCTTATATGGATATGCGTGTCCTTGAATTTGTTCCTCTAGTCTGCCCAAACTGACACAATAGGAAATGGAAGGAAAGCCTAACTATGTAGAAACATTTCAACCCCAAGTACCTTTTCTTTGTCGGCTCCCTAAGCCAGTGGTTCTCAACTGTCCTCATGCCTCCACCCTTTCACACAGTTCCTCATGTTGTGGTGACCCCCAACCATAAAATAATTTTCATTGCTGCTTCATAACTGTCATTTTACTACTGTTATGAATCAGGTGATTCCTGTGAAAAGGTTGTTCAACCCCCAAAGGAGTTGCAACCCACAGGTTGAGAACCACTGCCCTAAGGGAACCTTTGGCTTCTTTCCATGCCATAATGTCACCAAGTGCTAATGTTTTTTTGTTCTTTTTAAATAATTTTATTGGGAGTTCTTATAGTTCTTATAACATCCCATACATCAATTTTATCACATACATTTGTACACATGTTGCCATCATCATTTCTAAAACATTTTTTACTTGAACCCTTGGTATAAACCAATGTGTTTCTTTCAGAGAATGAAATCATGGACACAAAAATGCAATACTACAGTCCAGTAGACTAAACTCATTTATTGGAATACTTAGGGGGAAATAATCTCAAATTTCAGGTGTTTCCTTTCTTTTTTGGGGGGGATGCATCACTGCCCTCTGGTGGGAGTGGGAGACCCAACCTTGCTCCTGGAGAGCTGCTGCTGGATTTGAACAGTCCACCCACTGGGGCGTAGTCCTGCATACAACCATTATGCCACCAGGGTTCAGCCCCAGGTCTTTCCTTTCTTAAACAAAGAGAATATGTTATTAGCTGCTTATCAGACCAAGTAATTTTTAATACAATAAAGCTATCTTTAGTAAAACATCTTAGGAGAATTTTGGTGAAACTTGAGGAGATATTTCAAAGCATTGAGTCTCATGCTTTTGAACTTTGGATGTATATAGGAAGATTTATTAAGGGGGCAGATAAGAAGACTGGACAGAGTGTTTGGAGAACTCTCCTTTTACAGAAAGTACAGGCACCATGGAAACAAGGTAATACATTTTCTTTGCCCCCAAATAAATATTCTGTTTTTGTATCCATTCTTGTAAGTGATATCTAATCTTTAAACTTTTTTTTTTTACATTCTGACCTATAATTATTTTAAGATAGAACAGCAACAGGCTACATATTGAACAATAAGAATATGGCTGGCTGAGCCCCGGTGGCGTAGTGGTTGTGCGTGGGACTGTAGCCCACTGGGATGGACGTTCAATTCCAGCTCACAGGAGCCAAGGCTGGGCATCCTACTTCCACCACCAGAGGGCAGTGATGCCTAAAAAACTAAAAAAAAAAAAAAAAAAGAATATGGCGAAGTCAGTTATGGTTTCTGTAAACCTTTGAGAAAATATCATGTAGCAGTTAAAAAGGAAACACTATATATATTTTGATAATATAAGAGACACTGCTGAGGGATGGCCATGATATGTCACCCAAAGACCTGGGACTCTGAAAGTCTTTACTGTCTTGTATTTACTAGAAATGTAAGCAAGGTCCAGATTGTAGTCTGTCTAGCATACCTCCTCCTAGCTCATCCTTTGTCTTTCTTCTTTCTTTTAATTTCCTTTCTCTTTCTCCTTTTCTACTTCTTTCCCATGCCTCCCCCCACCTTTTTACTTCCGTCACTAGTGAGTTCAGAGAAGAAAATTACTTATTACTGAAATAATTAAATTTCTGGTTATAACAGATATTTTGAGAACATAAAATATTTCTTGAAAAACTTCCTATAAAGGCAAACATTAAGATGTTACTATTGTTTCATAACCACCCCAAATATTATGCTGATTATTTTTTATACATGAACCATTTTTATCTGATATTGGCTCCTTTTGTGGTAATCAGCTGGTTACTTTCAATTACAATTGCTATGTCATATATATGAAAGATGCAAGCATAATTTTGATCATGGTTATTGTACTTGCTTGAGACATGGTTTGTATCATCTTCTGCAATTCAACTTATGATGCACAAAATTTTATTTGCATGGCATTCTTTTCAAGACCCACATAATCATCAACTTTAGCAGATAAATATGTAATGACAGTTTTGCTGTAGTATAAAACGAATAATTTCTTTTGCTCTGCTGTCAACATTTTCAAAGTCTTTAAAAATTAAAAAAAGAATAAACTTTAGACCTCAATAAATTATCTCTCCCCACCCCTTATGGCTAATAATGTGTTTACCACCATGCTGAGGGGTTATTTTAAAGTGGATTTTTTTAACTCCTTAAGGAGCTTGATAAAGTTATTTCATTGATGTTTTGTAAAGTTGGGATGGTATATGTAATTTGTTATAACATATGACAGGAGACCATTTGGAGTGAAAATCTGAGCAACGGAAGCCCTTGATGATTTTAGTATAATTAAATAGACTCTCAGATCCCTATTACAAATGTTTTCATAATGGGCGCTGGTTGATGGCTGACTGCAGTGTCAATTGTTTTTTTTTTTTTTAATTTTTTGGGCATCACTGCCCTCTGGTGGTCGTGGGAGCTATGCAGTGCTGCTCCTGAGACCCGGCACTGGATTTGAACCGCCAAGCCAATGGGCCACAGTCCCACACTCAACCACTTACACCACCGGGGGCTCAGCCCGCATTGTCAATTCTAACTTGGATTTGCGCTAAAAGCGCCTGCAGTTTGAACACGTTACTTTGTTTCTCACTGAGAGAGTGTGTCGATCCAATGACCGCAGTAGGGGAGGGTGTGCAGTGCGTGGTGTCCCCTCTGTGTGAGCGCTTTCCCTGCAGTTGCTCAATTAACCCTATTATTTTTCTCATGATGGAAAGTATGCATACTGTTAAACTGTATACATGTGAGAGTCAATGACCTTGATTACTTTCATCCTGTTGGCAAACGTCACCACCATCCATTTCAACATTTTCCCATCACACTTAACAGAAGCTCAGTGGCCTCTAAGAAAAGAAGACCCCTGCCCCTCCCACCCCCCCGCCCCCAGCTCCTCTGGTTACCACGAATAAACTTTGGTTCTTGTACTTCCCGATGTTGGATAGTTTGAGGAAGTGGCACTGTACAATACTTGCCCTTTTGTGATGGACTTGTTTTACTCAGTAAAATGTGTTCAAGATCCTTCCATACCATAACCTGCACCAGCACATACTTCTTTTGTAGGTAATATGCCATTGTGTGACCAAGCCACATTTGCATGTGACCGTCCTGCGTTTTGTGTTTCTGTCGGTGGACCGTAGGTTGGTTCTATTTTCTGGTTGTTGTTGCAACCTACATGCCAATCTTAAGAATGGTGAAATAAAGGGGGCCGATCCATAGGAGGGAATGTGGTCAACTTTTATTATTGGTAGCATTATTTAGAGTAGTTATGTTTATGAAGTCATTGTTGGGGGCCGCTTTGTCCATTGACAGCCCCTCACAGCACCGCCCCAGAAGGTCTTTGTTGCAGGTGAAGATCTCCAGGTGTTTCTCATGTGGAGCCAGCAGGTGGGTTTGAACTATCAGTCTTTTGGTTGATGAGTGCTTGATCACCATGCTAGCTGGGCGCCATGTGTTTCTGCTTGTAGACATCTCATTTAATATGTATTGCTGATTCCTCCACGTTGAGCTGACTGCCAACAGCCCTGAAAGCCATCCCTGGATGAAGCATCTCTAGCAAGTCTTCTCCAGCAGGCCCACCACAGCCTTCTTGCCCTTTAGTTCACTAGCCAACATTGTAGCCCTGAGCTTGGGGATCAGGTTAAGGAGGAAAATCACTATCTAAAAGCTCAAAAAATATGGTATTAAGCAGACGGTGAAAAAGACACTTATTTAAAGAGTGGTTGTTGCCCAATAAAATGACTAAAAAGAAACAAACAAACAGAAACAAAACCAATGGCAACAACCACCGGAGTCAGCCAACTTTGCAGGACACAGATGAGATTCTATGGCCTAATAGGGTTTGCATTTTATCCTTTGACTTAGTTTATTTAGAACAGTTTCTTTCATCAATAAACATGTTTTTAAAGACCCCAAACAGTGGCTGTTAAAACAAGAAACAAGAGTGGAGTGTGTCTGTGTTTGACCAGGCAATATGTGTGTCAGGCTGACTTAGTATTTTTGCGACATGAATGGCCAGAGAAGTGCTGTGAATATTTATTGGAGGATTCCAAGTAAATTTTAGCCAGTTCATAAATTTGCAGATACAAAATCTGTCCCCGAGGAAGGTCTACTGTGTTATTTGTCTAAATCCAAAAGAAAGGAAGCATTCATGCATGTTATGATGTGGGTGACCCTTGGCAGTTTTAGGCTAAGAGAAGGTTGCCAATCACAAACTACCACATATTGTTTGAATCCATTTGTAGAAAATGTCCAGAATTGGCAAAATTTAGCAAGTAGATTAGTGGTTGCCAGAGGCCGAGTGTTCTAAGGGTAATTGAAAAGTGACTGCTTCTCAGGATTGGGTTTCCTCTTTGGGTGATTAAATTGTTTTAAAAATGCGTCCAGTAATGGTCTCACAATTCTCTGATTATGTGTGTGTGTGTTTTTAAAAACCAATCAATTGTACACTTTAAACGGGTGAACTTGAACACGAGATATTATATACCATGACAACTGTAAAAAATAGAATCCATGAGTATCAGGAGTGCTAGTTCAAAGGTCACCAGTGAACCCCTGTGGGAGATAGAGAGCCAGCCTGCTTGCTTGTGGCTGCTCAAGACCACCGACAGGAGCGTCCCAGGCGTCCCTCGCCTGCCCATCTCAGTCACCAGTCCCCTCCCACTGTGCAAATGCTAGTTGGCTAGACAAAGCAGACAGGTGCGCAAAGCAAATTTTTGAAAAAGAAAAAAAACCATGACTCATCTGGAGACAACAATGAACACGTTAAAGATTTTAACTCGTTCAGTGTGAGAATTAGGCAAATGTTGCCAACATTTCTGAGGAAAATTCAAAGACCCCCCAAGTCATCAAAGGTATAAAATAGCTCAGATCCGTGTATAGGGCTAGGCTCAGATACCTCCGGCTGGCCAAGGAGCCCAGTGAAGAAAGGAGAGAGCAGACAAGGGCTTGGTGTAGTGTGCCCTCGACTAGTGTTCCTCTGAAACAGAGCTTCTTTCCTCTACAAATAAATTCCTTCCAGCAGGCCACATGATGGCAGGACGGTAAGGGCAAAATAGAGTGAGAGATTGGAGAGTGAAAAGGACATTTATCTGTGTCCTGTAGACTTGACAGGGATGAAGGAAGTATAGACTAGACATGTGAGGACGGAGATTTATCGTGACAGGAGGCGGGAGCAGAGTGGAAGGGCCACAGGGTCAGTGAGGTGGGCTGGTGGAGACTTGAAATACATGGACATCGACACAGATCAGATGGACACAGACAGGGATGATGAGGCTAGACCTCCACCTTTTCAACTGCAAGGCCTGTCAGTCTTCAAGAAGAGCCTTCTGAAAAGCAGCCAGTTTTCCACACAAGCAATCTACCTCATAACCAGGTTGCCAGCATCGATTTACCCAGTGATTAATTCATCAGACAATCAATTCACTGATTTGTTCCAGTTTCACTGTAACGTTGGCAAATTGGTCTATGAATTGATTTTTAGTGACTTGATCTGCTTCCAGATTCTAGCCTCTAGGAAAACCGATTTGCCAAAGTCCAGTGGCCGGATGTAAACCATACTCTACATTTATTAATGTATGCATTCATCCATGGATTTTTTTTTAATCTACTGTATGACAGAGGAGTGAACCTTCAGCCAAGAGGTCTGAGAGAGAGGAAAAAAATCAAAGGAAATACTTCGATCCATTCTATAAAAGTATAATTGATAAAGATGTCTTATTTTGAAAATGTCTACCAAATATTAGAAAATCAGATCTGTGTGGAAGAAGTGTCTAATAGGACACGAGAAACGGGTGACACACAAATATGTTTGGAGCCTTTTCACACACCAGCAGCTCTGGTGAGCAGTGGAGTACTTGTTGGGCTGCTGACCAATCCCCCCCACCCCTGACACACACACACACACACACACCAATAAAAGGTCAGCAGTTTGAATCCTTTAGTCTCTCAGTTTAAGAAAGAAAGATGAGGTTTACTTTTCTTTCTCTCTTTCTCCTCCCCTCCCCATGTTTTTTCTCTTTCTCTCTTGGAAAGCCAATGGAGACGTAGTTCTATGCTGGCCTATAGCACAACTGTGCATACAGACAGACTCGATGGCAGTGAGCTCAACGATTTGTTTGTTTGTTTCCACATGCCTGTATTGTGATACTTGGGGTAACAAGATCTTTGCAGGAAGGACCGAAGGAGGGTTTCCGAGTGCACGTGTAAGTGAATTGTTATTGCTGAATCATTTTATTGGGGGCTCTTGCGTGTCAGTCGATCTTTGACATAGGCCATCCATTCTCCACATAGAGATGAACAGGGAGGAAGTTCCTGGGTCCACTCACACACATTAGCAGTGAGCACAATGAAAAGGACGGTGTGGTGCCGTTTGAAAACCATGGACTTGGGACTCGACCTAAATTTGAGGAGTTGAGTAATCCTGAGCAAGTTATTTAAGTTTTCTGAATAAAAAAATTTGTGTGGTGTTTTGTCAGCACCTAAAGTGATTGGTGATTAAATGAGATAATATAATATACAAGGCCTTCTCAAGGTATTTTCTCTTTTTTTTTAACAATGATTTTATTGGGGGTTCTTACAGCTCTTATAACATTCAATATATCATTTGTATCAAGCATATCTGTACACATATTACCTTATTCATTTTGAAATACTTCCTTTTTATGTGCCAACAAAACACCACCCTTGTCCCACCATACCTCCTTAAGAAGAACAGAGTAACTATAATATTTTAGGGATTCTGTTTTATCTTATGCTGTAATATAGTAAGGAAGGTCATCAGGAGCAGTTTACTTACCATATATACTCATGTATAAGCTAAGTTTTCTCAGCACATTTATCCCCCCTTTTTTCTTTGAAATCAATTTATTGGAAGCTCGTACAATTTGTCATAATCCATTCATCCATCCATGTATTAAGCACATTTGTGCATTTGTTGCCATCATCATTCTCAAAACTTTTGCTTTCTATGTGATCCCTTTGTATCACCTCCTCATTTTTTTCTTTTAATAGCCAGGCACCATCAGTTTTTTTTCACCACACTTGTTTATGCATCTACATTGCCTTCAGTATCATGGAGTTGTAGTTTGATAGAAAAAAGTGTTCTGGCATTGATGGAGTACTTGAGTGGAATGTCCATCTGCTACTTTAATACTAAACCTACAAATATATGTATGTAGGTCTATTTCCCATCATCATATAAAATATGTTTACATATGTACAAGCCTGTATTTAGACATCAATAAATGCCCTTTGTCTCCTAGTTCTTTCCCCTATTTCCTTTTACTTTCCTCTTGTTCCACTATCATGCTCAGCCTTTACAAGTCTACAAGGTAAAATATGTTTTTCATGTTTGCTGCACATTGGTAGACTTGGCAAACTTTGAAAAATACCAATGTCTGGATCCCATACAAAGACATTCTGATTTAATTGGCCTGGCGTACTGCTGATGCTTTGGAATTTTTGGAGGCTCCATGACAGAGTTTGGGAATAATTAATATAATCCATTTAGGCCAGCAGTTCTCAACCTGTGGGCCATGACCCCTTTGGGGTCACGTGACCCTTTCACAGAGGTCACCTGATTCATAACAGGAGCAAAATTACAGTTACGAAGTAGCAATGAATTAATTTTGTGGTGGTGGTGGTGGTGGGGTCACCACAACATGAGCAACTGTATCAAAGGGTTGCAGCATTAGGAAGGTTGAGAGCCATTGCTTTAGACTCTTTAACCCAAACCAACAAACAAACAAAAATAAAGGCACATTTACGCTCATTGCCATCCAGTCGCTACTGACTCCTAATGACCCCAAAGGATTGCCCCCTGAGGTGCTGGAGTACAACTTTTACCAGAGTAGAAAACTGTTTTGTTCCACAGAATGGCCGATGGTTTTGAACTGGTGACCTTGTGGATCACAGCCCAATGAGGTAACAACTATGCCACAGGGCTCCTTTAGACCTCTTAGAAGAGACACTATTTGTTTATTCACATAAACAACATTTATTAGGATCGTCTTTGTGCTAGACACTGGACTCACTGCCAGGGTCTAGTGGGCAGACTAGAATTCAGGTATTTACTATCTCCAAAGCACCATCGGTGATGGGTACCACTGGGAGGGAGCAGGGCTCCCCAGAGAAGCCTCAAGGAGGCATCGAGGGTCTTGTGGAGTGAGTAGAGATACTGCAGATGGAGTGAAGAGGAAGAGCTGTATTTCTTTGGGAGGGAATGTGCCGTCAAGGACATACTGTAGGCTGCCTTTCATTCGGCTAAGTGCTAGGGAGAGTGGCCAGAGACTAGGTTGGGAGGGCCGACCTGTTCTATGCATGTGCTGGCTGATTTCCCCAATTGCATTGATGGGTTGAGAGTGGATTTCTAACGGGCAGTGAGGTGCTTCTGGGATTCTGGAGATGGCTCTGGGAGAGGGAAGATGGAGATTCCAGTTCAGGAAGACCACGTGGGTGGCAGGACAGAGGTGGCTGAAGATTTGGAGACAGCTCCACAGCGAAAAGAGGCGAGAGGTAGAGCTGGAGGAGGGTAGGTGGGTTCACAGGGGAGTTGGGGTATATTTTTATCCCTTAGTGTAAGAAGTTTTGATCCCAGACTGCCAGAGGATGGTGCTCGAATTACACATGCTGATACGCACTTCAAATACTTTAAGTCACTGTCATAGTCTTCCACTTCAAACTGCAGGGCTACTGTCTAACAGTCCAAAGACCACCCACACCTCGGCCCCCGCCTGCCCCTCTGTGTTAGTCTGAGTAGACTAGAGAAACAAATTCACAAACACTCATATGTATATAAGGGAGAGGTTTCTATACAAGAGGGTCTGATAACAACAGCCCACATGTCCGATACCGGTCTGTAAAGTCTTCTTCAGATTCATGAAGCACATGCAATGACGTCAGGACAATCACCGGCCTGTGGGTGCAGAGTCTTGTGTGTCCAGTGGTGGTAGAAGCATCTCAGTGCCGGCCAGGTTGTCCTTGTGGCTCCTCCAGTTTCCAGGGCTCAGGGTCTATCAACATCCTACCACGAGTCTTGTCAGTACAGTGTCTCCCAGGGACCGAGCTGATTCTCTCACCTCCAAAGGAAATACCTCCAGATTTCCCAGAAATCTCGGGAGAAAGCCCTGTCCACACAGAGGTCTCATTGGTTATCTAGACTCCACCCCTACACTCCCGATCATGAAATGGACACCAGATGTGCTGTCTCCGAATGGACACGACTGAAAGGGGACTGAGCTACTTATATGTACCTCAGTTTGACTTAGGTACACTTTTTTCCCCTGTTCTAACATCTAACCTTGCATTGTTAGTGTGGTCCCCATTCTGGCTAGCTTTCCCATCTAATGGGAAATCGGGAGAGGATGACAAGGCAGGGGCCTGCTAATCGAAGGCAGCAGGGGCAGCGGAGGAGCCCTTTGACTGCATTGCCCATCCACCTCCAGGGGAATCCCCAATTGAGATGAAAGCTACCTGGGCGAACCACGGAGCCGAAGCCCGAGCTAGTAGTAGCACAAACATTCTGTTTTATAGATCGCTAACATCATCAACGGGGCTTTCTCTCCCTGTGTAAAAGATGGGGGCCAGTGCAGTACAACTGGTGACACGCACTGGGTTTGCGCCAGTGAATTCTGCAGACGAGTGACTGCAGTCCAGAAAGATCCACCCACAGCATCCTCAAGGACCAGAAAGCTGATAACGTATGTGGGGTGGCGGTGGGATACCGAGGGTGGCTGATTCCCTGATGGATGGGGCAGCCTTGAGGGAAAATAGCTATCATTTTTATGGATGAGATTATGTCCCATCTGTATGGAATAGTAGCCACTCTCAAATTTTAAAAAATAAATTTATATAGGCTATTACATCTCACCATGGAGTGAGCACAGAGGCTCATTTGGCCTGATTCCTTCCCTTTTCCAAACAAGGATGTGTGGATTGATTTGAGGGACGCCCACCTCTTTTGATCCCGATTTTTTTCCATGAAGCATAATTTTTAACACTTTGTACCTTTAAGAAAAATCATCTGAAGAATTAAAGCCCCCCAGAAAGCTTTTAGTTTGCCTTCTATTGGGTAGGTCAATGTCACTGTCATTGAGCTGAACAGAGCTTCCCCTGCGGGTTTCTAGGAACGCAACCTTCCTCATGCCACGACCTTCCATACAATTCCTCACGTGGCGATGACCCCCAACCATAAAACTATTTTCGTTGCTACTTCATCACTGTCATTTTGCTTCTGTTATGAATAATCGGCGTGGCCCCTGTGAAAGCGTCCTTCGACCCTCTGAAGGGGTCGCAGGCCACAGGTCGAGAACTGCAGCTTTAGAGGGACAGAAAAGCTGCTTTAGTTCGAATCGCGTGGGTGAAGTTTGCAAGGAGAATCCACAGTCGTGGTCCTGGAGCCTATTGGACAGGGAAGTTCATTACTGCTGGAGGGCCGGGCTGGTGTCTGCTTTGCTCTCCCTTTCACCCCGGCTGCTCACGTGTTGGGCTGTGGTCCGCAGCTTTCTATTCCTGTAAAGAGTTACCGTCTGGGAACCCCACAGGGCCAGTTCACTGCCGGGCAGTGAGCGCGGCTTTGCCTGCTAAAGACAGAGGGCGCCCACGGACTATTTTACAGTGAATGAGTGAGGAGAAGAGCCCACGTGTGACTTGACAGAGGGGGTGATTTTTAGCGGGTTCTAATCACTCCAGAAGATGTCTCCAGAATTAAAGCCAGGCAGAGATGTGATGATGCAAAACTTGAGCAGGAATTTCCATCTGCGTGCAAGTCCTTTATCTGACATTGACTTCATCGATGACAGCCTGAGATGACAGCAGGGAAGGGAAAGACTTAAAACCGAGCCTCATTTTACATCTGCATGTATTGCCTCATTTAATACAACTCCGGAGAAGAGGTATCTTTTTTCTCCTTTTAAAATGACCAGATTTTAAGCGGGACACCATTGACTGTGTGTGTGTATGTGTGTGTGTGTGTGTGTGTGTGTGTGGTTTCTTCATTAAAATTTTGGTCTATATGAAGCAACAAAATTCTCATAGAACACAAAAATAGTATTGTACTATATTTATTTTAATTTTAAAACACCTCGGGATGTTGTTAAATTGTTAAAAAGCGGGACATCTGGTCCCCTTAATTTAGAGTCAAGGAGAACATACACAAAGCCGTATAGTGATGAAAAGTGGGGAGCCAGGACTAGAGGCGCTTTCCCACTCCTCCATGCAGCTGTCTGTCAAAGGAGCGCGGGCTCTTCCCGGCCTCGCCCCTGTTCAGGAGCAGGGGTCAGCCCCGGTCAGGGAGAGACGGCCCACCTACTGTGGGCCAGAAGTCCAAGTTCTTCAAACATCGGGGCTTTGGCTTTATAGGTTTAACTCTGGACAGCGTCAAGTGTGTTCTTTCCATATATTAGTCAAACTGCAATAAAGTTCTTTTTGCAAATGCAGGGAGGTGTCTCGAATCCGTTGAAACACAAGGGATGCTGTTTTCCAAGTGCCTCTGCCGGTGCTGAAACTCCCCAGCGGCTGTGTGCGATGGAAGCTGGGGCTTCGTTTTGGTGTTTTGGACAGGGCCCTCTTTCCAGCGCCGCCCACGAAAGGAGAGCACGTGTAAAGAGGGCGGGAAGGGGAGAAGGACAGAGGAAGATGGGTGAGGAGGGGCAGGAAGAAAAACCACTCCTCCCAGGGCGTGGCTAGGGGAGAGAGACATTTGCTGGGAGGGACTGCGCTGGGACAGATGGGAGATGGATGATGGTGAGAAGTGAAAGGCAGTAAGGAGCAACAATAGCACCCCAGGCTGTAGTCTAACATTTTATTTACATATCATTCGCTGCTGTTGAGTCAGTGCCCACTCACGGGCACCATTTGGGTCAGGGCAGAACTGCTCCTGTGAGTTTCTGAGACAATAACCCTCCACAGAAGTACAAAGCCCTGTCTTTCTCTCGGGAAGCACAGACAACATGCGCCTCCAGGGCTCCCAGAGAGTTTTCATGGCTTTGTAAATCTTCACGTGAGGAGCCAGCCATCTTGGTCGCCCTTGGAGGGACTGGTGGGTTTGAATTGCCTACCTTGCTGGTAGCAAGCCCATGTGTATCCACTAACACAACCAGGGTTCCCCACGGGCAGTTCTACTAGATTCTATAACCGACAACTTGATGACAATGGGTTTCCAGCTGTAACTCTTGAAGCAGGGCCCACCGGTGGGAGGGCTGGCGTGGGGCAGGGCTGCCATCCAGCACTTAACGAGCTTCCTTTCCTTCCCACTCGAGGCTCCCAGCGAGTCAGCCTTCCCAGCGGAGAAGACCATTCTCTGGGCACTAGCAACCGCTATCAGCTTTCTCTCTTGTGAACTGTTTTCTAAAGAAAAGTTATTTTATAAAGATGCACTTTCGGATGTATAGAAAATCAATCACTCGGAGTTCTGTAATAGGTCAGTTTGGATGAACAAAGCTACACAATTAAAAAAAAAATCATACCACATAGACAAAAACCAAGTAAATCAAACTCACTGCCATCGAGTCAAAGGTAATGCAGAGCGACCCTATAAGACAGTGGAACTCCTGCGAGTCTCTGAAACTCGAACTCTTTATGGGAGTAAGAAGCCCCATAATTCTCTCTAGGAGCGCAGGAGGTGTCAAACCACTGACCTTGTGGTGAGCAGCAACCCACCGCAGAACCACTACCCCACCAGGGCTCTCCCACGTAGAAAAGATCTCCTCTACTGTGGACAGACATGGCCCTTCTCATTCCAAGGTAACAACTTTTTTGGGGGGAAATGCTGGGTTTCAGTATCTGGGTTTTTTTCCCCTCTCCTCCATCTTCCCATGGTGTATGCAGTGTGAGAGGTTGGTGAGTGAGCCAGAGGGAGTGAAAACAGACATCAACGAGAAGAGACACTCACCCAAGGAATAGGCTTTACAGAGACGTGTCCCCCGTACAGAGTGCAGGGAGTAGACCCCCTCAGGCAAAGGCAGCAACAAGTTGTTTCCATTTGCATCAGTCCTGACAGCCCAGGCTCCATTTCCCCCAGCCACAGCAGCTGGCGGCTTGAACTGCTGGCCTTGCAGGTAGCAGCCCAACTGCAAACCCACGATGCCATCAGGGCTTGAAAAGCTTCCTCTGCACCTGCCACCAGAGGGGAGGGCAGAAGGTTCCAGGCATCAAGGCCTCCTTCCAGGCCTGGGAGGGGCTGCCTCTGTGGCCATGCGCTCCTCCAGTCCACGATGACTCCAGATCACGAGAAATAGTTTTTTTCCTAATTAATTTTGACAGACTCTGCGTGGTGTGAGTGGGGGGGCAGGGCTCAGGGCTCTGTTTTTACTAGCAAGATTGAGAGAGACATTCTCTCTCTCTCTGTCTCTCATATCGATATGAGGTGGTATCAAAACAAAGCAAAAAAACAACCCTGATGATCATTTTTTTTTATGTGAGGGGGATAGTGCATTTGTAGTTTGTTCCACCAATCAGATGATTAATCGAGCTTATATTTAGAGGTTCTGAAATGTATTTGGAGTACTTTGAAGGTGATAAGGTTGTTTTCTTAAAAAAATTTAAATACATAGCTTTGAAAATAAAAATTCCAGATTTGGGGGGCTACCCTTTGTACAGCAATATATACATATATGTATGTATGCTGTGTAACTATATAAAGTATATGTATACATATAAACACACACATAGCTTTATATGTGTATGATTTTCTTTTTCTCTTATTTTGCTTTCTGGAATGTTGCATGCTGATGCACTCTCCTCTGAAGTTTTAGCCCAATTGTCTTTCTTGTGCACAGGCACACAAGGGAGCCTTTCTTAAAATGGCATCTTTATCAGAAAATGGAATATTAGAAATGGACTATGAGGTGGCTATTCCTGCTGTACTTTTAGTTTCAGATAATCTTATCATAATCCAGGCTCTGACCTTTTTTTCTTCTGGGAAACATAAATGAGTGTATTTTATGGCTTTAATTTTTTTTCTTTTTAGCTTTTTTTTGGGAGGGGGGGTAATCACTGCTCTCTGGTGGTGGGAGTAGGAGGCCCAACCCCACTGCTGGAATTGAACTTCCATCCCAGTGGGCTGCAGACCCGTGCACAACCACTACGCCACTGGGGCTCAGCCCTCTTTTTAGCTTTAAACAAAATCCTTTTCCCTGATGATCACCAACCCCAGGGAAATGGCAACGACCACTCCATCTACTAGCATTTGGATGCAGAAGGTGTGACACAGACTATTTGGGTGTCTGATGTTTCCTCTTCAACTTTTAATAGGTGTGTGGGAGCCTTGTCCTCCTGTGCTGACAGTGTGGCCTCCTGTGGCGGCTGTCAAACTCTACTTACTGTTGCTGTCACATGCAAACAAACTTTTGCTGGTGATGATTAAGAAGTGGTTGTACTGTTAGGAAACTTCCAGCAAAACAAGCTGGATTCAGAAGAGGATATGGAATGAGAGATCATTGCTGACGTCATGTCAGATGGATTTGAGCCCAAAGCAGAGAATCCCAGAAAGATGTTTATCTGTGTTCTATGGACTATGCAGGGACACTCAACTGTGTATATCATAACAAGTTATGAGGATGTAGTGAAGAATGGGAATTCCTGGACACTTACTTGTGTTTATTTAAAACCTGTAGGTCACACAAGAGTCAGTGTTTTGTGAGGATCCTGAGTGGTTTAAAGTAAGGAAAGGCTTGTGCCAGGGCTGTTTCTTCCTTTCTTTCTTTTTAAATTAAATACTTTTATTGGAGGGCTTTTATGTCTCTTATTACATACAGTTAATCCATACAATCATCCAATGTGTCAAGCACATTTGCCGCCATCATCATTTTCAAAGCATTCTTTTCCCACTTGAGCCCCTCATATCAGTTTCCCAATTCTTCCCCCTCCCTCTCCCACCAACCCTCCCTTATGAACTTTTGATAAGTCATAGATTATTACTTTCATATCTTACATTGTCCTTCCTCTCCCCTCACTCATTTTTTCCATTGTTTATCCATTGTTTATCCCCCCAAGTCATAGATTGATCCTTGTGGTTGATAATTCCTTCTATGTGGACTTTGCTTCTTCTGAGCTAGATGGTCTCTTGTTTAGCTTCAAGCCTTTAAGACTCCAGACACTTTAGCTTTTGATAGTTGGGCACCATTAGCTTTCTTCGCCACATTTGCTTATGCACCCATTTCATCTTCAGCAATCAAGTTGGGAAGATGAGCATCACACAATGCTGGATTGTTAGAACAAAGTGTTCTCATGCACCAGGGCTGTTTCTTTTCATCATACTTAATCAGTCTGTTAGCTGCGCAAATCATCTAAGAAACAGGGTGCTTTGAAAAAAAGCATGGCGCCAAGATTGTAGGAAGACTCATTAACCTGCAATATGCAGATGAAACAACCCTGCTTGTTGAGAGTGATTTGAAATAGTTACTGAATATCAAGGATTTGAAATACTCACTGTATACTCCAGTATCGTTTACTCCATAACATAAAGAAAACAAAAATTCCTTGGAAATGAATGGAAAACATCATAATGAAAAGATTGAAATTGGGAAGGAGTTCATTTGACTTGGAGCTACAATCAAAACTCGTGGAAGCAGCAACCAAGAAATCCAATGTCTTGAATGGGGCAAACTGCTGCAAAAGACTGACTGAAAGTGCTAAAGAGTAAAAGGGTCACCGTGAAGGCTCAGGTGCACTTGATCAAGCAGTGGTATTTTCAATCGCCTCATTTGCATGATGGGATCACAGACTTGAAATATGGGGTTGTGAGGAATATGGAAAATACCCAGAGGTTTCCCAGAGAACCAACAAATCTGTCTTGAAAGAAGTACAGCCCTTTAGAAGCGAGGCTGGCTGTCCTTCATCTCATGTACCTTGGACAAATACTGAGAAGAGATCAGACCTTGGAGAAGGGTAACATGAAGGGCAGAGTTGAAGGTCAGAGAAAAAGAGGAGCATTCTCAAGGAGATGGACTGAATGGAAATCAAAGACCACTTGAAAAATGTCAAATTTCTTTGACAAATCTGACTTCATGGGACCTCTTCTTGCAGCCAGCTAGGTGAGGGCCACAGCTGTTGGGTAGACCAGAGAATTTCTTCCTCCAAAATGACGCCCCCAAAGGGCTGCCCCTCAGGTGTCCTCTTCATCCTCACGACACAGGACAAGCAGAGGGTGTTGTCATGTTTTTCTCACCCCATTTTGGTCCCGACTAGGGCAGTATTAATCTCACCTGGGTCTAGGGTCAGGCGGGCATATCAAGTGGTCGGTGTCAGTTTCGCACCCAAGAGGAGAAGAGCAGGTAGTGCCGCAGACACAGGTGAGACACAGGAGGGCCTGCCGGGGGGCCACCATCTCAAGTCAGCCGGTGCTTGGTGGATAAGGGAAGGATTTTGCTCACAGCCACGTGGCTGAGACGTTTGCCCAATGGGCTGGGTTGCCGACAGTTCTCAGGTGGGATTTGCAATGCGATGCCTCCTGGTTTTAAATCAGTATTTTCCGGAGACTCTTTCTGGGTCTTTGAAATCTTAAAGGATATTGAGCTCTTAGCCGGCTGCCCATTTTTGTTTTTTATTTCCTTTTTTGGGGAAAAATTCTGTCTCCCTCTCCTCCTGCACAGCTCCTAATTTGAGTCCCTCTATTATCTTTTAACGCGAGTCACTGATTCTTTCAGTAGAAATAAATAAATAATGCATAATTTCCATCTTATAAATAACACATGCCCAGGCTTAATGGAAAGGAAGCATATGGAAATAAAGGGGAAAGAAGATGGAAAAATACCACATAATCCCATGACCCTTTTCTTCCAACTCGGTCCTCTTTCCAGCCCGACTAGATGCTGGCATTTAATTCACAAAAAAAATTGCCTAGTCAGAAATCCTTGTCCCTGGGGGCTCAAAGGGATTGTTCTGGAAAGTAGTGTGAATCCAGCCAGCAGCTCCAGGCAAGAAAGACCTGCTTCTGTTCAGATGGCTGTTTATAAAACCCTGTGAAGCAGTCCTATCCACCTGGTGTGTGTGTGTGGGGAAAGAACTCCAGCTTCAGTGTCTCCTTCTCATAGAACTGTGTGCAAATTAACTTCCAAATCTGCCATTGCTCATGAATAAAATAGGAATAATAAACCATGAGTGTGGAGAGTACTTCATGTTCAAGTTAAAGCCATACAAGGACATCTCATCACAGGGTAGATGCTCAACCCGTTTGGTGCAAGGTTGTAGCTCAAAACGTAGGACAATGTGTTGGTGGTCTTGAAAGAAGTGCGGGCTTGGGGCAGAGGAGAGATGTGAGGCAGAGGTCTCCTGGGACAGGGGAATTTCCAGAGCATGTATGGATGGATTCAACTCAGAGGGCTCATGTTGCTGGGGCAAAGACTTCCTCAAGAAACCCTCTGTGAGTGTCCTTCCCTCTTTGAAAAGGGAATCCTCCCCCCAACTTCTGTAGTCAGTTTGATTTCTGTGTGTTTCCTCTGATGAGGTCCTGTGGATCCTCTTTGTTGCCAATGTTCACATTTCCATCATCAGTAATTCTCCAGGCATCTCGATCATATATTTGATCAATTTCAGATCAAGAATTCTTCTTCACTGGTGTTAGTGGTTGATGGGCAAATTAGAATAGTTCCTCTTAGCCTGTCTTTCTTATAAGTATGTCAATCTTATCCTATCACAGACAGCATTCCATGTCAAGATAGATCTGGAAATGTTCTTTTTGGGGGTGGAAATGAATTTTGTCATACCTGGGATAGCAAAACATCTGATTGTCCAATTAAAAATGGCCAATACTAGTTCATTTCAGCTCACTATTGCTTAGACCATGCATCTTTATGTGTTCTGTTTTGTTCTGATGACTTCCAGTTTTTCTAGACTCATACTTGGTACATTCTGCATTCCAATAATTAATGGATGTTCTTTTCATTTTGAGTCATGGCCTAGATGCTAATGAGAGTCTCAAAAGTTTTGCTCTTTGCACATTACTAAGACCAGCTCCGCTTTGAGGAGGCAGCTCTTCTCTCGTCAATCCTTTAGAAAATGAAGACTTCAGAGCTGTTTCTTTGACATTTGCATAAGTTTTGCAACTACATAGTTTACAGAATCAGTAGATATAGATGTAAGACCAATCTATTTAAAAAATTTATTTTTAGTTGGTATGTATATGTATATATATTCCATATCTTTCCATAGTTCAGTCATGTTAAGCAGAATCGTGCAATGGTTACCACAATCGGTTTCTAAACATTCTTTTAAAGACAAATCTATGGCTGTTGCTGTTAGGTTCCATCAAGTTGGTCCACATCTGTCAGATCTATGTGCAACAGAATGAAACACTGCCTGGTCCAGTGTTTCTGGACCATTGTTTCTGTGCTTGAGCCAATGACAGCAGCCACTGGGTCAATCCATCTTCTCGAGGGCCTTCCTCTTTTCAGTTTTTTAGGCATCACTGCCCTGGTGGTGGGAGTAGGAGGCCCAGCCTTTGCTCCTGCGAGATGGAATTGAACCTCCATGCCAGTGGGCCGCAGTCCCCTGCACAACCACTTCACCACCGGGCCTCAGCCCAGGCCTTCCTCTTTTCATTGGTCCTCTACTTTACCAAACACGATGTCCTTCTCCTGGGATTGGCTTCTCCTGACATGGCCAACATGTCTGGCGGTACTTCTTCCAAGACAGATCGGTTTGCTCTTTTGGCAGCCCATGGTATTTTCACTATTTTTCTTCCACACCACAATCTAAATATGCCCATTCTTCTTTGACCTTTTTTTCAATGCCCAACTTTCATGGACACGTGAAACAACCTGGCTTGGGTCAGGTGCACGTTAGTCCTCAAGATAGTTTCTTGATTTTCAATACTCTAAAGTCCTCTGCAGCAGATTTACCTACTGCAACTCATCTTTGGATCTCATTTCTGCTGCTCCTATGAGCATCGAGTGTGGATTTTAAGCAAAATCTCGACAACTTCTACCCTTCCTTCTTTATAATGATGTTGCCTCTTGGTCCAGGTATGGGGATTTTGGCCTTCTTGACATTGAGTTCTAATCCATACTGAAGACTAAAATCCTTGATCTTCATCAGCAAATGTTCCAAGTCCTCCTCACTTTCAGCAAGCAAGGTTGTGTTATCTGTATGTCACAGGTCGTTAAAATATTCCAATTCTAGTGCCACATTTTCACCTTCTCTGATCAGTTGCTAATCTTTCCATCACTCAAGAATTCCTGTGGCCTTTAATTCCTACTCCAAAGAAGTGTACCTATGTTAATAGGAAGGTTTAACTTAGCTAGGTTAGACAACTTCTTTAAAATTTTTTTCTAATTTATTTTTGTTGCTGTTGAGAATATGTACAGTAAACATATGCCAACTTAACATGCACAATTCACTGACATGGATTACATTCTTGACGTTGTACAACCATTATCTTCCTGAGTCATTCCTCCCCCCATCAACATTCACCCACTGCCTTCTACGCTTCCTAGCAAATCTTTTGAGATGCTGTCATCAATTGGATCTCATGTTGATAGATCTTAAAAGAGGCATAGATTCTTTACTAGATAAGCTAAACTCTTGTTTGGCTTTAGGAAGACCTAACTGAGTATTTGTGTTTTCAGGCTTAAGGACTATCTCAGGACAATATGGGGCTGGGCTTCAAAAAGTTTGTGGAACAATTCCATTTTTTTTCATGAACTTTATGATGCCTCCTCCGTCATTAGGGGTAGATGTTCATCCAGCCTCTATTGATCCACAAAGTCTGGATTCCATTAGAATTTGAAATTCTGCAATTATGTTCTGTCATTCTGCAAATACTTATTGGATTCTTTTTCATTGTTTTCAGTAACTTTGTGTTTTTCTTTTGTGCTGTTGAGTGAATTCTGACTCATTGTGACCCTATAGGACAGATGAAAACTGCCCTATTGGGATTTCCCTGGCTGAAATCTGAATGGCAGAAGAGCACCTGGTCATTTCTCCCATGGAGCAGCCAATGGCCTCAACCTCCAACCTTTGGTGTTTAACCATTGTGGCACCCAGACTCTTTAATAATTCTATAATCAATACAAATAACCTACATCTAACCTAACGATGCTTTAGATCAAAGCCAGTAGAACAGATGATAGGAGGTTTGTTTTAGACTTTAGAGCCCCTTGGTTTTGAAATAATGCAATTCAGATCATATTCATATTTTTTTTGTCTGATTCTAGGGCAGAGGTGACTGTACTCAGGGGCAAGGGCAGCAAGTGAAAGCTGGAGGAGAAGGAATGGCTGATGAAGCTGCTAGCAGCTTTCTTTCATTTGTAACTCAGGCCTGTATTTATATTTTGGGAACTTGCTTGAACATTTATTCAGAATTCTGTCATGTATGGAGTGGTTTAGTGTTTTGGAGAATTTGAGAAGGAATTAAAATGACGCTGAACTTTAAAGAGAACTAAATAAAGAACAAACCAGCAGGAAGTGCTGTGTGCAGAATAAGGATAGAACTCTTTTCTCCCTGAGAGTGCCAGGCTTGAAAAGTGCCAAATGGCCGTTTATTTCCTTTAGATACAGTTTCCCCTGAAACATCTGACTATCACGCCGATCAGGAGAAAATGCAGTTGCAAAATGAGTGACTAGCTTGATTGGAGGACTGAAAGTGTATTTCTGATCTTTCCGCCTCTGACGTAACATAGCTGCTTTCTCTCAGAGTGAGTCAACGCTAGTGCAGAATCTTTGACATTTGAGATACCCAATTCCTCACTCATCTAGTCGGTCACCTGAAAGTGTTTATTCTGAAAATAGACCTTTCAGTTCAGTCTTTTCTTGTGTGATGTGAGCAACTGAAGGGTCTGTTGTAACAAGTCCCTAAGTCAGAGCTAATCATGATTTGTTTGTGCAGTTATGCATATTTGGTATATTGGGCCACACTTGTCTGTCAGTTTATTTTGACTCTGGAGGCTGTGACCCTGGTATTTCAAGACCATCAAGAACAGATTTCAGTAGAGCTTCCGGGCTAAGAACAGACTATGTTGGAGCAATGGGTTCTGGGCTTCTGAGGAATTAGCTATTGGAAAACTTTATGAATAGCTGCAGAACATTATCAGAGGCTGGGCAGCATTTCATTTAGCTGTACATAAGGTCACTATGAGTCTGAACCAACAGTGACAACACCACATATAGTGGGAGGCATATGGTTATAAAGAACACATAACATCTATAGAATATAGCATAGAACAAAATGACAGAGTCTGGTTGAAAATCAAAGCAAAGAGCTTTTATTGAGAGACAAGGAAGTTTGCAAATTGAGAATTACAAAGCCCATGGGATTCTGATTTCAGTGATCTAAGAAGACAGTTCGTTCAGAAAGAGCTGTATAAGAAGAATGCAATGACAGTAAGTAACAATCCAGTTACGGGTTGACATTAAGGTAGTAGTTATACAATTTGGTGATAGAACATCAGAATGGTAGGGCGTTATATGTTTTTGAAGTTTAAACATTTTAATGACAAAGTCATCATTAAAATGGTGTCCCTTTGGCTGAGCCCCGGTGGCGTAGTGGTTGTGCGTGGGACTGCGGCCCACTGGGATGGAGGTTTGATTCCGGCTCCCAGGAGCAAAGGCTGGGCCTCCTACTCCCACCACCAGGGCAGTGATGCCTAAAAAAATAAATAAATAAAAAAAAAATAATGGTGCACCTTTGATTCTGAGACAATCCTGAGACCTTCCTTGCCTGACTGCAGAGAGGACATGTGGAATTCTCAAGTTTGTTTTGAGTAAGAGTGTGTTATGAGAATTGTTTTGGCCTTGGTTTTCTGGAGGTGTGTTCTTAAGCAAGGAAGACAAGTCATATTGTTTTGGAAAATTGTTTACAAAGTGATTTTCTCTGGATGCAGTAGGGAGTTACTGAAATGACATGCTGCATTCTTAATGCAAAAGTTATTTTTTGATTCAAAGTAGAGTTTTAGCTTACGATTCTAGCAGAGCTCTCCCATCATTTCTGGAGTCCTAAGTTATTTTGGGGTGCTCTTCCTCAAACCCCCCCTCCACCCCACACACCTCATTTTATCATGAGTCTCATTAGAAAGAGATTCCTTGATCATCTCTTATGTTTTCTGCCTTGTTGAGCTGGTGTCTCCTTTTTAATGGGAGTTAACTTTCAGTTTTTCTGATTCCCTTCAAAGGAGTACCTCATCTTTGGTAAGGCCTGTTTTCATTGCATGGCAGTAAATTCCACCAACATTTAATCCTCTGGACACTGTGGCACCATCAGATAGAGAATAGAGGTGGAGAGCACAAGGAGGTATACAAAATGAGAAAGCTCACCTGTTTTGAAAATTTCCCCCCTTAGGCACACATATATCTTTTCTTTTGTAGAGATGTAAACATGTCCAAAGGAGTCAGACATAAAAGGAATAAAATGAAACCAGGTGGTTTTGGGACAGATTTGTTAACTTTCTTGTTTTACATCTTCTGAAGATTTTATACTACCTATTGACTCAGCTATCTTGAGAAATGAATGCTGATATTAGACTTCAATGAGCATTGTGAACATGAGAGAGAAACCCTAAAATAACACACGTTTTTCAAATGTGTGTCAGTCCGGGTAGACTAGAGGAACAAATTTCAGAGACACGCATATAGGTATAAGGAAAAGGTTTATATACAAAAGGAATGGGACATGGAGAAGCATCCCAGCCCAGTTCAGTTCAAAGTGATAAGTCCGATATTAACCCATATGCCCGAAATCAGTCTATAAAGTCTTCTTCCAACTCACGAAGTAACAGGTTAGTGGGTGCAGAATCCCTGTGCTGGCAGGGCACCTCGCCTCCAGGGCTCAGGGTCCATCAACAGCAGAAGCAACTCATCGCTGGCAGAGGAGGTCTCCATCTGGCCGCCCCAACTTCAGAGGTCTGGCTCCATCAGGGCAAAGCTGTCTGGTCTCTCTGCCAGCTCCTCCAGCTTCTCGAATGCTGCCAGCTTGTCTTGTCTGTGATTAATCGTCTCTGAAACTAACTCCCAACAACTGGGGAAGATAGCTTCTCATCTTCACGAAGGAAATATTGTGAGATTTCCCAGAAGTCTTAGGAGAAAGCCATGCTCACATAGAGACCTCATTGGCTCCTCAATGGCTATCTCCAGATTAACAGGCTAGACTCCACCCCTACATTTCAATCATAAAATTAACATAAGCACATGACTGCCACAAAATGTATCAGACATACATCTTATGAGCATTTGATGTTATGGATTATGATAGCAGCGAGAATAACAATAAATATAATTAAACCCATTTGTAAGTAGGACAATGACAAGATGTTTGGGTAATCAACTAAACATGTCCAAAGGAGTCAGACATAAAAGGAATAAAATGAAACCAGGTGGTTTTGGGACAGATTTGTTAACTTTCTTGTTTTACATCTTCTGAAGATTTTATACTACCTATTGACTCAGCTATCTTGAGAAATGAATGCTGATATTAGACTTCAATGAGCATTGTGAACATGAGAAAGAGAAACCCTAAAATAACTTCCACAGTGTTGGAAGACTATTTTAAAATAGACTATAGGGCTAAAAGTATACAAATTATTGCAATAACAAAATAGATTTCTTCAGTGATTGGCATATAGCACAAAAGAAGAAAATTGTTCAAAGAAATAAAAAGATAGCAAATAGCTACATTAAGATTTCTGTGTTACACACAGGACATAGGGACTGAAAGATTGATGACGTTTTAGCAATCAACAAAATTGAACTTATAGGATAATGTTACATTAAAAACTATTAAGTATTAAGCAGAGTACAATAATTTTAAGAGCTGACATACAGAATTACTAAAGCAACAAAGAAATAATACCACCAATGTGCAGCACATGTAGGAATTGCACCAAAAATTAAATAACAAAATTTAAAAAGTCCAAACTTTGTGGTTACTTGAATGAATCTTGTTCTGTCTTCTTGGATTCAGTTGTCTAGTTCTGGTGCAGACATCTGTTTTTTAACTGCCAAGATGATGGATTTATGGAAAAATTATTTGCAGTTAAGACAGCAAAAGAATGACAAAATTATGATATAATATCACTGACATATGTGTTGTAACCCAAAGAAAATTTGGCATTTTAAGCAATTCACAACAAATTACTCCTTGATTGTCAGCTTGAGGAGCTAATTTAATTATTTGTGAAATAATTACATTTTGAAGGATGAACTTTCACAAAGAGATAAATAAACTATTCAAGCCAGTAAGCAAAGATAATTTTGTTATCTTAATACCAAGTAATCCAATTCTGTGTTCTATATGCTATTTAGAGCCTCGGTAGCACTATCAGGTCCATTTTAAACTGCTCACCACAAATTCCATAGTTCAAATTCACTAGACACTCTTGAGGAGAAACATGAGACTATCTGATCCTCCCAGTATGTATAGCCTCTTTCATGAAGTGATAGATGATGATATAGGAGGGTTACTCAAGTGTCTGATAACCTGGCACTATCTGGAGTCTACCCCACACTTTACAGTGTCTGAGGTCTTAAAGGTGTGTCTTAAAACAAGCAGTCCTCAAACTGTGGTTATCAGCTCAGACCACATGGAAGGAACACAGCAGATAATGGGATCAAAGTATTGTAAGCAATAAAATCCAAGACCAGAGGAGAGAATTGTATCAGAGCTTAAAATTCTGAGTACCTCTTTTTCAGAAGGCAATGGATGACCGTGAAAGGTCAAAATCCTTTTGCAGAATCCCCATTCATATTAAGCCTCCATTGAACTCCTTCAGGCCATTGACTAGAGATGTAAGTAGTCTTGTGCATTGGAAAGTGGATTGCTGTAGAAAGAGGTTAAAACTTAACATATTATCATTTGTTTTCTCTTTTGATCCATTTTAATGTTGTTCTAGTTTTCATTATTTTCTGGGTTTTTTTTGGATGGAGATTTTTGTGTTTTATTTTGTTGTTGTTTGTATAATATTCTTGATATGAAATCCATGATAAGTAATCCATACAGACAGTAACTAGATTAACAGTTCCTTAGGGTTATGGCAGAGGAGTGAATAATAAAGAATACAAGAGTGTGGTGGTCTGGGTACATTACAGAAACAAATTCACAGAAATTCATATGATCTGAATTCTACCTTGCAAATCTGGTTATATGTACACGGGTATAGGCAGGAACTGGAAGCATAGGGAATCCAGGACAGATGATCCCTTCAGGACCAGTGGGGAGAGGCGATACCAGGAGGATGCAGGGAAGGTGGAGTAGAAAGGGAGAACCGTTTATAAGGTTCTACATATAACCTCCTTCCTGGGGTATGGACAACAGGGAAGTGGGTGAAGGGAGACATCGGACAGTGTTCGATATGACAAAATAATAATAATTTATATATTATCAAGGGGTCATGAGGGAGGGGGAAGCATGGAGGGAGTAGAAAAAAGAGGAACTAATACCAAGGGCATAAGTAGAAAGGAAATGTTTTGAGAATGATGATGGCAACAAATGGACAAATGTGCTTTATATACAATGGATGTATGTTTGGATTGTGATGAGTTGTATGAGCCACCAATAAAATGATTTTTTTTTAAAAAGAGAAGAGTTTTATACAAAGGGTAAGTGCACATCAAGAAAACATCCCAACCCAGTGCTGCCCAAGCCCACAAGTTCAACATTAGCCCATATGTCCGACACCAATCCACAAATTCCTCCATTTCACAAAACACACGCAATGATGCTGACTGCAGGAGGAAAGCCAAATCAGTGAGCGTGTAAGCATCTCAGTGCTGTTAGGGGTCTCCACGCAGCTGCTCCAGCCCCCAGGGTTGCATCAGGATAGGTCCATGTGGCTTCTCCTCAGGGATGTCTCACAGGAAGTGACCCTTGCCAGCTGAAGCAGGGAACTGGCTAAGGCAGCTGCACCCTGGTCCAACCACCAGAAAGTAAGAGACCTGAGAACAAGAAAGGTGAGGTTCACCAAGCCATTTATCTCTCTGCCTTTCAATTAACCCCATATGTGTTTATTGGCCAGGTTGGCACAATAAATTTTAACTATCTCAAATAGTAAAGAAAGCATTCTGATTGTACAACTCTCTTAAATATACTTAAACCATTGAATTGTATGGCATGTGGGTTATATGCCAATAAACTCTTTAAAAACGTACAGCTTCACAAACCTCTTATGGGGCTGCTATAAGTTGGAGTTGGCTCAATGACAAAGGATTATACGTTTTTTGACATTTAAGCTTTAAAAATTCTCATAAATTAACCCATCAAGTTTTTGCTGCAATAGATAAAAAACTTTGATCATAGCCAATAAATTTCCTTTTATGTAAATCAACAAAGTGTCTTTGTTGAATATCTCTTAGAGTACAATGCTTTAAGTTGCAAAAATAGAATACTCTTGGCAGATCTAAACACATGCTCATGTGCGTGCACACACACATGCGCACACACACCCCTTTTCTCCGAGTCCAAAAAATATATGAACTTAAGTCACGTAAATATTTATTAACTCAATTTAATATCAGTAAGTTATCCAAGAGTCTTAGAAATTGGTATACTAAAAATATAAAAACTGTGGAAAGAAAGCATTCAAATATCCTAAACTTTAATCATTTTCCAATTTGTCTTTAGCCATTTATGATTTTATAAACTGGTCTTGGAAATTTCAAAATCTCTGCCCAACTTTATGAACCCATTGGCATGGATATAACTTTAAATTTCTGGCTAGGTGTAGAAACATTTTTCCAGTCAGGTAAGTCTTATCATTGTTTCTATTTTCCTGCTTCAAATTTCGTTATAATCAAGAGTCTTGTTTTAGGTTTTAATGATGGGCACTTCTCTATTTTTTCTCACTCTACTAAGAGCACTTTTATTTTCTTTGTCTTAAATTTCTGTGTGTGTTTGGGAGGGGTCTTCTAAGAGTTTCTCTAGAGTTACATTACCTTAGCGCTGGACACTGAGGAGTGTCCTACTTATGGTGAAACACTGGAACTGCTTATTTTAATTTATTTAATATTTTTATTTATGTTGACTTCAAAACCAAAAAATCCATCTAATTGACTCCAACTCTAGCAACCACATAGGACACCGTAGAACGGTCCCTGTGAGTTTCTAAGGCTATAACTCTTCTAAGTTATAAAATTTTTCACAAATCGTTTTATTGAAGCCTCTTAGATACTAACTCTTTTTTTTGGCATCACTGCCCTCTGGTGGTTGTGGGAGGTACCCAGCCTTGCTCCTGGAGAGCTGCTGCTGGATTTGAACTGCCAAGCCAGTGAGCCACAGTCTTGCACTCAACCACTATGCCGCCGGGGCTCAGTCCTAGACTATAACTCTTTACAGAAGTAGAAAGTCTCATCTTTCTTTCACAAAGCAGCTGGTGATTTCACACCGTTGAACTTGTGGTCAGCAGCCCAAGGTGTAACCACTATGCTATGAGAGCTTGAAATGAACTTGGTATGTCACCAAAGAATCTTTGTGTCAGCTTCACATTTCCTCCTTTTATAACCATTCAGATGAGTGTTTAGATCAGATGGGTAATCAGAGGAGATGAGGATGGTGTGTTTAAAGGTTGTGACCTCCCTCTCTTAAATATGAATTTCTTTCTTTTTTGTTTGTATAATATAATACAAAGAAAAGCATATCGTGTATAAGTCGAGCTTTTCAGTACATTTTAAATTGTTTTTATGGTAGTATTAGGTGCCTTGGCTGATATTCAGATCAGCTTATACTCGAGTATATATGTTATTATATGTAGCTGTACAGTCCATATTATCAAATCAATTCAATAACAATATCCCATTAAACACTGTCTCCCCATATGTGGTTCGTTTTGTCTGCTTGTTCTTTTCCCACTTTTCCTCCCTCCTTATTTGTGTTAGTCTGGATTGACTAGATAAGCAAATTCATAGACACTGATAAGTATATAAGAAAGAGCTTTATATGCAAGAGCAATTGAATATTGAGGAAACATTCCAGCCCAGTCCAGATCAAGTCCATAACTCTGTTATTAGCCCAGATATCTGATACCAATCTATAAATTCCTCTTCAGACTTATGCAACACACGCAATGATGTCGAATGCAGGAAGCTCAAAACCAGTGGGTGGAAGGTCCTGTGGATCCAAGGGTGGTATAACCATCTCAGTTCTGGCAGAGGTCTCTACATGGCTCCTTCAGCTCCCGGGCTCTAGTGTTCCAAGGTCACCTTCCTATGTGGGGAACCCTAAGTTAACTGAAGTACTTTTACTCAACTATATAGAGAAGGGTTGTGGACTTGTGTGATGAAATTTTTTGTGGGTGTTAAGTGTCCCCTTGACATTATTCAGGCTATCATTTCATGTTTGAGGGCACTTGTCCAAATTCATTGACAAATGGAATTGAAGATAATGGAATTTTTCTAAGAACCTTTCAAAGGCCCCTATCTCAGGCTGATTCCCTATAGAAGCAAAACTAGTGAAGCTTATGTATGCTTATATACAGAGGAAATCAAGGAAATCTAGAGGCTGGAAAGTTCCAAATTCATGGGCCAGATTTCAGGCTGGTGGCTTCTCCCGACTCAGTGATGAATGAGTCCAGGATCACCACAGAGGGTGGCAGGCTGTTGACAACTCCTAAGGTTGGCAGGCAATAAAGCAGGCTCCTGGCTCAAATCCCCCCCCCCCCAAATAACAACAACAACAACAAAACAAAACCCCTCAAGATCACATGATAAGCCAGACTCAGAATCTACATCTAGCAAAAAGCACATGAATTTGGTCAGAGGAGTCACATATACTGAAAGTGGGCTACAAGGAATCTCCTTTTCAATTGATTGGCTGCTCAACAGATGTCATTATAAAGATGATTACAATGGAGCGTATCTCATCATGGGTGAAGACGGCCCACCCCCTGAGAATTGTGACCCAGCCACGTTGACACAACCTTAACCATCACACTTCATATGCATCAAAACTCCGAATAAATTGAATCATTTTCCGAAGTACCAGGAACGCTTACTAGTAAAGAAACTCAGGAGCAAATCGATTTACAAAGTGAATGTGCATTTCTTTTTCTTTTATATAATTTCCAAAAATTGAATTTTGTTAGAGGAGGAGTTCTGATCGAGCTATATTATTCTGAAAAAGAAAACAAAACTAAAACCAAGATAAAAAAAACACACAAGTAAGGCTTATGTTGTAAATTTGGTGGGGTAGTGTTCCTTCATACTCTTTACAGATGTAACACTTTTTAGGATACCTGCAGGCTAAGGGAACTATGGAAAAGATCCGAGGTCATTGTGTTTTGAAACAGTGTTTTTTATTATTTTATGAATAAAAAATTCAGTGCAAATGAAATGAGCCTACGGCCTCTCTGTTGGGCTCCTCTTGAACAGTAGAGGTAGGGAAACCTCAGAGATTCTTACACAGTGCCTTACTTGCGCCCCCCCCCCCCAAATCTGTGTACTGTCTTTAATGAGGCATATCCTTACCATTTTTTCAAGTAGCCACATCAGTGGAAAGTACTTGTGTTTTCCTCCTCTGAAAAAGTTACCATCTCTTACAAGCTCCAGTTTTCACACAACTGATCATATCAGCAACCAACCAAAAGATTGGAGAAACAAACACACCATAATACTTCATACTCGGGGCCTCATTTGTTTCCAACGCATGGTCACCTTACAGGACAGAAGAGAACTGCGACTTTGGGTTTCTACGACTTTACATATTTTACAGGAGCGGAGAGCCTCATCTTGCGCTCTTGGAGCGGCAGGTGGGGTTGGACTGCTGATCTTCTCAATGCCCGACCCAGGACAAAACCAGAGTTCCTTAAAGAGAATAAGGAATCAGGAAGCCAAACCAACCCCCAACCTCATTCCAATTGGGACCTCCCTTCATCTTGTGACCCTAGGTCTTTGAGAGTCGCACTGACTCCACAGGGCTTCCGTGGCTATAATCTTGGCAGAAGCATCTGGCTAGGACTTTCTGCCACAGTGCAAACTACTGACTTTGCTCTTAATAGTTGACCCCACTGACAGAAGCAGGCACTACTGTGTCTAAGAGCTCGTATTCTTTAAGGAACAGTGAGATTTATAATGAACACATGCAGTGAAATTTAAAAATGGTAGAATGGGGGAAAGGTCGACAAATTAGAGGCTTCCAAAGAGTTTATTCTTATCGTGGCAATTGGAAGTTGAGTGTAATATACTGATCTTTTCAAACTACTCAAGTGCCCTCTCTTTGCGATTTTTATACATCTCTGTATTCTTTGAATGTCCATCTCCCCACCTCCTCCAATCTGAGAGTCCCTGCTGGGGACTGTGACGTATCATTCCTGAAAGTTTATTGGCCAGATACCTGGCGGATGCATTGGGCAGAGACATTTTTTGAGGGACTGAGATAACTCTAAAGTATTAAAAATTTCCAGTGGCAAGTAGGAAAACATGTGCGTCTGTACTCAGCACTGAGATAGGACAAGACTTTTATCGTGAGCTAGATGGAACTCCTGTAGTTTTTAAACTATGGAGAGCTAGAAGCGGTGGCTGGGGTGGAGGTAAGCAATGACAATTTTAAAACTGCCAGCAATCTTTCTGTTTTCCTATAGATGGAAGTCTGACTTGACTTCCAAGGATGAATCACTCCTCTAACAATAAAAGCAATTTCAAATAGGCCTTTTGGTTATGTGACTATCAAGGCAAGAAGCCATTCTGGAGTGGAAAGGTTTAATACATCCAGAAGCCATTCTGCCTGCTAAAGTAAATGCCATCTGATGTTGGATGGGATAATAGATAATTTTGGAAAGGGGCATAAAATAGGTTTTTCTTTTTATAGGACTCTGGTGATTTAGGATGTCATGTACTGGTAGAAGCCTGACAACAGGTTGTAGGGCACATGATCAGGAGAGAGAGAATGCCTAATTTGGTGAGGCAGGTCTACATGCTGTTTATATTATGGTATCTGCTTAGTGCATGTGTTAGCCTGGGATCTCTAAAACAGCAAAACCAGTCACACACACACATTAAGGAAGTGGCTCACACAGTTGTAGAAGCTGTTAAGTCCAGGCCAGTTTGAGTTTGTGGGTCAGTTTGTTATGCTAGAGATTTTTTATAACTTGTCTAGTTGCTGGGACTGATGAACAAAGAAGCAGCAAGATCATGATGGAAGTAGAGACAGAAGAATCCAAGGTCAGCCATCAGGCTCATGGCTGTAGAGTTGAATAAATCCAAGATCAGCAGGCAATGGGGCAGATGGCTCCCAGGGTCAGCAGCAATATAATGGGTTGTTGGCTTGAAGTCCAAAGAACCATATGTCAAGGAGACAGATGCAGGATCCAGACCCAGCAAGAAGGGGAGAGTCTTCCCACAGTGTCTGCTTATGTAGGAGTAGGCCACATCTACTGGGGGAACTTCCTTTGAATTGTATCAAGGTTGTGACTAACAGATAATATTATACCCTAATATTTTATGCCTACTTATGTTTTATTGACTGTGCAAAGGCATTCAATTGTGTGGATCATAACAAGCTTCATAACAAGAAGATTGGAAGTTCCAGAAAACTTCAATGGACAACTTGTAAGACCAAAATTCTCACAACTGGATTAATAATGATCCTTCATGATAACTGGAGAAAAAGTTGAAGCTGTCAAGAATTTTGTCTTGGATCCACGTTAATGCTCATAGAAGCAGCTGTCAAGAGATTAAGAGATGCAATGCATTTGGGAAAACTTGCTGCAGAAGACTTCTTTAAAGCATTGAAAAGCAAGGATGTTCCTTTGAGAACTAAGATGTACTTGCCCCAAGACATGTCTTTTCAATCACATCATATGCATATGAAAGGAGGACATTGACTAAGGAAGACCAAAGAAGAATCAATGTATCTGATTTGTGGTGCTGGAGAAGAATATTGCAAGTAGCATGGGCTGCCAAAAGAACAAATGAATCTGTCTTGGAAGAGATAGAGAGGGAATGCTTGTTCTCAGTAAGAGTTCGTTTTACATACTTTGGACATGTTGTCAGAAGAGACCAGTCTCTGGAGAAAGACATCATGCTTGATAAAGTAGAAGGGGAGGGAGAAAGAGGAAGGCCCTCAATGAGATGGAATGATACCATGGCTATTGCATTGGGCTCAAACATAGGATCAACTGTGAGGATGGTGTACAACCAGGCAACGTTTTCTTCTGTTGTGCATAATTGCTGTGGGTCAGAACTGACTTGATGGCATGTAAGAATAACAACAATCTTACTACAGCCTCTTGGATGCTTACAGAAGATTCCATCCTGGAACTGATCCCATTATACTAGACTGCAGCAGGGAGAATCCAGGTGCAGGTAAGTCAACATAAAATTGATCATAGTGCATAATGGCATTTTTGGATATCTATCCCTTACTGAAATGTTTGCCTGTGTGGGCCTACATAGATATCCTTGGGTAGCGCAAAAGCTAAACCTATGTGGCTGCTAACTGAAAGTCTGGAAATGCAAGTTCACCTCAGAGGAGAGACTTCTGAAAAACCAGTCACTGGAAAGTCGGCTCTTGCTCCAAAGCCAAGATAAGAAAGAGGGGGACAGAGAAACTAGAGTTCTGGAGATAGGATGAGTAGACCACAATCAGAACGTTGACACGCTATGGAAAAACAGAGTGTCACTGAGCACTTGTGTGGGAATGATCAAATGGAAATCTATTTGCTGTGTATATTTTTCCAGGAGACACATTAAAGTATTTACTGGAAGGAAGAAGAAAAAGAGAGAGCTGGCACACCAGGCCTGGAGGATGACCTTCCTGTGGGGATCTACAGAGGGGACTGGGCTGCTGACAGCTCATGTCAAGTTGTCCTCATGTCACACTGTCACAGAAAGCAATGGAGGGCATTTCTGGGGACAGACAGTGGGGAGATAGTTCAGTCGGAACCCCCACAGTGGGGCGAACCAAGAAGGAAACATGCTAGCCCAGCAGCCGGAGCAAAGTAAGGTTTTGAAGCCCCTGAGAAGCCACCAAAAAGGGACTCCAGGCTGGGAGGGGCAGCTCCTAGAAGATCATGAAGTCATCCCTTACTAGAAGGGATCCTAGAAGTCATGAAGATCAGTGAACAGACCTGGGGTTTTGTATATTTCTTTTCCCTTCCACCCCCTCCCTTTTCTTTTTATTCTTGTTTTGATTCCTTTTCTCTTTTCAATCTCTCTCTCTTTTAATCCATTTGGGCTATGTCATAGTTGGTGTACCTACCTATATAAGATAGGCATGGGAAGCATGCCTGAGGAGAAAGCAGTGGTACCAACAGTCCTGGGGAGACCTGGGGGATGAGGGTGGTGAGGAAAGGAGGTGGTGATCAGGCAGTGCATAGACAGGGAACAACTAGGATATTAAAGACAATAACAAGGAGGAGATAGGGAAGGGGTGTTGTTGTTGGAGGTACCAATAGGAGGAGATAAGGGAAGGAGGAATTTAAAAGGAAACAAAGGACAGACCAGTAAGCAAAGCAATGGATAGAGGTATAAACATAGTGGTACACATGTAATTACATGTACACAAAATTACAGGTATTGGCCTATGTACATATATTTATACTATAATACACTGAGGTGGGGAGGGACTTCGGGCCTCTGCTCATACCCTCCCTCAATATAAGAACACTTTAT
>PVJH01001761.1:0-193519 GCA_004026705.1 Nesogale talazaci
TGCCCACCCAAAGGTATTATTGGCTATGGCCTGATTGACAGAGTAGATGCCACTCCTTTGCAAGTTGACTGGAGATGATGTAACTGCCGCACCTATTCGCCACAGTAGGAAAATGTGGCCATCTGCTTCTGTCAAGAAGTCCATCCTTAGACACCTTATAGAGCAGTTCTACTCGGCACTATAGGGAAGCCACAAGTCATAATGAACTCCATAGCAGTGGCCTTGTTTGAGGCTGGGCTTATATGGACATGTTAGTCTTGGTAGACTAGAGAAATGAAATTCATAAGTACTAGCTTTTTTAAAATAGAGAGAGTTGTATATTGAGAGTAATTGTACGTAAGCAACCCAACCTAGATGAGTCCAAGAACATAACTTCAACATTAGTCCTTATGTTCCGATATCGATTGACACAGTCCTCCTCAAACTCACGCAGTGATGCCTACTGCAGGAGGAAAGCCGTATCAGTGAGCATGTAACCATCTCAGTACTGGCAGGGAGTTCCACACAGCCACTCCAGCATCAGGATAGGTTCATGTGGCTTCTCCTCAGGGATGTTTCTCAGGAAGTGAGCCTTGCCAACTGAAGCAGAGAACTACTTAAGACAGTTGTAACTGGTCTGACCATTGGAGAACAAGAGGCCAGACAGTCGAGACTGAATGAGCCATTTATCTTTCTGCCCTTCAATTAATCCCATATGTGCAATATGTGTACTGATACTATGTGTGTGATATTAAAGAAACTGGTTGGTATTTTTTAATTGATCAAATTTAAAAGTTGCAATGGTTAACTATAAGAACAACTAATATTTATACATTCAGATATTTACAATATAGATGCACTACAAATGTACTTGTAGTCAAAATAGATAATACTTCTTTTGTACTTTTCCATAAATTTATTTCTTAAGATAATGAGTTATATGTCTTAATAAAGTTTTCATCACTTAAATTAGATCTGATTAATATGTCAAATTTGTATGAAATGTGTGAACAGGCAACAGAAATGAGATTAATTAACTTGCTAATTAATTGATTTTGATCTATACTGCCTCCTTGAACAAGTAGGGGTGATGAAAGGGCACTGGCTAGTTGAAGTATACATTGGGAAGACATTTCACACACATTCAGAAACTTTGGATATAATATTAATCGAAAAAATCTGTTTGAGTTGAAGTAAACTTTTTATAACTCATTCTTCAAACTGAGTTTATTTAAAAAAACAAGCAATGACAATCAAATAAAGTGCTAAGTAGAATTACAGAAATTTTGTGATAGCTATTTGTAAATATGAATTTAATATATTTATATTTTTCCCTCTGAAGTGTGAATTATACAACCTTGCTGAGCATGGAGGATCGGAAGCAGCAACGCTCCACAGGAGTGAGAAACCAGCAGTGTCAATCATACGTGACTCCATTTTCTCACTTCACTTTTTTTCCTCAAGCAATTTGTCTGTCTCACTTCCCTCAGATAGCAATAAAGCAACTCTTATCGAGGATGCCACAGATTTCAATTTTGCTTGAGTCAATGAGTAACTGTATGTCGACTGCAAGTAACTTCTCCAAGTTAGTATTTCACTTGCTATTAAGCTGCTCCGGACTGATGAGTCTCTGTACCTAGATATTTCTCTACTTGTTCACCCGCTCTCTCCACCCCACCCCCCAACCCACTCCCCTTCCCAATACTCCTCCCTGGAGGCCTTCTTTGAGTGTTTTCATTTAAAAATCATGGATTTAAATATTTGTTATATTCCAATCCACCTCCCAGTCTTTATTCCTTGTCTGTCATCAAAGTTAAAAATGTAATGATTTCTTATGAAAACTCACTGAGTTCAGCCAAAACAATAAAAACAGTCATAGCTGTCAAGAAGTTTTGCATCCATAAGATTCAATAAATCTTTATAAAATATATTTCCACATCTTTTTCCAGTGGAGTGACTGGATCAATGTACTAAAGGTTTTCAAAAGGGAAAAGACATCATATCTTAAAGATATGAACTTTTAGAGTTGTCGAGGCTTTAGCTCAAGTCAGAATCAACCGTAGTGAGAACAAAAAGAGTAGCAGAAAATGAACTTTTCGCAAGTTTGCTAGGTCACTATAAACAATTTGGTTATGTAACTCACATAGCTTTTCAGAGAAAATATTTCTGTAGAAGACTTTCTAGGAGACTTTGAGCTCTTGGTTAGCAGATGATCACTCCACCATGGCACCACCTAGACTCCTTGATCATCGACAGACTCACTCACTGCCATCCAGTCAATTCTGGCTCTAGAGAGCAGGGAAGATCTGCTCTTGTGGGTTTCAAAATGGAGTGTTTAAGTAGGTAAATAGGTGGAATAACTAAATAAGGAGTGGTATACTCATCTCTAGAAATTACCTGTGACCACTATACAATTACTCACTGACTCAAATGAAAAATTTAAGTGAGTAGAAAGCCTTATCTATCTAATGCTTTTGAACTGCTGAACTTGATATTAGCAGCCTCATGCATAAACAACTACACAGACAGCTACTTAAAATTTTATGTTGACATTTGGAGTGGAAAAAAGGAGAAAAGAAAGTGGAAAATGTATTGCAAACGTTACAAAGGCTTACATTTGGATAGTATATAATTTTGAATGTTAGGGGAAATGAAGATGGATTAAGCTTGAAGGTCCATATTTCCTTCTATTATCAAAGTTTTATTTTATTTCTGCCAAGGTCTCCAATAGTTTCAGTTATCATCAGGTTATCTGTATTTGATAATAATCAAATGCGCCTAGTATAGGTTTGGATTGGCACAGTAATTAGGTGAAAGTTAGTAAGCACACAGAGATCTCAAAAGGAAGTTTTTTTCATATACATAGCCTATTAAATATCTTTATTACCCTAATCAGAAGATTATCATTTTTCCTATTTCTCTTCAGTTGCCCCCTAAAAGGCCATGCAGTTTTATAGAATCTTATCACTACAAAATATTGTTTGTCTACGCTTTTTTGCTGTCACAATATAGACTAATAAATGGCACTAGTGATGTTTTCTTCGTCTTAAAAAATCTTGCAGCAATCTAATTGCATTTACCATCCAACTTCAACATTGATGGTCATTCTTAATCACTTTCTGATATTTTGACGTATTACACTTTATAGTGTATATACTATACTCTATGCCACAGATGACTGTGAAAGTTGGACAGGAATAAGTAAGACCTGAGAAGACTCAAAACATTTGAATTATGGTGTTGGTGAACAATTTTGAAAATACTGTCTTCCAGAAAAAACAAGCAAATCTGTCTTGGAAGAAATACAGTCAGAATGTGACTTAGAAATTGAGCCTGGGCTTACATACTTTAGACAGGTTATCAGGAGAGACTCCCAAACAAACAAAATGAACTCTATCGTCAAGCCAATGCTAACTCAGAATGACAGGACAGGACAGGGTAGAACTATCCCTATGATTTGTCAAGACTCTCTCTCTCAGTTATTGATGTCAAATTGCAGATCTTGAATTTGCCCAAAAGGGAGTCATACTTGGTAAGTAGGTAAGTGAAAAAATTTAAAAAGACATTCGAGGAGATGGAATGACCCTGTGACTGTAACATTGGCCTCACATATACTTGTAATGACTATGAAGATGGTTCAGGATTGGGCAGGAGTTTATTCTGCTGTACAGAGGGTAACACTGAGCAGGAACAGACTTGCCCCATTACAAACACTGTAAAACCCCAAAGCCCACTGCCCTTTAGTCAAGGTTTATGCATAATAACTCTATATAGAGTTTTCAAGTTTGTATATATTTAAGCAGGAAACTTCCATTCTTAGAGTGGCTGGTGATTTTGAATGGACACTTTGCCGTAGTCCAATAGTTATCTAGAAGCATCACTAGAAATCCTTAGATGAACTATATCCATATAAACAACATACCAATAGGATAAACATAAATGGTATCCAGGTTTATGCATATTCATATGTCTTTATATGTGGATTATTTTCCAAATTGCTCATTTTACTCAATCTGTTCTTTCATTAGATAGCTTTATTAAGCTGGATAATCAAGTTGCATACTGTACAACCCACTCAATTTAAAACATAAAATCTAATGTGCCTTGGTGGATTCATAAATATGTGCAACCACCACAGTTAATTTTAGAGTTCTTCAATCACTTTTTGTACCTTTTCACTATTTTCTTAATCCCCAAGTCACAAGTGAAAACTGATCTTTCTATGTGGATTGCTTTGTTTGAGGCATTTTTTTAAATGAATGGAATCATATAATGTATGTTGTGTTATACCTAACTTCTTGTGAATCTATATTTGAGGATATCTCAGCTTGTTATATATATATATATATATATACATATGTATACATATATCTTTCTTATACCCATATCACAATTATTAAATAAATACACATATCTCTTTTTCTCTTTATGGCAATTTTGACTGGTGCTAAATTTTTTGATATTCCAAGAAAATGTCTATTTCCTGTGCACAGGTGTGCATTTCCCTCCCTAGAGAAAAACTGAATATGTATATCTCCAATTTTATTAGCTATCGTAAAATTGGCCTTCAAATTAGTTGTACTTATTTAAAACCCTACCAGTGAGAGGAAAACATGAGGAGCTGACACCAAGGGCTCAAGTAGAAAGCATATGTTTTGAGAAAGAGGATGGCAACACTTGTGAAAATGTGTTTGACACAATGGGTGCATGTATGGCTTGTGATATGAGTTGCATGGATTGTGATAATAGTTGTACAAGCCCTCAATGAAATATATATATATACTAATATGCATATGTATGCTAATATGCATATTATACATATGTATATACACACATATATTTACATCCTCATCAAATCATAATACTTTGAAAATGGTTTCAATCTGTTCCTTACTGTAATTTTAACATGAACTCCCCTTACCATTGGTGAGATTAGACATTTTTAAACACCTGTCTACTTTTTGTTTTCCTTGAAATGCCTGCAGATTGAAATGTTTTGTTCATTTTCCTCATTCTATTATTTTTCCATGTTGCTCTGTTTTTTTGTCCCTAGCCTCCCCCTTCTATTTTTACTCATTTTCACTACCTACAAGCCCATATTTTTGTTACATGCAGGATAACAAGTACTTTCTATTTTATATTTTGCCAATATCTCTCTTTTTTATTTCTATTATTTATTCATTTATTTTTTGCCAGTATCTCTCATGATGCTTTGATTATCTTTAACTGCCTCTTCTGGTCTCTTGGTGATCTCTAAATGGTATCAGTATTTCTCAGATTGTGTTTCCTTGTTTTTGTAGATAATCTGTTCTTTTTTATCTTTGAAATGATTTGCATGCAATATATCTTAGAGTGACATGGGGCCAATACCATAAAAGAAACCTCATTCTCAACGGGCATTCCATTCATAAATCTGTTGCTGTGGTCAGAGGCCTTCACGTACTCTCAGACTCTTTGAGGTCCTAGGTACAAGGGAATTAAACACTGCCTAATGGCTTCACAATCATTCTCTGTTTGAGGCCAGGGTTTCACCCACTTTGTGCATTCATCTCATCACATAACTTCCTCTTGTTAGGTGACCTTTTACTTTTTCAAGAATGAAGTCCTTCTCCAGCTAATGTGTCCAAATCAGGTTGAAAAACAAACAAGTCTCACCATCTCCGTCTCAAAGGAGCATTCTGGCTGTACCTCTTCTAACAATGATCTGTTAGTTCGTTGGCCAGTCATTTACACATTCAGTATTTTTCACCAGCAATGTAATTAAAAGGCATCAATTCTTCTTTGTTATTCCTTATTCATTGTTCAACTTTTGCATGAATATGAGGCAATTGAGACTACATTGGTTCATTTCCTTAATTCCCACAAAGAGATCGAGTTGGAGAATATCTTTCTGTCATTTTGCATCTGATATACTTTTGACCATATTAACCTCCTTTTGTAAAACCTGGAAAAATGTTTGAATTTTTGTCAAAGAGCAAGTCATACTAATATTTCTAATATGGTAGAATGAAAATATTTGTTGTTATTCAAAAATGCCTTCAATTTCAGTTTAAATTTATTACTTATTCTAACTAAAAGATATTTGATTTTATTTAAAATAGCATGAGAAAAAGAAAACCATGCTAAGGCCAAGTGCCATCTTGGTTTTTAACACCTTTAGGAGATCATTTGCTACCGATTTTTCCAATATAATATTGACCTTTGATGTCTTGATTGCTGCTTCCAAGGAGTTGGTTGTGGATTCAAGCAAAATGAAAATGTTGATGGTTTTCCCTTTTATCCTGATGTTTCTTATCGGATAAGTTGCAAGAATCTTTTCTTTCTTTGAGTTGAGGTGAAATCCATGCTGAAGCCTTTGATCATTACCAATAAGTGCTTCAAGCCCTCTTTTCTTCAGCAAGGTTCTTGTACTGACCGGGTCTTGTAGATAGATTGTCAAGGCGATTTCCTCCAATCTTGTGGCCATGCTTTCTCCATATACTCTAGTGTCTTGAATTTGAGAAAATAAACTAAATAAGTATAATGGAGGGATACAATTGTCACACACATCTTTCTTAATTTTAAATCACAAAATATCCCTTGGTTCCATTCAAATGACTGCCTCTTGATCTCCATGCAGATTCCACATGAACACAATTAAGTGTTCAGAATTCCATTCTTTACATTGTGTCCACAACTTTTTTTAAAAAAAGATCTATCACCAAATGTCTTTGTATAGCCAATAAAACACAAGTAGACCTCTTTCTCATATTCCTTGTGTTGAGGCAAGAGTCATTTTATCATTATTATACGTCTCTTCTCATCTGTTTGAATTTCTGGCATCCCCCTGAGAATTGCTGTCACAATCATTTGAAAATAATTTTCAGTGATGCCTAGCATGTGTCATATTATAATATTGTACCATATTTTTTCATTCTTTGGATCACCTTTCTTTGGAATGTTTGCCAATGTGGATCTTCCTCTATTTGCTAGATGTGATAAAATAATAACTCAGGAAATAATGTGTAATATTTTAATGCCTTCGACATTGGATCCATTTGTTGAAGAAAATATTTCAGTTACTATGCTGTCAATTTCAGGAATCTTATACTTTTCAAATGCCTTCAGTGCAGCTTGATTTCTTCTTTCAATGCATATTTACTGGATCATTGATTATTTCCTTAAATGTTTGAATAATTACTTATTCTCCAGCCCCCAACCCCGATAGGTTTACATGGAGGTACACAATTTTTTGTTATTGTGTTGTTAGTCAGTTCAGTGTATCCGTTAACGGGTCAAAATTACTGCTTCACAGAATAAGTAATTTTGTATGTTACAGAGCACAGAACAAAAGAAGCACAGGCTTTTACTGAGAATGATTGAAAAGTGAAAACAAGTGTATGCTTCAAATTGATGTGATGGGGCAGGAGTGTGGCCTCCATTCCATGGAGTCCTTGCCTTTGGGTTGGAAGTGGCCTCAGTGGGTGTGGTCTCCTCCAATACTACCGCCTTCCCCTTATCCTCCCCAGCAGCAGCATGCTGGGACTAGAGATGCACGGATTTCTCTATGCAGTCCTGCATGAGCCTGAACGGATCTCCGCAGTCTGACCCCTTGACATCCTCCGTGCTGTCCTGGCAGCCGGAAAAACAATCCTGAAGGGATCCCCATGAGGGCACTGGCCCTTCCAAGGTGTGGGCAGTTTCGGTAAATGCCTCCAGCTGGCAGGATCCATCCAAGCTCCTCATATGATCCTGTGGGGTCATCAGCCACCAGCCCTGCACTACTTGGGGTTCACCGTCTTCTTTAGTTATGAATTTGATTGGTTATTTCCCATCTCGGGCATCCACATCCTGCAACTGGAGCAGCTAGAAGTGACCTTTCGCAGGTATGGCAAGGAGCTCCCTGTACTCATTCATTTGGCCTAAAATTTACTTTGTGTATTCCTTCCATCTTTTTTTTTTTTAATGGATTTGATGCTTCATGCGTCACCAGTATTTCACCTTTACAATTCTGCGGTCTTACAACTTGAAGCTTGGATGATTTCCTCCATTCTTTCAGTGAGAAATCATGGCCATGCCTTCCCACTTGTTTTTCTAATCCACGTGTTTCTTTATTTCACTATCCCTTATTTTGTCTTCGCCAGGCATACTTTGACATCTTCTGTTGTTCCTTTACTTCCTCCTTTCTTCCTTTAATTAGCATCTCTGCTTTCAGTTCTCTTCTCTGACAACCATTGGATGTTTTATTTCTTTCCCTTTTTAAAAAAATGGCCTATTGGTTTTTTTAGTGCCCTTGATGACAGTCCCCAGCTCATTTTGTTCGATGCATTAAATCTCTGCTTTAAATTGAGAAACTTAGGTAGAATATAGGCACTGGGTTACTTTGACTGCCATGTGCTGCTTTTAATTTTTCTCAGCTTTACCTAGAACATGTATGTTGAATAATCATGGTCATTTCACAGTTGGCCCTACACCTTGTACTGCCTGATAATATTAAACTTCTACATAATCCCTCACAACAGATATACATAAGTTAAATCCAAATAAATTCATAAGTTGAGATTCAGCCATATCTCTCTTCTCTTATTGCGCTGCGAAAAGGTATGTGAAAACAATAAGCCATCGATCTTGTAATATTCCATTATTTCAATCATGTAACCTTTATCACCAAGAGTGTGTTTTCCAGAGACTCATCCCACTTTTCTGTTGTATTCAGTCACCTTTAATTGTGAATGCATTTGGATTGAATCTTTGGTCAATTTATTAGAGGAAATTGGCAATTATGTTTACTTTCCTCATTTTTCATTATGGGTTGGTGCATAAATTTGAATAATAATCATAGCATTTATTTAGACTTTATTTTTTCATTGTAGGCTCATAATTGTTTTCTCATTGCTGGCAATGTTAAAAGGCATCCTGGGCAATGTTAAAAGGCAATGTTAAAAGGTGTAGTGATTTTGCATTGGGCTGCGGTCTACCTGGTAGGCACTTCAAAACTACCAGCAGCTGGCTGGAGAAAGACTGGACTTTCTACTCCTGTAGACATTGACAGTCTCTGAAGCCCACAGGGCATTGCTATGTGTCAGCATTAAATCAATGACAGTTAAGGAGACACTGCTATACTTAGGAGACATCTCCTGATGTTCTTTTTAACAATGGATGATTTCACTGTTTTGCTGTTTATCAGAAAGTTTACAGTGGTCAATTTTTTTTTAAGAAATGGGCCACAAAAATCATCCTTCGTCTTCCACCTCACTTTGGAAACTCCACTGAAACCTATCCACCACGAGTGACGATGTGATATTTTTGATATTTGGAGGTCTAGTGAGATAACATCAACAATACAGCAACAAGAAAGCCACCACAACCTGACAAACAGGTAGACAAATGTCGAGACGGGGCTTCACAAAGCATGCTTTTGAGGACACAATTCAATCCATAATAGAAGCAGTTCAACATAGATTAAGATGAATATTTCTGGTTATTGAATGTCGTGTAATAAAACCCTTAAAAGGAAAGAGCTCCCCGCAATAATATTTTTACTCTAGTTATTCAAAAATTAGGAACTCCTTTGAGTGAACAGTTCTGTGCTCCACATGGTGTCTCTTCGTCGTCCTCACCGTGGCGTCGATGATTTGTGTGGCATCTCATCAGGACAGCGAGAAGGCAGGCTCCATCCACACTGTGAACTCACATGTGACCTCTCCAGCAGGGTGATCTCAGAGCAGCTGGTCTTGTGAGTCGGTGGTTGGCTTTACCCAGAGCATGCTTTCAAGAGAAGCTACAAGGATTCCTGTCTTTGGAAGTTACAGAATGGATTCTATTTGCCATACAAATTGGTAATCCAGCCATGACTTCAATGAACGTGGATTGTATTCTATCAATGGGTGGGGTAGAAATGAATTTGCAGTCTCTTTACAGGTACCAAATGATGATGCAGACTTGAGTTTTTAATATGGTTATTCAGAAAAAGAATATAAAAAGAAACTTAAAAGTCAGAAGAACTGTTCCTTTAAATTTTTAGAATTTTAAAATACAGAAATCAAACAGAACTGATATCTCCTCCTCACCCACAAACCTTTTTCTGTTTTTTTTTCATTTTATCCATGTTAAAATCATGTGGTTATTAAATTGGAGATGTAGTGCTGTGAATGTGTAATTCACACTTTTATTTTTATACTGACATTCTAAACATTTTCCTACAGAAAGTGTAAGAATTGAGCTAAAAGATAAAAGTAAAACAAAGTCTCCCAAAAATCTCTAGAAGAGTCGAAATACTAAAAACTTTCTACTGGGCCTATTAAGACATTAGCCCCAGTTGATCTTTTCCCATTCTGAAAACTCAGAGTTGATCATGAAACAGCTACTAAATTTCAGACCCCCAAACTTTATGTGACTCACTATTTCTGAGCACAGTGAATGACACTGCACTATATATTTTTATATGAAGTAATACTTGTAGCCCTTAATATTTTGTTTTGATAACACTAAATATGAAATTCTGTGTATACACACACACAATGTGCAGCGTGTACCTCAAAACAGTATTAGAGACATTGTCTGTGCATCCTAGGTTTCTAATTACTATTATTTTTTTAGGTCTGGAAACAAAATGCTAGTTAATAAGGGACATTGAAACATAGTAGCATGAAAGCATTTTATGTAATTGAGAAGTATTTTGCCCTCACCATATTACTTATATAAATTAGCTATAGATTACTTTTTATTATATTTACTATATGCTACTTTTTAAGAAATTACTTCCTAATTAAGTCATTAGTATATTATCTATATTTCTTTTAATTGCATTATCTGTAAACTACTTTTCAAGACATTGCTTCACAATTCATTCATTAATTTAGTACAATTACAACTTAGTTTAGTGCATTAAATATGTTTTTAGTACATTAAATATAGTATCTGTAGGCCACCAATCTGGGTATGACTTACCTCAGCTCTTCAGTGTCAGGCGTACACCAAGGAGCAATCCACGTTTCCTGTGGCCACAAGATTTCACTGGAGTGTAGGTGGGGAAACCTGTAGCTCGCGAATACTAACAGAAACTTCAGCAGTTCAGTGCTGCCTGCTGCACTCCACAGGAGAGAGGTGTGAGAGAAATTGTTGTTGTCTGACTTGTAAAGAGTGATCAGTCCATGAAAAAAGAACACCATGTTTGGTGAAACAGAGGGGCCGTGAAAAAGAGGGAGACCTTGAACACCATCGAGCGACCTAGTGGCCAAGACTCTGAGCTTGAACACAGCTTCAGGACCGTAGGCACTGGCAGGACAGCTGGGAGTCACACCTGTCCATGGCACCTCACAACAGCAACAGGCATACATATTTTGAAAATTTCAGTTAATTTCTATTTTGCTTGATTAAATACCTTAAGGAGTTTATTTGATAATTCTAAAAGTATTAAATTTCACCATTTGCTAACTCAAAATCTCAAAGACATTTGAATCTTAACTCCTGTGTTATTGGCAGTGTGTACAAATGTTATAACCAGTTGGAAAATATGTTAAAATTCTCCTAAATCAGATGTAAACAGATTACCTTGCAGAACATATTTTAGAATAAATAGCACCTCTTGAACTTTTCATATACCATTTATGCCATGCTTTTAAAGATGCATAATCAGAGTTCTAAAGTATGATTAAAATAAGAAGCTATTACTAAGTTGAAGGATATGCAAACAGGTCCTATAATAATTATCCTATTAGTGAATTAACATGACCAACATTTTAAATATTAATTGAAAGCTTTAATACTTTCATGAAATAAGGACAATTTCATAAATAGCATTTGATTTATTTCATATGTTACACAGGCAGGACGTTACTGGAGAACTTGTTTTCTGGTTACTTAACAGTAGGTAATATTTTTGTCAAAACAGGACAAACATTGATGGTTGTCTAAGGGACATTTCAAATGACATTTCATTTATCATGTTTTATACCCTTATCCCATAAATACTCAAAAATAAAAACCTATAGTCTTCTTCAATGACCAGTTGAAGGATAGTTGGATAAATGGAGCCTGATGCAAATTTAAATTTATTTTTTGGAATCTATTTGTTCATTTTGAAACACACATGAAACGTTTTGGAATTATGAAATATATTTAGTGTACTCATTGTTGCATAAATAGGTCTTTTATTTTTCATTACTTTAAAGCTAACTAAATCATTTATTTTGCATTATGATCACCTCATTGAAATTTTAAACCACCTGGAAAATACTTTGAAATTCCAACAACATCAAAGACAATGGCTCTGTTGTTCTGTCTTCTACGTCTGCTTTATCCATAGTACTCAATTGCATATCCATATTGCACAAGAGAGCCCTCGGTTTCCAAGCGCCAGCCCCAAGAAGGAGAGAGGAAGACTGTTACTTCGCTCATCAATTCTTGGCCAGTATAGAAATTCTCACTGAAGCTTGTTCTTCGGTGTACGATGGCTGCTTGCTCTTTGCTGTCACAATGTTAGTGTCCAAAAACTGACAAGTTTGGCCAGCTGTGAAACCTTGAGAGACAGCTCTTGTTAGAGTCACGTATTCCTCCTTGTGCCTTCATACATAGCTGATGTTCTAGAGCATACAAGACAAAAAGTTGCCACTGAGAAGAGAACTAGCCCTCCCTGAAAAGCAAATCCCAAGGAAACAGAGCTGCAGCCATCGTCTGAGTCCAGACCTCTCCTCGTATCTAGTTCACTATCATATTTTCTAGCCACCAATTTAAAAAGAAAGTATAAAGCATCACTTTTCCTGAAATGCATGTTATAACAATATTTTATATTATTTATAAAAGATAATGAGCTAATGCTTGAAAATAGTGTGCGTATGATTATATAAGCTGGAGTTTAAATCTTTATGAAAAATTGAATCAAAAGGTAATGGAAAATCCCCATAAACTTTGTGAAGCCCCCTTGTTCACTTGTGTGTATGTATGTGTGTGTGTGTGCATTTACCCAGTATACAGACTGCCTCTCTTAGTGACCCTGTAGGACAGAATAGAACTGCCTCTGTGGGTTTCCAAGATTGCAACTCTTTATGGAAATAGAAAGCCTGTCTTTCTCCCCTGGAGCAGTTGGTGATTACAAACTGCATACCTTGAGGATTGCAGCATATGCAGATTGCACTTACCTTACATATATATGTATATATATATATATATATATATATATATATATATATACACACCCACAGTCAGACCAATAGGTTATAGCTGCAGTCAGGAATCTCCATAGAAGACAGGTAGCAGTGAATGCAATATCTTCTAACACACAGCAGGGACATCTGATGTCTTTTGTATACAAAGCATGTGCAGAGCCAATCATCATACTGTACATGGTACTATGGTCTATCATACAAATAAATGTCTTGTCATTCATAATACATGCCTGTATATTGGCTTATTTGTGTACTGATCTATGCTTTCTATCCGAAAAATTATTGTGTGACTGTATATGCTTAGACTTACTGCTGATAACAACAAATCTTATTTATTGTGTCTCTACAATGTCATGGGTGAAAACTGTAAAACATTACTGGCAAGTGCTTCATGGCTCATAAATGGAGAAAAGTCAGTGCTAGTAATAGCAGCAAGAGGCAAAGGAGAAGCATCAAAGTGTAAGACAAGCAAAAGTTATTAAGCCACAGGAGAATAGAAAACCAGTCATGAGATAGGTGTGTTGGACCTGATAATGACACAGACCCACAAAAACAAAGAAAAGAAAATCCCAACACCTTTAAAAGATCAGCTTCACTGAAAGCTACAAAGATTGAAAATTTGAGAGAGAAGTAGATCAGATATGGAAAAATCATTGATAATGTGAACTGAGAACCAAGCACAACAAGGGAATCTCCTTCCACAAAGAGGGGATCCCTGCTAAGACATGAAGCTTATTCAAGTTACTAAATACAAAAAAGCAGGGCCAGATGCTAATAGTGTTTGGTTGCACAAAATCGAAATACCAAAATATCTCATTTCATAGACTCTAGCCTAGGCTTTAACTAATGACAAAAATCCCCAAACACCTAACTAATCATATAAATGTTAGCTATTTTGAAGTTAAGAAAAAATACCATAATGGTAATTTGAAGGTATTCATTTCACAGGTAGAGGCTTTATTACATTGCAGATATTTTCAAAGTACAAATCTAGTGAAACTCAGGGGGATATGCTTCAGAGAATCATCAGTGTATAAATGAAACTATTAGGAAGTTGAGGTTTACTAACCAAAAGAACACCACATTCTTTCTTGACTAAGATTACATTTGACTTGCACCATTACTGGCATGTCATAGCACTACCAAGTATTATTTAACTTGTGAGTATGACTGAAGGGACTTCTTAATTTGTAATTCTAGCCTTGGTGGCCCAGGTGAAAATATAAATGTCAATCAGAAGACAAAATGAGGAAATGATGTGCAAATAAATATGTCCATTGACAGCAGTGAGCAGAGAACTAACACCATGCAAAATTTGAGTAAACTGAATTGGACATCTAACGATTGAATAAGCTCAAAATCCATATTGGGTAAGAAGAGAGCCGTTAATGAAGTTTTTATTTTAGAAGGCAGATGGAGTTTTATAGACACTATCTGCAAAACAGCGAGGCTTTGGGATTTTAATAGATCTTTGTGTATACCAAATTAATACCATTTATAGTTTTGCAATTCAGGCAATAATCTTGAATCTTATCATTCATCAATTTACTTTGCTATAACATAGAAATTATTGTACACGTGTCCTGGAGTTTTGGTAAGGATGCCAAGAGATAATGTCTATAGAATGGCAGGAAAATAGAGGAATCAGGATCAGTTAGGAACATTATTATAGTTAAGTTTCTCAACAGAACCTAAAGATACACAGAGAAACAGACAAACAAAACATATGAAAGAACCATTTATTTTAGGAATTGGCTTACAATATGAAATCTGTAGGTCAGGCAACTGGCTAAAAATTCTTTGTTTTTGTGCTGTTGGCTCCCTGGGTGTGAAAAAAAAAACATACATGTGCTCAGCTACTAAAGACAATATTATATTTACACAAAAGGAAGCAATATAATTTTTCTTGAGTAATGCAAAAATAATTTACTTTAACCAAGAGCACACCTGTGTGTATTTAGGAGACATATAAAACTGATGCTTAAGAAAGGACTTAAACTCAGATGTATGGTTTAGAAGAATGAAACACCATGCCAATTCTTCTGGGGAAGAATGCTAGAGCCCTGGTGACAGGGTCAGATACACATTGAACTGTAAAATCCATGGTTCAAAGGCAGCAACCACTACACTTTTTGAAAGATGACGCTGCCTTGCCTTTATAGACTCCCAGCCTCAGACATCTTCTAATGGGTACCAGTGAGTGGCAACGACCTCCCTGGTAGTGGCTGTCTTACGTTTGGTGGGAGAGTGGTCATTTACTTGGCTGCTAATCAAAAAGTTAAAATCCACCAGTCCCATCTGTAGGAAAAAGAAGTGGGAGTCTCCTGGAAAGAGATGAACTTGGGAAACCAAAGGGTCTTTGAGAAATGGAACAAAGTTCATGACAGTGGGTGATAGCAACCCTGGCCTTTTGATCCAGTGTCCCTATTTGGGAACATGTATCCTGCAGATACACCTGTCTGTTTCAGCATTTTATAAACAGCACACATCCATCGAACTTGTTTGTTAGTAAAAACAATTTTGGAAAAATTATTCAAGTGTCCACTTATAAGGGATTGGTTAAATAAGCATTTTGAAATGTTACACAGCTCTGGTAAAGAACAACAAAACATGGGATCTATAGGACTTATTTTTCATTGAAAATTTCAATGCAGAGGATAGTGCAAACACTAAGATACCTTTTTCTTTTACAAGAAGATTTTGACTTTCATGCTTGTTTCTATTTGCATAAATTGATCATATGGAAAATACTTAAGGGGTTAATAAATGATGTATATGTGGACAGGTTTCAAGATGTTTACCAATTCTTTATAGCATTTTCATCCTTGACAAAATCAGCAGCAAAAAAATAAACAAAACAGGCAAAAGCGAGTCTATGTATCAGCTAAACCTGTTTATTTACACATAAAAATCTTTGATCAGTGTGCATGTCCATAATCCAATTCGATAACTTGAGCCTTTAAAGGAAGAATTATATTCATTGTTCCTATTTTAATAGTTTCTAGCTCAGTGATTTTAGTAAATAAACAGTAGTTGATTGGTTACCATTTGAGCACATGCTGTCAGATTATTTCAAGTGTTCTTGTTGTCTTTCAATGATTGGCAAGCTTCCTTAATCAATACTGTTTATAATTCTCTTTTTAAAGGCCAGGCATAGTTGGGGTCCTTCCTGACACATTTCAGTACTATTGGTCTTATGCACTATACTGGTTTTTAAACCAAGAAATTTAACTGGTGTGCTAAATTCAACTCTTTTCCCTAGCTTCATGCAATGTCAAAGGAAGGATCTAAAGTTGGGGGAAAAGCATTTGAGGGTGCCAGTGGGTCCTCAAATTAATATGTCATGTTATGACACCTGTTTATTTGTTTCAACAATTTCTTCTCACTCATAGTATGTCAGCCAAGAATATGAAAACCTGCCCTGGTTTGCAGCTTCTTAACACTCATTGCTACGAGGGAGCCTCTAGGCAACCCTCTGTGGACATTCACCTCATTGGGAGTCTTCCTGGCTTTTGCTGTTCTTCTGTTTTAGCAATGAGCCCTGCACTAGGACATTGTGTTTTTTCAAAAGAGATTTCTTCACTGAATGGTCTCTTTCTGTCTGTCATCAATCAATTTGAACTCACGGGACCATATAGGGCAGGATAAAATGTCTCTACAGCAATCTGGGCACTGTCTTATAAGTAACTCCTGCACAGAATGGATGAGGGTTTGAACCCCTGACTTTGCAGTAAGCAGCCCAACACTTAATCCAGTGCACTGCCGAGCTTCCTGTTCATTTGTCAGTCCATGTTATATTTAGTATTTTTTGCCAACACAATCCAAATGCCTCAATACTTTAGAAATCGTTGCATGTTGTCTATCAGTCATATGCATGACTTGACTACAAATCCCAGGGCTTAAGTCAGGAGCACCTGTATCTCCAAAGCTGCAATGTCACCATGAATTTTTGATTTTTCACACTTTTAAGTGATCCTTTGCATGAGAGTTGCTAAATGCAATACGCTTTGCGACTGCCTTGTTGCTGCTTCCACAGGCATTGATCATGTATCCCAGTGAAATTAAAGCTTGGAAAATTCAGTCTTTCTCTGTACATCGTAATGATGCTTATCGCTCTGGTGTGAAATATTTTACATTTAAGTTTCTTCCATATTGAAATGTGTAGTCCTTGATCTTGGTCTTCATCAATAATTATATCAAGGTAGACTTGGTCATGAGGGTGGGAGGAGGGGGAGGATGCATTAAAGAACCAGAAGAAAGCTGTATGTTTCATTGGTGCTATACTGCACTCTGAATGACTGGTCTCCTACCCATGACCCTTCTGTAAGGGAATTAAAATAATAAAAATAAATAAAAATTAAAAAGTGAATGCTGTGTGACAACATGGAGTGGGGACCATTGGAGGGTCCTGAGGGTCTGTTCCCAATCTCAATTACATGGACAGCCCCTCCTTCCCACAGAGGAATTTAATTTAAATGACAGCATTGAAGCTGCAGCTCGGGGATAAGAACATGTCTGATCAGAGCACATGGGAGCAAATGAAGGGGGAGGAATAGCGGGTGTAGCATAGCCTAGCCCACCAAGCCCGGGGGACAATATCGGTGCTAAGAAGAGCTGACCCATGGCCCTATGGAGCGCAACACTGGGACAGAGTGTCGAGATTTTGCCTGGCTTCACCCCACCACACCATGGCAAAATACTAAGGGTGTGCAAGAGAGTAGCAGCGGGAGCAAAGCATGGAGGTTCTGAGGAATTGCAAAGCATAGACTTCGGGGCCAGGGCATGGGACCCCATCACACTCAGCCGCAGGATGCTCCAAGAGGTCAATAAACAGACCTAGGGTTATTTGGAGCTTTCAATTTTTTATTACTATTTTCATTTATTTATTTATTTTCTGGAGATTGGTTTTATTGTTGTCATTTTGATTTTCTTTCTTGCTTGGTCTTGCTATGTATGTGCATATTATCTCTACGTGTCTTTTTAGATAAGATAGGTTGGATGATCAGTCTGGATGAGAAAACAATGGGACCAATGATTCAGGGGGACAAGGAAGAGAGGGAGGTGGGGGAAAGGAGACGATGTTGACCAACTCAGGGACAAGGAAACAACAAGTGATCAAAATCAGTTGTAAGGAGTGGTTGAAAGGTCTGGTTGGATTGATAAAGGCTAATGTTATGGAGAGAAATTACTGAAATCGAAATGAAGGCTGAGCATGATAGTGGAACAAGAGGAACATTAAAGGAAATAGAGGAAAGAACTACAAGGCAAAGTGCATTTATAGAGCTCTAAATATAGGTATGTACTTAGGTAAATATATTATATATGATGATGGGGTAAGATATCTATGGCATATATTTATAGGTTCAGTATTAAGGCAGCAAATAGACATTGGGCCTCCCCTCAAGTATGTCCTTAATGCAAGAACACTTTTTTCTATTACATTGGCATTCCATGATTCTCACCTTCCTGACATGTCACCTAAAGACAAATGTGTGCATGAGCAAATGCGGTAAAGAAAGCTGATGGTGGCTGGCTATAGTGTTTAGGGTCTTAAATACTTGAAGTTAAACAAGCAGCCATCTAGCTCAGAAGCAACAAAGTCCACATGAAAGAAGAGCTTGTATGAGCATGAGGTGTCAAAGGAATATGGTATCACATATCAAAGAACTAAAATTTATATCAATGCAAGTGAGGGGGAGTGCAGACTAGGGACCCAAAGCCTATCTGAAGGTAGTGGGATATCCCCTTACAGAAGGGTAGCGGGGAGGAGATGAACCAGTCAGGGTGCAGAGTAACAATAATGAAGCATATGCCTTTTCTCTAATTCATCAATGCTTTCTTTTCCCCACTAACATGATCTCAATACTGCCTTACAAATCTGGCTAGACCAGAGGATGTACACTGGTACAGATAGGAACCAGTCATATAGGGAATCCAGGGCAGGTGATTCCTCGAGGACCAGTGGTGAGAGTAGTGATACCACTGAGAGGGTGGAGGAGGTGGAGGAAAGGTGAGTAGAAAGGGGAAACTGACTATAAGATTCTACATATAACCTTTTCTCTGGATACAGACAACAGGGACGTGTGTGAAGGAGGATATCAGATAGTGTAAGATAAAACAAAATAATTTTCATTATTATGAATTATAATAATTAAATTATCATGGGTTCATCAGGGAAGGGGGCAGGGAGAGAGGAAAAACAAGGGTTTAAGTAGAACGCAGATGTTTTGACAATGATGAGGGGAACAAATGTACAAATGTGCTTTATGTACAATGGATGCATATATAGGTTGTAAAAAGAGTTGTATGAGGCCCGGAATAAAATGGTTAAAAATAAATGTATCAAGTCCTGCTTACCATCAGCAAGCAATTGTGGATCATTTTCATATCTCATTTGAACCGATTTCCACTCCTGAGAAGGTTTATGCAGCATACAGATAGAACATGGGAGAAGGAAATGACTCTCCTGCACAACTTTCTTGATGAAGCCCAGGTAATCCCTGCCTCAATTTTGAATCAGGTAATATCAATTTTGAACAATTATTTACGCAACTGTTTGTTGGTCTGTATAAAGGTTTAGTATGAGCAAAATTCTGTTCTGAAATCCCATTTTTTGCAATATTAACCATAATTCGTTATGGTCCCCATGATCTAATGGTTTTGCATTGTCGTCTCTTAAGATCGATTGATCTCTGTCAGGAAATTATTAACTAAGCTTGTCCTTTTTCCTCCTGCTTTTCTTTTTCTAGTGTCCTCTCCTTCTCCCATTGTCCCAATTATAGCACCACAAGGAAGTTACTTTCAATTTATCATTCATGGAGTAATGGGTCCATTCCTGACTTTCATAATTTAGTTTCCTCAAGGTGGGGGCAGAATGAGTTAAAGTATATCCTTTTTATAACACTATCTGTTCTACAGGATTTTCCGGGTCTAAATCTGTAAGCTTAGTTAATGCCTCTCTCAAAGATTGCAAGAGGACAGTCATATTCTACTCAACTTCTTGGTTAATGGTTCCTACTTTTTCATAATTAATTGACTTCTTTTGAAAATATTTCATTTCTTGTAAAGAGAGAACAGCACATTTTTTGGGGGGGGAATCACTGCTCTCTGCTGGTGGGAGTAGGAGGCCCAGCCCCACTGCTGGAACTGAATCTCCGTCCCAGTGGGCCATCGTCCTGCGCACAACCACTACACCACCGGGGCTCAGCCCGAACAGCACATTTTTGATGACTTCCTTCCATTGAGTTCCAAGCTCACTTATTATCCCAGGTGGATAAGATCATTTTGAATATGCATTTCAGTGGCATATGCCAAAGCCTTTCCTTTACTACCCTTATTCCTCTGGGGTGCGACTTGCTGGGATTATCTATATAATTAATTTACCGTTATTGCTTACTAAGTTCTACAGGGTGACCAGGACTTGGAGGGATTCCAACTAGGCTACAGACCTGGGATTTGTCATAAAGGTACCTAACCTTGAATACTGCCTTAGACTCTATCTTCCCACCACCTTGCTTTAATTGGCATATAAGGTTCTGAATGGAGCAGTGTTGGCTCTGAGGCTAAAACAGCAGTTGTTGGCTCTTAGGATTCCACAATGGGGAAACTGGGAGCTGGCTTTTACACTCTCAAATACTAGTTTATTATTTCCCAATATCTCCCAGGAGGTGGTATTAATTTTATAATTGTTACACAGTGGGGGAAGTAGCTTGCAAAGCCATGAAATCTCGGATATGGGGGACCACTGACCACTTCACTTGCATTTTATAAAACAAGTTCTGTTGTAAGACAGTATCATAAATTAGACTATTATTTGAGGGTGGTGGTCAATTTTCACGCAGTCTGATTTATACTGAGACAAGGCTGTGTGACAATATCAAACTGTTTCTTTTTATGGTCTGAGGATCAAACATGTCCCAATTTTGAAGGATGCATTCCTGACGGGGCCTGAATGTCAGCTGGATTTCCCATCTTAAACAGAGGGATGAGACCATGATGAAGGCTTTGAGTGCCCTCTTCCACTTCCACCATGCTCAAAGGACCTTTTGGCAGAGTGTCCCTTTTCCCACACCTTAGTTTCTAGAATTAACCACTCCTTCTTGAGAAACTCCCCCCCCCCCCCCCCCCCACCATTTCTGATGAAATCTAGGAGTCTCCAATAGGCTCCTCCCTTCTCACAAGAGCAATCAGCTTCATCCCTGGCTTAATGCCAATTTCCCCAAAATTATGGATACCAGAAATCTGGGACTTATAAAAAAGTGCCAACCCAGTGAAGATGATCATTTGACAGTTGGGAAATTTTCATAAGACCAACAAAGTGAAACTACGTGTTGGACCCATTTATCTCAAAACTTGTGGAGCAAAGTGGCCTGAGACCGACCATCATAGAGAATGTGCTATGCTATGACCAAGTCAACTCTGACTCTTGACAACACTCTAAGGAAAACCTGGGTGACATGCAAGTCCTCATGAGGACAGAAAACCTCATCGTTCTTCCAGGAGCAGCTGCTGGCTAGCAGCTTCAAGTGGAATACACTAACCCTCACCCTTATCAAATAGCCAGCACCACAAAGGATAGTGCTGTGTAACATTAAGGGACAATCTTTCAAATGAGTGACTACGCCCTGAGTGCCCCATCCCATCTCACTCTCAATGCCACCCAGTTGATGCCAACTCACACACGCTCTTTGGGACTGTAACTCTTCAGGGGCTGGATTGTGTTCTCAATATTCAATTGCTCTTGCATATGAAATTCTTTCTTATTCACATAGGCGTCTCCCTGGATTTGTCTTTCTAGTCTACCCAAACTAGCACAGCAGACGTTGCCTATTTAGTATCCACCCAAAAGAGACTATTGATTATTATTATTATTATGTCTGCTTATGGGGTCCTATGAGGTACCTTTACATTGTAGGATTCACCCCATTGGCCCTGATGAATGTCCAGATAACTGGACTGGGGGAGGAGAGCAGTGAACCATCTATTCTTTAGAGTCCAGTAAACCTGGATCCTCAAATAGGTATATGTCTGACCCTGAGCATGGCTGTGGTTCTGAATTTCATGGCTACAACTCTTTTTTTTCCCAGTGATTTTACTGGGGGAATCTAACAGCTCTTATAACATTTAATACATCATTTGCACAGAGCATATTCATACAAATGTTGCCATTTCATTTCCAAATATTTTCTACTTGGGATCTTGGTATAAACTCCTCCTTCTCCCTCCTTTTTTAAATAAATCATTTTATTGGGGGCTCATACACCTTCCATCACAATCTATACATACATCAATTGTATGCAAGTCACATTTGCACACTTGTTGCCATTATCACTCTGAAAACATCCTCCCTCCACTCAGACCCCCAGTACCAGCTCCCCTTATTTCTCTCCCTCCTCATTCCCTCTCCCCCATGAACCCTTAATAATTTATAAATTGTTATTACCTTTTCTTATTGTACACCGTCTGATGTGTCACCTCAGTCCCTTCCCCATTGTAACCCACGAGAGGAGGTTACATGAAGATCCTTGATATCGGTCTGCCCCCTCCAGCTACAACTCTTAAAGGTTTGAAAGGAGAAAAATACAAGAGAGTAGAGTAGAGGTCAGAGAGTGGATTAGTTCCCAAGGGAGCTTTCACTTCCAGGATTCTCTTGACAGGAGATGGGCACAATTGCTCCATGGATCCAAGTCCCAGTACCAGAGATGTGATCAGGAGACAGCTCAAGGCGTTGGTCATCTCCATTCCTCATCTTGTCCAGCTTCCAAGAACTATTTCAGGCAAGGTACAACATTCACACCTGAGGCAGAGAAATAATTTGAACAGAAAGACTGAGTTCATCGAAGGGGATACTTTGGAGACAATCTCCAAGGGGTTCTTAGCTTGCGTAAAGGTCCGATGGAATGTAGAGCTGGGTATTTTATTCTGCTAATGGCAGACATTCCACCTTTGGCTTGTTTTCTGGTGGACCTTCTGTTATTGGCTGGTCCTCTGTAGTCTGCCTCCATTTTCTAAGTATGCACATCCCTGCACCTGGGACTTCATGCTGTGTCCTTCTCTCCACAGCTAAATCTCAAGAGTCTATCAGGTATGTGGATATAGTGGGAGCATCCTGTTTTCTCCAGGCAGGCTTTCACAATCTCTGGTTTCTTCCATTGATAAAGAAATCTGTTTAATCTTCCCTTCACCTTTTCAGTGTGTATACTGGACAATACCTGCCATTGTCACCCCTTTTACCTTTGAGCATTTCTGACGGCTAACATACGGGCTCCTAATAGAATGAACTCTGTGGCACTGAACATGGAGGGAAGGGATGGCAATGGTATGTGGTACATATTTAAGAATGGCCTTTCAGCTAAATGGTTCCTTGCATTTTGATTCAATCATAGGATATCTATTGTTTGCTGCTCAGTTGCTTCCAAACCATAATCTACCCAGTGCCAGGGAGTGAAATTCCAATTCATATTGATCCAATCCGAGAGTCGACTCTAGGTTGTAATGTCTGCAGGCACGCCCCAGGTCTGAACTCTGATAAGTGACTGACGGATTTCAATAGTCAACTTTCTGTTTCAAATCCAAGCTTTTAATCCTATGCCACCAAACATCCTTATAGCCATCATGGGGAAAAACTTTCAGACACATACGAGAAGAAACCCAATGATCAGGAGATTTAAATTTCCTGGAGAGTTTCAGCAAGGAGGTGAATATGACTGGAACGGGGAGAAGAAGGACACAAGACACAGGAAGAGAATATTGAATCAATGTGAGCGGCATTATGGAGATTTCATGGGCAAGTTTTGCTGACAGATAAGATGTGGGAGTTAATGAATTGAGAAATGTCACCTGAGTTAGATTTCGGATTTGCAGACCTGCCTGAGTGGTGGCAGCTGCAACAATAAAAGTGCTCTGAGAGAAAGAGCAGAGTGGAGAAGACGTGATTCTAGCTGCCTGCTTTCTGTGCACACTATGCCTAGCAATTCTCCAGATCTTCAAATACTAAATATTATTTTTGAGCTATCTATAATATCATAGTTGATCAATTTCTATATTATTAGAGAGCTATCGTGTCACAGTTGTATTGATTTAAAAAGTAATGAGTTTAGGAACCGTGAGTTTGAATAAGGTACAAAATACAATGTGGTATTGCATTCTTTCTTATGAAAGGTTTATGATAATTGAGGTGCTCATAAGGTCATAACATTTGAAATCCATCCAGAAATGACCTTTGGAATTCTCTATATCAATGCACCTGTTTTATAAACAAAAAAAACAAGACATAAAAAAATCATCCAAGATTATATGTCTAATTGGTAGCTTAACTATCAAATGTGAGCACTGAATGAGCAAAGTAAAACTCCTATTTCCTTAATGAGTTAAGAAGAAAGTGGTATTTATAAGGTAGCCATAGTATTTATATAATATCATAAATCATCTTTGGAACTTAGTTTTTCTAAAATATTCAAGATGCATATTTGCACATATAATTGCTTGGGGTTTTGCAATTCTGAATCTGTGTCTTTAATTAACTTAGGAGAGAGAGAATCATGCTTGGCCTACATTATAGAACACTGGATTTTGGCAACAGCACACTTGCCTTCCTACAAATTCACTATATATACATATAAAATCTATACGGAAATGAAAGTTGATTACAAACACTCTCTGCTAGTGTTTATTGCTCGTGTCGTCTATTTGACATTTGCTGAAGAGAAATGACTGCATGCAGCTGCATCAGCGGTGAAACAGACAGTTCTATTTCTCTTGTAGTTGTGATGAATCTCCGTCTAAAATTGCCTTTTTTCTTCATGATGGACAGTTAATTCACATTCTGCAAATTTATGCAGCATATTTCACAGACAGTCATCTGGATTAACTTCTGTTAATTACCACGGAAATGCGGGGTTTTCTGCATAAACTGTGAAATGATACTTTAGCGGAGAGATGGGATGTGGCTTTGGAGTCTTTGCTCCTGCCAAACCCTTTGGTTCTGCGCAGCAGCACTTAGCCTCTTTGTGATTTAATTCCCCACTTTGAAATGTCACTTCGCAAATGCCAATTCAGCTTCCCTTCCTCCACAATGAAGAATCCTACCATAAATGTCACCTATGATAAGAAATAGATTATTTGGATTTGTGACTGCCTCTAGTGAGACAATATGCTTTTCATGCCATGAAAATATTCATAGGATTTGCACAATGTTTCTGTTTCCATCATGTGCATATGGTCCTGTGAATCCTTGAGCTATTTTAATGTGGTTGATTTTGACTTAGGTTACTCTTCATGTAAGTCAAGAGCTTCATATTTAAATTCATGCTCAGTTACAATTGGAACTTATCAACATTTAATTTTTGACAATGACTACTGGTATAAATGACTAGATGGATGGATGTTTTATTTTTCTATAGATATGACTGGATTTTCAATTTTCTACAATGCTCTGATTTCTTCTGGAAATAAAGGACATTGAAAGTAAGAACTACTCAGAGGTCAATTGCGAGTCTCCGAAGAGTGACTTTAAGTTATTTACCCCTCCAGGGGTCCTGAAATACACTGTGTAATAAAATACTTTAGTGGTACAATTTTCCATCAATATGATGACGCCCACATACTAAATCAAACATATATATATATAATTTAGTGCTTTATGGTTTATAAATATTGCAGAATATATACCATTCTGAACTAAGGTTTCTTGATTTGTTTTTTTTTTGGGGGGGGGGGGGCATCACTGCTCTCCGGTGGTGGGAGTGGGTGGCCCAGCCCCACTGCTGGAATTGAACCTCCGTCCCAGTGGGCCGCAGTCCCGCGCTCAACACTACGCCACCGGGGCTCAGCCCTCTTGATCTATTTTTACATAGTTTTCATATAGTTTGATTCCTCCTTTTAGAAATAAGATAGGTCTATAAAAATGATTTGTATGAAACTCCTTTTGGAGTTCCAGTTATTCCCTAGAAATTCTACCTAAAGTTAAACTGTTTTTATTAACGTTATCATTTATCACAAAGTTCATTTAGATGCAGAAAAAAATCTCTAATGTGAGATCTTAAACTAGTGACTAAAACATCCTTTAGAATGTCTGTGTCCATACATTTTGATAGCTATGCCATTCTGCAAGCTTTTTTGGTCACCTTTAATGGGAAGCTAGAAACTCTTCATTTTATTTTGCGATATACATTTTAATCTTTTAGAATGATTGTTTTGTGCCAATACTTTTGATTTACAATCAGCTACAATGTTTGATTTCCTCTCGTATTTTCTTGCTTGGGTTCCAATCACCAAGTCACCTTTATTTCCTGGCACCTTTGCATGCAATGGAATGAAACTTTGCCCAGTCTTTTGTCATCATCGACATTGCCAGCATGTGCAAGTCTTTGCAGCTATTTCTTGTTTGTTTCTGGTTACCCATATTTTATTCATAAATACTCTCTTGAAAATTTAATCACCCTTTTGCCTATTTTACACCATTAGTTATTACTGTCATCCAGGCATCAGTTTAGTTATCACCACCTCTGGAAAGTTATACTTGATTTCCTGATTCAGAATGAAGGACCTACCCGTGGCTCCCCAACATTCCTTTTTTTTTTTTTTAATGAGCTGCTCTTGTGAGCTGTTAGAATATCAGTTGCAATTCAGAGCAACTGCCTGCACGACAAAGCACAACACTGCTCAGTCCTGTATGCACCCTCAGATTTCTTCTTCCATTTGAAGCCCTTTGTTAGCAAGGGCCTTCCTCTCTTTCACTGTCCCTGTACTTTACCAAGCACTACGTCCCCTCTGACAACACACCCTAAAAGAGTGAGATGAAGTCTGGCCCTCGTTGCTGCTAAGGAGCACTCTGACTTTATTTACGGTAACACAGATGGTTTGTTTTTTCCCTTTAGCAGTTTATGGTGCTTTCAATATTCTTAGCCAGCACTGTGATTTAAATGTGCTGGTTCTTAGGTCAATGTCCAACTTTCACATGCCTGTGAGGCAATGGAAAATGCCATAGCTTGGGTCAGATGCACCTTAGTTCTCAAAGTAACAACCTTGCTTGTCATCATTATGAAGTCTTGGGAAGCATATTTTCCCAAGGCAATGCATCTTTTGATCTCTTTACTGCCTCTTCCATGACCATTGATCATGGACCCAAGCAAGACAAAATCCCTAACACCTTTGATCTTTCTTCCATTTATCATAGTGGTACCTCCTGAATCAGTTGTGAGGATTTGAGTCTCTTTACATTGGCTTGTAATCCATATTGAAAGCAGCAGTTCTTGAATTTCATAAATGAAAAAAGGTTTCAAGTCCTTATTTTTAGCAAGCAAGTTTGTGTCATCCACATATATTGCAGGGGCTTTTTTTGTTCTGTTTTGTTTTACTACAAAATCATTTTATTGGGACTCTTGCGGCTCTTATAGCAATTCACATATCAATTGCTTCAGCATATTTGTACATATGTTGTTACCCTTATTATTTTCAAAATATTTACTTTCTATTGAGCCGATAGTATCAGCTCTTTGTCTGTCCTTTGCTCCTCCCCGTACTCGTGACCACTTGATAAATTACAATCATTTTCATATTTTACACTGACTGCTGTCTGAGTGAAAGGTAGGACTGGGTTATGAGAGAGGGGTATGAGGAAACCTCAAGGAACCAGAGGAATATTGTGTGTTTCCTCAGTGTTACACTTTGCCCCAGTTGACTCATCATTTCCTTGTCACCCTTCTGTCAGGGACTGTCCCATTTTCTATATGTGGGTTTTGGATCCCAGCTACCACCCAACTCACTGTCAACGGTGTGATTTGGAGTTTGCTTGTTTGTTTTGGGTCTTCTGATGCCTGTTATCTGATCCCCATTATACCTCTGATCACATAGGATGGCGTACTTCTTCCATGTGGGCTTGTTGCTTCCTTGAAAGGTGACTGCTTATTTAACTTTAAGCCTTTAATACCCTAAATGTTATATAGTCAGGAACCATCTACTTTCTTCATCACAATTGCTTATGCACTCTCTTTTGTCTTCAGCCATTGTGGTAGGAAGGCGGGTATCACAGAATATCAGATTGCAAGATCAAAGTGTTTTTGCATTGAGGGAGGGTTTGAGCAGAGGTTTGAAATCCATCCACTGCCTCAGTGTATTGACATAGAGATATATGTACATAGGTCAATATGTATTTAGATATGTAAATCTAACACAGATTGTTTTAGACAAGGCAAGGAACAAATAAAAAAATACACCATAAGACACTGAACACTGTCAAATATCTTTGCCAATTCACCATGGTCAGAAGATCAACATCCTACACCTCTATCCTATCTAGTTTTACTTCTCAAATCTTCCCTCTGTTTCCTTTCACTTCCTCCTGCCATACCATCACACTTGCCTTTCTTTCACCACTTAGTAGTTCCTCTCAGCTAAATTGCTGCTGTGCCAACATCCCCAGAATCTCTGTCTCCTATTCATTGTTGATTTTAATTCCCTATTTGTTCCCCTGTCTTTAGGGTTGTTGGCTCACTGCTGCTCCCTTCCCTGCCTCCTTCTTCCTCCAAGTGCCTCCATAACCATGGGTCCCATTGCTTTCTTCTCAAACTTGCTTTCCATTCCTATCTTATGTAATAGGCAAACCAACAGTAACAGGGACCAAACAAAAGGAAAAATAAATAGAATTAAAAGAGCAAAAGGGAAAAAAAGATAATAATAACTGTCAAAAAAGTAAAAAGCTCACAGACAAAAAAGTTTATATAATTCCAGGTCACTCTGTTGACCTTTTGACTATCTCCTCACTGGTCTGGGGGGAATTCCAGGACCTGCCCCTGCTAGCTTGAAGTGTACTTTGGGGGCTTCTCTGGGACTTTATGGCTTTGCTTTTGCTGATAATCTGTTTACTATGCTGTGGTGTGTTCAGACCTGATTACATCCCCTCCCTCTGTCCCCCGTGCTGCCCTCTGTCAGGGTATGCTCCAGGAAGGGAACATTATGTCTTCACCTGTTGCTGTCCCTACATTCTTCTATGCTTTAGCAGCTCTGTGCAGGCATGCCGTCCTCTGAACTTGGTGTACCGATATGAGGTCTAGACTCTCGCTCTCTCTTTTCCCTTCTTGGATTGCATCCATGTGGGCATGGAATGCTGGCCCCTCTTCCCAACCTGCATGTTTACTGTTGTTCTCTGTAGCACATACTTCTAGCGAGGGGCTCAGTTTGACAGATTGGCCCATTCTGCTCATTATGTTGCCCACACGTTTTGATGCTCCCTGGTGGGTCTACAAGCACACAGCCAAGTCTGTGGAGACATAAGGAATACTCTCGCCACTGGGTCGGTTGGTGCCCTGTTCCCCCTGTGCCATCGTCTCAATTTTTTTCTTCCCCCCTTTTCTTCCACCCCCAGCTCCCCTCTCCCCTACTTTGTGTTGCTATAGCATGCAGCTCCTTGGGTGTGTTCTGACCCCACACAAATTCCTGTACCTTAGCCTTTTCCAATGATCTAGCTTTGTATTATAGCTGTGGATTAAAGTCACCTACTATAACTGCTGAATCTGTGATTTGCTTTTTCATATTTTAAATATTCTTGCTTGATGAATTTCACAGGTCTCTTGTCAGGCACACATATATTTATCATACTCACTGGTTCCCTGATCTACCAGTCCCTTGAACATTATTTAGTCTCACCCCGACACTTGTTATGACTTTCACCTTGAGGTAAATTTTGTTGGAGGTGGCTGAGCCCTGGTGGTGTAGTGGTTGTGTGCAGGACTGCAGCCCACAAGTGTTGATGGTTCAAAGCCAGCAGCATCTCTCCAGGAGCAAGACTGGGTCTCCTACTCCCACCAGGGCAGTGATGCCACAAAAAAAGAATAAAATAAATTTTGTTGGAGGTTATGATTGAAACTCATACTTTTTTTTAAGGTGCCATATGCCTGGTAGTTTTATTGATATCCTTTTATCCTTAATCTATTTTTGTCTGTGAGCTAAGATGTGTTGCTTGTAGGCAGCAGATGAATGGGTTATATTTTGTGATCCATTCTGCTAGTCTTTGACTTTTAATGGGTGAGTTGAGGCCATTGATATTCAGAATTATTATCATAATCTGTGGCTTCTTTGCTGTTACCTTGCACTTTGTGTGTTGGGTGTTTTTCTATCTCTCTTCATATCAGACTGTAGTGTCTGTGTGGGGCATTCACTCTTGCCTGTCTTTCCCTCTGGGGCCATGTTGTCTTTGAAATTGTTATCAGCTCATTGGCTTCTGGGTGGAATTGGGCTATATGGTGGTTTCCTGCTTGTGCTGGGTGGATGTTGTTCTTCTGACCATGTGAATTGGCAAAGATATTTGGCAGTGTTGGGTGTCCTATGGTGTATCCTTTTATTTTTTCCTTGTCTTGGCAGACTGTGATCTTGTAATCTATCTTGATAGATAATTTGGCAGGGTTCAGGATTCTTGCACTGGCATTGTTTTTCTCTCAGCTTCCAAAAGATGTTACTTCACTCACCTCCTCTTCATGGTATCTGTGATAGGTCTGAGCATCTACTACTGAGCGCTGTGATATTTCACCACCTTTTTTTCTCTTGCTGCTCTGAAATTTATCTTTTTCTTCAAATTTGGAAGTCTTGGAAAGTTCTTTTTGGGGTTTGGTCTGATTGGTGTCCCCTTTGCTTCCATTTGAATGTTTGATTAACTTTCATTAAGGTGGGGAAGTTGTCTTCCAAAATCCCTCACTAATTTACTGTATCTACTCAAGTATAACCCAACCTGATTAGCAGAGAAGGCACCTAATTTTAAGACACACACACACACACACACACACACACAACACCTGCATAAAAATGTGCTGAAAATCTTGACTTATCCATCAGTATATGTGGTACCTGCTGATTTCTTCATTGTGTCTTGTTCTGGTAGAACAGTTATTTAAACATTATTCCTTTTGATAGAATCTGTCATTGATCTCGTTGTTGATTGCTTTTTCCATATGTTGAAATCTGCCTGATTGTCCTCAAGATTGCTGGCATAATTCTCTGTCTCTCGTGGTCTGTTGGTGTGATGGTGATATTGTGTTTGCCTTCTGTTACCTCATTCATTAGCTCTTGTTTTTTTCTGTTGGTGTGTGTTTATCCCCCTTATTGTGTACTTCTTGCCTTCTTATCATGGACTTCAGTTATCTACCACTGTATCCTTATTCTGAGCTGTTTCCCTCATCTCCTGTATTACTCAAAGCAGCCTTCTGAAGCTTTATTTTACTATCAGATCCACAGGTGATTCTTCTATGAGCATCGTTAGCACTGCTGTTTTGTTTTGTTTTACTAGTTTTTTGTTGCGGGTTTTGTAGCATATTGCTCGTTGCATGCCATTTTGGAAGACAGAGTAGATTTTGGAAGGGGGAGTAGATTAGCGGAGTGGTTTTCATGCTGCCTGGATCTGAATGTGCTCCCAGATGACTTCCTGTGTCCCTCCACCTCAATCCTGTAGGCACTGCCAGTTGTTCTCTATGGAACTGTGTTTTGCCACAGGTAAATATTTCATTGACTCTTCTATTGCTACAAATTATTGTCTAATTATCTGGAGAGCATGTTTCTAGGAGATCAAGGAGCCTGAGCACTTTCACTGTGTGACTGGCAATAGAATTTTTTTAGGACCACCTGTGGCCTAATATGGTAGGGGTCAGACTGCTATGTAGGCAGTGTGCCGTGGCTATGCAGTGGCTGCTGGAAGTGGGAGGCATAAGAGTCTGGGCTGAGGTTGGTGACAGTAGGTGTTCCAGTGGGCCGGGTTGGGACAGGCCTGCAGCATAGATGTGGTTCTGTTCTGAACTGTCAAGCCACAATCTGCATCCTTTCAAAGACACTAGGTGGAGCCCACGACTGGCATGACCTTTTGTTGCTGTTGTATTAAAAACCCCAGTCTGTGCTCTGGAGATAGATGGTCTGGCTGCCTTGTTATGTTAGTAGATGCCAATGAACAGAGTTCTGCAGGCTTATGTTCAAAGTTACACAAAGGACCACAGGCTGATATTGATCACTTTTGTACAACAACATAAAAGGACCCTTTTATAATGGGCTTGTGGAGTGCCCTGTTGTCAGGGTTATGCCTCACTGTGCCCCAGGGAAGGGGGTGTAGATTAGCAGAGTGGTTTTCATGCTGACTGGATCTGAATGTGCTTCCAGATGACTTCCTGTGTCCCTCTGCCTCAATCCTGCAGGCATTGCCAGTTGTTCTCTGTGGAACTGTGTTCAGCCACAGGTAAATATTTCAGCAACTCTTCTCTTGCTACAAATTATTGTCTAATTATCTATCATTTCCCATGCTGGCAGCTGTGGAGTTAAGGCAAGGTGGGAAGGGGATGGCTAATGTAGTCACTCCATTCCTGGCTGAGGAGGAGAGTTGCAAAGTTCTAGATTGTATGCTCAGGCAGACAGCTATTAGGGGGACTCTGATGTGAGATCTTGTGGATAATGCTTAGAGGCTCTCTGTGAGACTAGGATCATGGCCACTTTTAAACACCAGGGAAATTACTGCTTGCTGCAGGACAAGGAGTGCCTGATGTCATCCTGCTGGACCTGAGGAAGGGTTAGCAGAGTCTGCAGGTAGATTCATTGTGCTTAGTATGCTTTTGTGAGTTCTTGAATCACGTCTTGGGTGCAAAATCAAAGGTGGAGATCTGAATTGGACCCCAGTACATTGAATCTTTTTTTAGTGCCCAACCTCCCAGTATTGACTGCCTTACCTCTTAATTTTCAATACTGACAGCAGGAGCACTAGAGGGGTGATTCTAGTTGGATTCCACCTTGACTTTCCCCTTTCTTGCAGCTACTTTATCACTCCCACTGAATGTCTCCTAATTCATCTTTGGCTCACTACTTAATAAGCTCTTCCCCATCCCACCCCTATCTACTGACCTGGTTAAGTAGCTAGACCTAGGGACAGGAGCCTTTTCGTTCCCATGCCAACAAATACCCCATAGAAGGGGTTGGAAAGAAATCAAGCAACCATTGAACACCTAGCTGTGAGATACCCAAATTGACCATGTACAGTCTAGAAGCACCTAGGCTGTACAACACCTTGGACACACTTGCCTCAGGTCCATCGTAGGTGGGTCTAATTCAGCCAGTGGGGTCTGCCAATACCTTCAACCCTGCCTCCCCAGCCATAGGTGTTAAAAACCAGCAGTGGCTGTGGGGAAGTCAATTTTTCTCTTTTCTTTTGGTTTTGCAGCATGACAGGGGCTGGACATGTGGGGCACACATGCCTCATGGGGGTGTGTCCTCAGAGTCCACTCTGGATCTACTTGAGGTCCACTTCTGCTCTGCCTCTTAGGCTCTTGCTCACTCCTTCATGCTTGATCTCTGCGCTTTCCCCAGTTCCACATGGGTGTGGGTTCTTTTCCATGTGGCTTTTTCTGTCCAGCCGTGAACCTCAGTGCAGTGTCTATGCAGCTTCATTCACTTTCCAGAAATAACTTGAGCCCTTTTGTGACTGTGAAACCTGAAACTTTTCCATTCTCTTATAGAAAATCATTTGGATGACAAAGTCTACTTCACCATGAATTCTTTCAGCAAGCTTCAACCCGCTCCAGAAACCTAATGTGTTCTCCTGAGGATGAGGTGTCCCAAGCAAGGGAGTTTGGTTCTGTTGACAAATTTTCTCTGTAGATCATGAAACCTTTCTTTCTAATTTGTCCTAGTATGTAGCGTTGGCTAAAATTTGTTCACCATGGATCACTCTGCTGATATTTGAAATGCAAGTGACATCACTTCTAGCATTACAGTCACATACAAGTTACTGTAGCAACATATTGGCAGTTTGGTGGTAGATGCATTATGTATGATTTAAAAACAGCAAAAACTACCCTGTATAAATTTTGCTTTAAAGAGACCTGGCAAATCAAAATGCTTATTGACTATTTTTATCTTGAACTTCATAGCTGGCATTCCCCATTGCCTTGGTGGGGAGGGAATTGCTAACATTATTTTTTTAATGCCAGTGAATTAATAATCTGGGGGATATAATATGGTATTCAAAATAATTGCTAGAATTCATTTGCCCAAATATCATTTTACCTCAGCCACAATTAGGTTCTCCATAGTAGAGGACTATCTCTAGTTTTCCCTTAAGAGTGAGCATTTGAAATAAAAATTATCAAAGTAACTATTAGGTTTGGAATCTTATATTGAATTCAGATGCTTGTTATTAGCTGTGTCAACTAATAAAAATCTTGTTCATTTTTCTAATTGGTGAAAATCATGATAAAGCAGTCTTTCTGGTGTACTTGTTTCTATTTTGAATCATACCTCTATATTTTTTCAAAGCTGTCAAATGCTGCATAAATACAAGCTGTTGTTATTAGATTAAAACATTTCACCAGCAAAATGCTGAACATTTTTTTAAAGAAAGAACACTTCCTCCTTTGCATGCTTTCATATTAATATTGAGCCATTACTCATTTGAGTTAGAAGGGACATTTTGTCCTTCTACCACCAATGATGTTCAATAATTTTATGGGCTTAGTACTAATGGATATATCAATGTCTTTGAATTAGAAGATAAATTAGATGAAGAATCTTGAACAACAAGGTTCAGACTAGTGAAAATGTGGCCTAAAATAAAAGAAATGATGATGGTGTGAGATGTGCACAAGTCAGAACAGGGATAAGAAAGAAGGCTGATGTTAGCGGCTGGGTGAGAATCAGATAAGTAAGGTGCTTCCGGGAGCTGGAGGTAATGGAACTAGTTGTGATTTGGTGTTTACAACTGCTTATTTGCAATTAGGAGATGTGATGGGTTCCATAATTTATATATTGTAATTTTAAGGAAGAGAATTGGGTGAATTTAGGAATGAGGGTTGATGTTATGCTTATGCTACAATCAAGAATGGGGGTGTGGGGATAACACATTCGAATAAAAAAGACATATTTGCTTTTTTATCCTATACGAGAATATGAATTATATTATATCTTCCATTGTCATTTTTCCAACAACCTGAGAATATGTTCTTTACATTTATTGTAATAAGTATTAGTATGACATTTCTTGAAATGTCTTAATTGCTATCTCACATTCTCTCTCACACTAGGGAAAGTTAAAAAAAAATAAAGTAGCGGCTGGGCCCCGGTGGCATAGTGGTTGTGCACGGGACTGTGGCCCACCGGCATGGAGGTTCAATTCCAGCAGTGGGGCTTGGCCTCCTACTCCCACCACCAGAGAGCAGTGATCCCCCCCCAAACAAAACAAAACAAAACAAAATAAGATAGCTACTAGAGTTCAAGTCCAAACAAAACATTTACATATGCCTCTGCCTTGCTGAATGACTACAGACAAGTTCTCTAAGTAATATGTTTACAAAAAAAAAAAAAGGCTTCCAAAAGCCTATAAAAAACGGAAGAAGAGATCATAGAATTTCCCTACAGATCTTTTAAAGCATACTTATAGGATAATATGGTTAAGGTGACTTCAAAAGTGGCTTCAGAAGTTCAAGTGAAAGTGTAGATTCTGAAAGGATTTGCTGGACCTGTTAAATTCTAAACAAACAATTAAACTCCAAAGTTTATGATGAGTGTTTATAATATTCCAAAGGAATCACTTTGATAAATTATCCTAAGGTCACAAGATTATCTCAGGGCTTATCATAAGGAATATTTGAGAAAATGGAAAATGGAATGAGTGTGAGAAAGGCAAGAACGTTTTTCATAAAGACTATTTGTATATTAAATAACAGATCTTGAGGGTCGGAAGCGCTCCCCGACAAGAATGGCATTGGGAAATCTTACCCCGTCCAATCTGATTTTGTTCTATTAGACCAATTTTTTGTTCCACGTACTCAGAGAATATTAAAAAAGAACAAAATTTGCGACCCCAAGGATATGGTATAAATTGAAGAACTCAGAATTCTCCATAGAAGGAGTGCGAAAAGGGAAGCAGTACCTCCAGAAGTGGATAGAGCTGAAAAAACCATAGCTTCCTACTTTGAAATGGCTACTAAGAGGAGGCTATGGTCCAGTTTACCAAAAATGGGTGGGTCAAGACGAAAGACTATGGTAGCAATTTGGGGGATGCTCAAGACATTTTGTTTCCTGTCCTTCTGGAGAGTCCAAGAAAGATGACAGCTGTTTATTATGAGGGTGTTCTGAGAAATCTAGGTAAGCTTTCGCTGGAAAGCTCTAACAGCATTCCCTCCTCTAACAATTATCCTGCTCATTGTTCTATCAGTTGGCAATTTCCTGAGTGTTTCCATGGAAAGTCATTAGACATACGTCTTATAGTCTTTATTTGACTCCCCCTGACTTCTTTGTTTTCCTTTATCTTAAAAAATATTTTACAGGCACAAATGTTGTATGGTTCTTTATTTCTGCACTGCAGATTTTCTGGTTATTGATTATGGATCCAAGTAAAATGATATCTTTGGAAAATGTAATGTCTTTTTAATTTACCATGAGATTATTTATTGGTACACTTCTGAGGATTTGTGTGTTGAAGTGCAATCTATTCTAAAAACTGTAGGCTTTGATCTTTCTCAGCAGTTGGTTCAAGTTTCCTTCTTTCATATGGCAGGTTGGAAGTAGGTTGCTAGTGACTCTCTTGCCAAACCTCACCCTGGATTCTTTATCTCATGGTCCAAATTTTTAGGTATAGGTTGAATACATATGGTTAAAAAGTACAAGCATGAAATATGTCTTTCCTGATTTTAAATCAAGCAATACAGCTTTATTCTATTCAAACAATTGCCTCTTGGTCATGTGCGGGTTCCTCGTGAGCTCAGTAGTGTTCTGGATTTTTTTTTAAATATAGATTTTATTGGGGGCTCTTACAACATTTAATACATTGTATGTATCAAGCATATTTGTACACATGTTGTTACATTTATCTACATTATCTACTTGAACCCCTCCAGCATAGGCTCCTCTTCGCCTCTTTCCTCGAGTTCTTTATTTTTTTAATTCCAACTCCCCCATATTTCCCCTTCTCCCTTCTCCCCCATGAACTGCCATTAATTTACAAATGCTATTACCTCTTCATATCCTACACTGTCTAGGGTGTCACTTCACTAACACACCCCCATTGTCTGCACCCCAGAGAAGAGGTCACATGTAGATATGAGAAATTTGTTCCCCCTTTCTACTCCACCATCCCTCCACCCTCGCAGTGTCACCACTGTCCACTAGTCTCAAGGGATTATCTATCCTAAATTTCCACGGTTTCGACTCTAATGTGCATCCCATGATCTAGCCAAATCTGTCTGGCAGAATTGGTATAATGATAGTCAGTAGGAGGAAGCATCTGAAAACATTTCATTGCTACTACAATGCACCTAGAATTGTTCTGGAATTTTTATGCCTCACCATGTTACCATATTTTGTAATGGTCCACGTAGGGCTTTGTATAGTGAATGAAGCACAAATTCATCTGTTTGATATTTTCTACTTTGACCAAGATCCACATGACATCAGCCAAGAAATTTCTCATTCCATGTCCTCTTTTGAATGTGACTAAATGTTCTGCTATTTGCTCATCAGGGTACTGCTGCAAACATGTTGAATTTTCTTCTGCAGACATTTGTTTGTGTTTGCTATCTAGAAAGAAGGCATGGTAAAATGGTAGGTCACTAATCAAAAGGTTAGCTGTTCAAATACATGAATTGCTCCAAGAAAGAAAGCTGCAGCTTTCTGTTCCAGCAGAAATTTACAGGACCAGAACTAAATTTCACTTCAGTATGACTCCCCTCCTAGAAAGCAATCACTAGTACACATGCTTATCTTTATAACCTTACCTGGAAATTCAATAGCAAACAAAATAAGAGGATTCTCATTTAATACAGTGACTGAATGTAGGGTTTCTGGCTCTGTTGGTTCTGCCAAGGGAAGAAGTGGGATGGCAGTAGGCTGAGTCATGAAAAGTAGAGGGACACATTGTAGTTGGAGCTCCTGGGAAGTACACATGATCAACGTGTTCAACTGAAAGCAGAAAGTTTTGATGCTCAGAAGAAACTTGTGATATGTTTGCAGCAAAAGCTCCTACTGAAGTCTTTAAGCACACTTCCACTCGGATACAAATAGGGGCAGTGTCAACTCTGGTGTAGACAGTGATTATACTAAATCTGACCGTGTTAGCATGCAATATCAATTCCAAAGCATTTTCATAGTGCTCTAATTGTTCCTGAATCAAGAATGAGAACCATATTATTGCTTCTGTTACCTGGATGAAACTCTACCTTTTAGTGGTGACTAAATTTTTAGATGGAGAAATCATCATCATATTTTTTACTTCAGCACCTGTTTACACTCACCACCCCTAAATTATTATTCAGATGGTCTGAAGAGAGATCTAAAATATCACTTTCTAATAAACACCTAAAATGATATGACTCAGACAACCTGTGAGCTATAGTTTTGTTAGCACTTTAAACTCTAAAAATATCTTCTGTTTTTATAGCAAAATTAGATAAAAAAGAATGAAAAATCTACAAGATGCCCATAAAACCCATTTTGTCTTTTCTTAAATATATGTGTTTTGAGCAACGGGAGAAGGATGGAGAAAGGTGGTGCCATGAAGCAACAAACCCCAAGGACAGCATAGCCACATACCTGGAAGGATGAATGAAAAGAGAATGCTATAGGTCTGGCCCCAACCAGCGCCAGACTAATCCCTCCCTGGAAGTGGGTGGGGCAGGGGCAAGCATGCCACATCTTCATGGAGGCAGGCCTGGAGAGAGGAAGAGAAAGATTGCTGAACTGGTTCCCACACTGGCCCAGGATGCTCAGAGGACTATGCCCCTGTGGGGACCTAATGGGTCACACATGGGACTGGGAAAATGACAACAGGACGTGTCACACTGTCTCCTTACAGACAGTGACAGAGGACATTTTGGGGATCACATGGTGGGGGAGCAAAGCAGTCTGAGCCCTCAAAATGGACTGAATCGAGAAGGGAGCACTCCTGGATGGACAGTCAGAAAGAGAGAACAACTGGACCTACGTTTCCTGGGATACATGGGGAAGGAGTGAAAGAGGTGGCGTGAACAGACTTGGACATGGTATCAACAAGTGGTTCTGAATCAGTGGTGAGGAGGGTGTGGGAGGTGTGATAGGGCTTACGCAAGGGTAATAAAACTGAGAGGAATTACTGAAACCCTAATGAAGGCTGAGCATGATAGTGGGAAAAGAGGAAAGCAAAGTAAATAGAGGAAAGAACTAGAAAACAAGGGGCATTTATAGAGCTCTAAATACAGGTATGTACATATGTAAATATAATTATTTGTAATAAAGAAGAAATAAATCTAGGTACATATATTTATAGGTAGTAGATGGACTTTGGGCCCCCCTAAAGTACCCCCTCAATGCAAGAACACTTTGTTATATAAAACTAGTATTCCATGATGCTCCTGTGCCCAATATGATTACTGAAGACAAATGGGAGCATAAGTAAATGTGGGGAAGAAAACTGATGATGCCCAACTTTCAAAAGATATAGTGTCTGAGATCTTAAAACTTGAAGATAAACAAATGACCTGAGAAGTAGCCAAGACCACATGAAAGAAGCATACCAGCCAGTGTGGTCATGAGATGTCAAAAGAATCATGGCTAAGGCATCAAATAGGAAAAAATATATATCACTGTGTGTTCACATTCCTGAGACTAAAACTAAGAACTATTATGTGGGGGCTTGAGCAAGAGTGGTGAAGAAAACTGATGGTGCCCAACTATCAAAAGATATAGTGTCTGGGGTTTGAAAAGCTTGGGGTAAACAACTGGCCATATAGCCCAGGAGCAGCAAAGTCCACTATGGAAGAAGCACACTAGTTTGTGTGACCATGGTATATGAAAGGAATAAGGTATCAGGCATCAAAGAACAAAAATGGTATCATTGTGTGCCCACCCTCCCAATATGATCTCAGAAGACAAATGGGTGCCAAGGCAAACCTGGGGTGAAAAGTTGATGGTGCCCAGGTATCAAATAATAAAGCTCTGGGGTTTTAAAGTCTTAAAGGTAAACAAGCGGCCATCTAGTGTAAAGGCAACAGCAAAGCCCGCATGGAAGAGGCACACCAGCCTGTGTGATCACAAGGGGCTGAAGGGAGCAGGTATCAAGAATCACATCACTATGAATGAAGTGGAGTGCACGGTGGGGACTCTAGACCTATTTGTGGGCAACTGGACACCCCTTATAGAAGGGTTGCGGGGAAGACAAGGGCCGGCCAGAGTGCAATGAAGTAACGATTAAACAGATAACTTTCTTCTAGTTCTTAAAAGCTTCCTCCCCCCAAATATCCTGATCCCAATTCTACCTTACAAATACAACCAGACTGGAAGACGTACACTGGTACAAATGGGAACTGGAAATACAGGGAATCCAAGAGAGACAAATCCCTCGGGACCAGCAGTGAAAGTGGTAATACCGGAAGGGTGGAGGGAGGGTCAGGTAGAGAGTGGGAGACGATTACAAGGATCTACACATAACCTCCTATCTGCAGGACAGACAGCAGAGGAGTGGGCAAGGGGAGAAGTCAGGCAGTGTAAGATGTGACAAAATAATAATTCATAAAATATCAAGGGCTACTGAGGGAGTAGAGAGTGGAGAGGGAGGGGATAAGATGAAAACTGATGTCAATGGCTCAGGTGGAAAAGCAGATGGTTTGAGAATGATGCGGGCAGCAGGCATGTGAAGGTGCTTGGCACAATGTATGTATGTATGTATGTGTATATATATATATATATATATATATATATATGTGCTAAGCAATGTATAAGCCCCCAATAACTGGCTCATGCATTTAATTTTTTTAATAAAATTAACTCGTCCAAGTGTTTTCCCTTCTGATTCGCTACCTATCCTATAGTGCCTAAAATCTGTTAACTATGTCCCATTGTTAACGAAGTGGCATGTTGTAGACTCTAATTCCGGGATATCATTACCTAAAATTCTCCACCCTAAATCCCCAAGCTTTCTACTTGGATTAGAATTACTAAATAAATTTGAGTAAATTGTAAATGTCATATTTAACTTGATTTTGTTTTATACTGGTCCTTCTATTTGTGTTCTTCTGGAAAGATTATAGCGTGTCAGAGTGTTAAAATAACAATTTTTGTAAGTTCAGATGTCTGTAAAGATGTCTTCTTTTTAATGAATTGCAGCTGGTATATCACTCAACTGTAAGTGGCCTATACAGTACCATCGGGAGTGAAAACGGCCTGATTAAGCGAATTCAGAGATCAAAGTTAAGGGTGATTTGCTAATTCAGTGATTGAAAACAAAAGCCATCTGCTCTTCTGAACATAGCTTTAGTTAGGAAATGTTATTTTCAATGAATACTGTGCATGTAGTAATCAATGTGTGGTGCATGTAGCTATCATGCTAGACTGTTATTGGAAGGATTAGTGGTTCAAGTTTACCTATTAGAAACTTAGAAAAGACTTGATTCTCTATCTCTGAAACCTCAGTCTTTGAAAAGTACCTGGAGCACTGACTGCTTTTCTCTAACACACATGAAGTTGCTAAGAGTCAGAATCAACTCCATGGAAAATTATTTTAACACTAGAAAAATTTGAGAGAGCCATGAGTTTTAATGTGACATGTAAAATTGGAGAAGCTTCAGGAATGATGTAGTTTCTTTGTATTGTACTCCAGCGTTTTCCACTTTCTATGAAAGGCCACTTAAAAATCTATTTCCTATGTATATATAAAATTGAATAAATCAAATTCCCAAATTTACATCTTAAATTAAAAATAAAAAACTCTTGCTGCCCATCAAGTCAATGTTGACTCAGGTCTGTTTACAGGAACAGCTGCATGTGCCAAATAGTTCACTTGGGACTGAGTGCACTTCTCACAGAGTCAAGGGTCGGCAAACTCTTGAGACCAAAGAGTCAATCCTGTCCCTCCTAACAACTTTAAAATTACTCAAGAGACTTAAATATGTTTTTCCAAACAGATGAAATCACCGTGATCTGAAATAATAACTTCCAAATGTTTTCAATGTTACTTCACAACCATCCGTTCCCAACTCAGTTTGCTGACAACTGCTCTAGACCTGTGGTTCTTAATTTTTCTAAGGCAGAGACCTTTTCATATAGTTCCTCATGTTGTGGGGACCCCCAACCACCAAATTATTTTCATTGTTACTTCATAACTGTTATTTTGCTACTGTTATGAATGGGGTGACCCCTGTGAAGGAGATGTTCAAACCCCGAAGGGGTTGTGACCCACAGGCTGAGAACCACTGGGCTAGACCTTGCCAACTAGACAGATTGAAATCTGCTAGTAAATAGAGTAAGATGTATTGGTTCAAACTAAAAGAAATCCAAGTGATTAAATAGCATAGGTAGTACCAGCTAACTCAGGGTATATTATTCTATAATAGTTTTTGTTGTAGCCTTGTAGATATATTGATATATGGTAGTTAGGATTATGAAAAGTGTTTGTATTTAATTTTAACAGTTTCAGTGACATACAATTCCCATATACAAGTCACTTGTTTATATATCTTAAAACACATTGTGCAGTCACCACAATCAACTTTAGAACATGTTCTTCTTTATTTTTCTCATTCAATAACTCTCCATTTCCTCCCAAAGCCCCGGGCCACAACTTCCAGAAAATATTAATCTAATTATTTTCTCTATAGAGTTATCTATCCTGACTTTCACAAACAGAAAGCAATAAAAAACAACAGACATAGCCCAACAACAACAAAACTGAGAAAAACACAAAGCTAAAGAAAGCAGAAACTAAGAAAAACTAGAAAAAATTTCAAGCGAGTCAAAGGTAGAAAAATGCTAAGTATTAAACTCTCACCCAATCATGCTTGTGTCAGTCTACTTTCTATTCCACTCTGTCACATAGCATGGCTCTTCAAATCCCCGATCTATCCTTAGAACAGGTCCACAGGAGATTGAATGCATGTGGGGACTCTGAAAGCGGATGTGGGGCTTTCACTGTCATAGAGAATCTGCTACATTGGGTGCTAGGAACTTAAGCTCTACTACAGTCTCCTCCTTTGGTCTTGGATTTTATTATTTACACTCCTTAGATGACACAAGTTGGTGTACTTCTTCCATGAGTACTTAACTGACATCTCACTTAGAAGACTGCTAATTTTAGTGTGCTTGATTCTTAATGCCCAACTAATATTAGTTTTTGTTCCACCTTATCTTATATTCATGAGTCCTTTGGTGGTGAAAGAAGGAAGTACTCAAACACTAGTAGAAATCTTGGCGGTCTGAACTACCCAGAGAAGCCTTAGAAGACACCATTGGTGATCTGCCCCAGAGAGATCCCACTGCATGGAGTCATCACCGGTCAAGATGAACTGGATTGCAACTAGAAAAAAAATCATGATATTCTGCACTTATGTGTTCTTAAGAGTGAAGAAGATAAGTATTTTACTCAACGGCAAATATTTCTACTGTTCATCCTAGTGTAGATAGTACTAGTTGAAAGAATAAATTCCAAATGCAAATGTTAACAGAAGTGGATGCTGATATAACATTATCCCATTGAAGTTCCAGGTAATTTTTTAATAGATTTTTTTTGCATGACTGCCCTCTGGTGGTCGTGGGAGCTACCCAGCGCTGCTCCTAAGAGCCAGTGTGGAATTTGAACCGCCAAGCCAACGGGCCGCAGTCCCACACTCAACCACTTATGCCACTGAGGCTCAGCCCCAGATACATTTCTATTCAAGCAGATGTACTCAAAAATCCACATACACGTACAATGGAGAAAATCAATAAGAACCGATACAGTTGCACCAAAGCCATGTGTTCCCAAACCAGAAAATCTTTACATTATAAATAACCATTATTTTAAAAGAGAATAAAATACACAATATATGAAAATCACCAAGTGCCAGTAAGTGCTCACAATGTTCCTGTGACACCTTGCACAGTGAGCAATGATGTTCTACAAAAAGATACACAATGAATAAGAGTAGGAAGGACTGTTGGCAAAAATCAACCGTACCCTAAAACCACTGCCAGGAAAAAAAATAGAAGTGGACTGTAAGTATTAGCATATTTAAATATATATTGAAAAGTAAAATGAAGGTGATTGGCTTCAAATGATAAACTTCTGCAGGGAGATAGAGGAAACCTTCAGTGAGAGGTGTCTTCTTATAGCTGATGAAGGAGAAGAAAGGAAAAGAGCAAATGTGAGAATCCTAAATACAACAGAGAACCATGATACATTTCTTATTTTTCTCTACACAGACACACACATGCACACATACACAGAAGACATTAGGCTATGTTTGTCTTATTCTCTTTGCACTTATAATAAAGAATGACAGTGAACTAAAATTCTAAGTCCACTGATTTAATAAAAATATAATTGAATACATCTATTAGAAAGTTACTAAGACAATAAAAAACAAGGAACAGAAAATGAGTACTATAATTTTTCAGCTAGTAAAAAATATTTCTCCAGGGAGAAAGATAAACAGAGAAAAGAGATAGCAGGTCAAACTCAAATACATAAACTGAAACAAGTCATCAGACCAATAAATAATTTAGGTACAGAGAAAAGCAAAAGAGAGAAAATATTGCAACATTTAAAAAATAGTGACTGATCTTAGAAGACACTGGAAAGAGAAAAAGAAAGAAAAATCTCAGGGAAAAGGCTAAATTGCAAGAGAAGAGAGATTCAAATCAAAATTGATGAAGGGTCATGAACATATGTCAAATAGTGAATAATATTGTAATTTACACCATCAATGAAGGCCAAAATTCATAATCTGAAGGAGTTTCCAAAGACTCATGGAAATTTAGAAGGTAATGACATTTTTGTATGAACATTTTGAAGCCCTTCTCCATATGCAGAGCTATTGAAAAATTAAGGAGGAACGTAACAAAAACTAGATTAGGGTATTGACAAAACAAAATAAAAAGTTTTAATTACTATATTAAATTGACCCTTAAATATATTTGACTGGCTGTCCCAACCTTCCAGTGTAAATTTTCTTAACAATGATAAACTATTTCAAATATATCCAAATGGCAAAAAACAACATGTATGACAACATGTACTCTTGGTGAGATTGTGAGTCACTCTCAAATGCTGGTAAGAGGATACAACATCTGTATAATTATTCAGAGGCGAATTTGGAGTATCTTTCAGAAATCATTTAAGGTGGCTGAGCATCTGACAGTAATACTAGAAGTTTGTATGAAATCAGGAGCTGCTCAAAGGAAAGAGTTGGCGATTTACTCTTTTAAATTCGGCTATTGACAAATCTAAGAAGCACAGTTCAACTCTCACACATCCACTTCATCATGAGTCAATATCAACTCAAAGGCAACTGTGTTAGTCCGGGTAGACTAGAGGAACAAATTCAAGGACAGGTATATCGATATAAGGAAAGGGTTTATATACAAAAGGAAAGGGACATGGAGCCCAGTCCAGTCCAAAGTCATAAGTCCGATATTAATCAATACGCCCGAAATTAGTCTATAAAGTCTTCTTCCGACTCACGAAGTCACAGGTCAGTGGGTGCAGAATCCCGGTGCTCGCAGGGCACCTCGCCTTCAGGGCTCAGGGTCCATCAACAGCAGAAGCAACTCATCACTGGCAGAGGTCTCCATCTGGCTGCCCCAGCTTCAGAGTTCTGGCTCCATCAGGGCAAAGCTGTGTGGTCTCTCCGCCGGCTCCTCCAGCTCCTCGAACGCTGCCAGCTTGTCTTTGGGTGATTAATCGTCTCTGATACTAACTCCCAACAACTGGGGGAGATAGCTTCTCATCTTCACCAGGGAAGTATCGCGAGATTTCCCAGGAGTCTCAGGTGAAAGCCATGCCCACATAGAGGCCTCATTGGCTACTCAATGGAAATCTCTAGATTAACAGGCTAGACTCCACCCCTACATTTCAGTCATAAAATTAACATAAGCACATGACTGCCACAGCAACTAATGAAATGATGCAATAGAATTGTGTTAGTCCGGGTAGACTAGAAAAACAAATTTCAAAGACACACATGTGGATATAAGGAAAGGGTTTATATATACAAAAGGAATGTGACACTAAGAAGGAATCCCAGCCCAGTCCAGTTCAAAGTCATAAGCCCGACATTAATCCGTATGCCCGAAATCAGTCTATAAAGTCTCCTTCTGACTCACGAAGTCACAGGTCAGTGGGTGCAGAATTCTGGCGCTGGCAGGGGTCTCCCAATGGCTCCTTGCTTCCAGGGCTCAGGGTCAATCAACAGCATGCTGCTCCAGCTTCAGAGGTCTGGCTCCATCACGGCAAAACTCTGTGGTCTCTCTGCCAGCTCCTCCAGCTTCTCGGATGCTACCATTTTGTCTTTTCCGTGATTTATCATCTCTGAGACTAACTCCCAACAACTAGGGAGTTAGCTTCTCATCTTCACAAGGGAAATATCGCGAGATTTCCCAGAGGTATCAGGAGAAAGCCATGCCCACACGGAGGCCTCATTGGCTACCCAATGGTTATCTTCAGATTAACCGGCTAGACTCCACCCCTACATCTCAATCATGAAACTAACATAAGCACAAAACCACCACAAGAATAAAATTGCAAGTTCATTTACAAGTGTAGGAATTTATTCTAAAGTTCTACTAGTAATGACTGGAAATGTTTAGTTGGAGAAAATATTTGAAATGCCCCATACATGATAGAATGAGTGAGTATTGTATAAACACAAGTCCTTTTCATCTGTTTGTATATACAAGGGGATACCCTGCAAAATAGATTTACTCTTCAAAGGTATGTATTTAGATGTTTTTACAAAACAATTTCATTACCTTCAAATTATTGCCCATTACACTTAATTCCTTTGCAATTCCATTCTTAGAAGCATTTTTCAAATTCATCTATTTGGATGACTGACAGCACTTCCTAGTTTGCTTGTTTTTTTTTTTTTTGCTTGTTTTTCCTTCACTTCTTCTCCTTCAGCAAATCACTGTCCTTTCATGTCCCTCTGGATTTGCAAAAAAAAAAAAAAAGTTGCATGGTGCACGGTCAGGTAAGTCAGATGTGTGTTGAAAGAGAGGCTTGTTGTTTTGCGTCAAAAAAACTGGTGCAGTGAGATGTGTGCATGAGCAGGTGCACTGCCGTGGTGGCAAAATCAGTCCCTCCTCTGTCATAAATCTGATGAGGTCAGGCACGTTCAGGGTGGTATGGCTGTAGACGCTCTGTCATAAATCAGGGCATCTTTGTCTCACACTGGAATGCAATCATTTCAGAACCTCTAAGTAGAAAACTTGACTAACAGTCTGACCTGGTGGAACGAACTCCAAATGCACTAAGACATTTTTGTCAGTTCAGAAAAATGACGCTTTCCAGAGAAAGGTGTGTCATCAATCGGCATTGCCCCTTTTTTGAAAAGAGAAAACCACTCATACACTTCACACTTTTCCCATGACACTGTCTTTGTAAGATGTGTTCAATATCACAAGTTTCTGCATCATTTTTCCTGAACAGGAAACAAAAATCTCACAGCTCCCTACTGTTCTTTTAAATTGGCCATCACTAAAAACAAAGTTCAAGTGAGACTGCTTTTATGAAAAAAGAAAAATCACTGAGACCAGAATGAGCCTCCCCAGGCGACACCACTGGGTGAGTTACCTCACAGTGAGTTGTTCGATACTTGCCTAGTGGGAAAAATGCATCTTATCAAAACTCCATTTCACCCACTGTGGTTTTGGGGATATTCCAATGTGTGTATATGTTTGTGTGTGTTTGCATATCCCTCTATGTATCTATGGAGAGTTTTTTACCTATTTGGAAATTGCCAAGATACAATATTAAAGTGAAGTAATAAAATTATCTATGTTTTGCAGAGTTTTTATGCTCAGATGTGCAAAAATGAATATATTTGACTGTCTCACTGCCATTAACTCAAGTCCAACTCTGAGCGATATGATAGGACAGGGTAGGACTCCTGCTGTGGGTTTCTGAGAGTATGACTCCTCACTGGGAGGGAAAGGCTCTCTACTTTCCTGTGAGGTGACTGCTGGTTTCTGGCATCTGATCTTATACTTGGAAATGTAAACACTATACCTCTGAGGAGAGATGAGTTAATATTGAGATGTTGGGTAAGAATGGGATAGAAAAGATGAGGAAAATCATACTTTAGGGGGTATAATTTTGGATAATTCTGAGTTTTTTTTTAAATAACACCTTATGCTAAGATAATAAAATCAATACAATCAATGAAGTGAAAATAGCCTTAAAGTGAAATTAATAGAGATGAAGACACAATGTATTCAAATAATAATACTGAGGGAGTATTATTGTTAAGCTTCAGACTCCCATTCTCAACAACTTGGTTCCAACAGAAGGAAGCACTTGTGGGTCCTGTCCCCTCCTCCTGGTTGTGGTTATGATGGAGCCTAATATGTCAACCATGTCACTCAATATTTTAGTCTATGTTACTCACATTCTACTTTATCAATCATAATATATTTTTCCAAAGATCAGCTTTAAAAAAATATGCCCAACGGTGTAAGAGATGTCTACCCATCGTTACCTCTATGGAGAAATCTGACAATTTCTTCCAATACAAATCTACTGGAAGTTGTGTTATTTTCAATATCATTTGCCAACACTATTTGTATCACTTACTTTTCAGTCTTTATTCACTGTTCAGCTTTCATGTGTGTAAAAAGCATTGCATAATACCATGCCTTAGGTCAGATACTCTTTATTCTCAAAATTATGCCTTTGCCTTTTGACATTTTAGGTGGGTTTTGCATATAAAATTTGCCAAGCACTCTATACTGCTCGTATTCTGTCTGCTGCTTCTGAGTGTTAATTTACTGAGGAGGTTGAGAGATTTAACTATCTTGAATGTATATATTCTTTGGCTGTGGAAGGGCAATTTTGAAATGAACTAAGTAAATATATACAAAATATGAATAATAAAAGTCTGTTTTCCAGCGTTGGAGAAAGGGATAACAGGAATAGAAAGAGTGGATATGAATGCCTTCTTGGAATCTAGATTGGATTTGGAGCATAAGTATCATGGTAACATAAGTATCATGGTTTGTAACTGATCATGAAAAATATCCATGATATTTTGATTCCATGATTCCACAGATTTTTGGAGCCCCCATGTGCATGTGTGTTCTACTTCTTAGAAGTCTGAAAAGCAATGGCCTAGAGCCAAAGCTCCCTTGTTTTGTCCCGTGGCTTCCTTCCCATCAGGGTCTTCAGAGACAGAATGAAATGACTGTGTGATTTCAAGGACGGGATGGTTATGGAATTTCTCTCATGGAATACCTATTTCTTCCCTGGAGTAGTGGGTGGGTAGAAACTGATGACAAGCACTTAATGATTGAACCTTGTTGCCGTTGTTGTGAGGTGTCATGTCTGGAGTCATGTCTGACAGAGTGTGACCCACTGTATAATAGAAGGAAACACTGCCGGTCCTGGTCATCTTTTCTTTTTAATTTTTTTTCAAATTCTTCCTTTAATGTCAGGTAGTACTTCAACTCAAACACACGCAGTATATAGTCTTCTGAGAAAGGGAACCGAAGGCATGGGAGTCATGCAGCGGTGAGTGGTCGGTACAAACCAAAACCCAGCCCAAAGGAGCAGCCAAGGTCTAGAAGGGTGGTATGTGCTGTTCCCTCTCCATTCTTCTTTCCTACTGGGCTGACACAAAGTCTGTGAAAGAGAAAGGCAGTGGAGCTGATAAGACCCCTGGGTCCTGGAGGGTATCCATCATCTTTATAATTGCTCCTAAACCCTAGTTCTCTTTAAAGCAATCACATCCAGTAAAAAACGAGCAAAGCATAGATCAGCAGTTCTCAGCCTATGGGTCACAACCCCTTTGGGAATTGAATGACCCCTGTACAGGGGGTCACCTGATTCATAACAGTAGCAAATTTGCAGTTCTGAAGTAGCAACAGACATAATCATGACATTCTGATAAAAGGTCCCCAAATCCCTTATTCATAGAGCTAATCGTAAGACTAAAATGTGGGCATTCTGAAGAATGCTTGGAAGACCTGTATGTTGTGGGACTAGAAAGTGAAGATAAGCCCCAACGCATGAGAGGCAACTAAACCACTGAACCACAAGGCAGGTCAACAAAAAAGTAATGATAGCAAATTAGAAGTTATGGAATGAATAAGAAAAAACTCCATAAGATATGAATAAGTGAATAAATGAAAAGTGAAAGAGAAAGGACAGCACATACAATATCCTTCCAACTTACAGATATAAGAAGATGGTGCTGGAGAAATATTATTTGTTTGCTGTTGCAGTAATAATTCTTCTAGCCAAGATATGTCAATAAATGCTAGAATTAGGGGGAAATATGTGATGAGAAGCAAAGTACTTAGAGTCTCATATCTCTATACAGGATGCTTAATTATTTCAAAGGGAAAAAATATATATGCTTGCAGTGGAGAAACTTGACAGTAAGGGAAACTACAGGTAATGAGCCATTTTGGATTGGGCCTTAGACATTCAAAAATTGAATAAATGCTAGCAAGTCTTTAGATTAGTAAATCCTGTTGCATCAATATTAATTTCATAAAATTTTAAACGCATTGTGATTATGTAAAGAGTTGTCTTGAGGGAGATATCATGCTTTAAAATTTCTTTCAAAAGAATGAAAAAATTCACTGAAGTTGATTGTGAGAGAGAGATGATAGAGAAACAGCGCTAGGTGAATGGAATGATGATGCATGTGTGCTATAATCTAACATTAGGAAATCTAGATGAAAAGCATGTGTTAATTCCACATCTTTTTTATATGACAAAACATAAACATTATGTGTATGATGTTTAGTGTTTAGTAATTGAAATGTTTGGTAATTGAAAAGTATCCCAAAATAGGATAATCATTTTATGTATCCACATTCTTATTCAGGGGAACATTAAGTGGTAATGGCAGCATATACATTCTGAAGAGGAAAGGTCACAATTAGTCATAAGTCAGGGGTTTCTTACTGATTTTCCTCTTCACTTGCCCCCACCCAGCCCCGCCGTGTGATATGAACTTCTCTTTCCCATTTCACAGACTGGGTTATATATACATTTTTTTTCTAAAATGGTAAATCTAAGTATAAACAAGAGTCAACTTACAGCACAAGACCAGCACACATCGAAACCCAGAATCAGAAAAGTCAATATTTAGAATGCCATTGAATTGCTGAAAAAAATAAAAAATACAAAAAAAACCTCTTACACGTTTTACTACTTTGAAGACAAAGCTTATGAAATCCTGTCCGCCGGACAAGAGTGAGACAAAAGGGCTGAGAGGATGTGAGTTTACATCCAGGGAAGGGAAGTGATGTCTTTACAGACTCTGGACATTGCACGGAAACAATGGTTGCATTTTTCAGGCTGCTGTATGCATGCGTACAGTGGCTATAATTGAGGATGATTATGGTTAATGACTCTAGTAATGTGCACTTTCCAACCAGCAGGACAGTGTAATTTGTATCAAACCTATTCAGTATCTCTTCAGGCAATTTGCCTGGTTTAATCTTAGCCGGAGAATGGCTGCAGAGGAATCCTCTGGAAGCTTCACAGCTGGCTCAAATTAACGACTGCATATTCCCTTCCCCCCTAGTCAATTTGGAACAGAATAAAGTTATTTGAGTCTTCATATTAGTTGGCTAGCACAGGGCCTGTCATGGTTTAACGTGACAGGTCCACACTCTTTTGTCTTTAAAACATGAAGCTTTAGTGTAGAAGCGAAGCAAAACCTTGATCTGTGAAATTCACCGATGAGGTGTTAGCCAACAACGGCTACACTTCTTGGTAAAAGGAAGCTGTTTTACATTTCAATATACTGTGAAACATAATATTTTATCAGGTTCTCCAGCGGAATAAAGTAATCTGTTAATAGAAAAGTGTGCCTGGTCTTTATTTCTCTAACTCTGGGGAAGGAATCCCTTGTGAGACAAACCACTTGTTGGAATCAATTCAGGAATAGATTCTATTCAGAAGCACTAATCCTTTAAAGCAATGCCAGATATGTCCTTAAATCTGGATTTCTTTGTCTTTTTAAAAAAAATCTAGATCATTAGGAAGCAAAAAGAAGCCATTTTATTTTTCTTTTTTCAAGGTTGATTGTCTTTTTAGGAACAGTCAAATACCATTGCTTTATGTGTGTGCCCGTGATTTTAGAGACAGTTCACAAACACTGAGGTGTGACTAAAATGTGTTCGCAGAAGGAGGAGGGCCTACATGAGGGGCTGGCGACTGAATGACATTTCTGAAAAACTAAATGCTATTGTGTTCCACTCCTCAGTTTTTGTAAGTAAAGTTTGCTATTTCTCTAAAGCAAATGTGATTCACTGCATATCATCATGGAAGTAATCAATATTTTCAGTCTCCATAAGGATTTATGTTAATTGTAACAGTAGACCACCTTTGAAAGACGAGGTTACAATTTTCACCCAGTGTTCTCAGCAGTAGCGGCACAGGTGGTTGCTCTTGTTAGGTGGGCTGGTTCTAGTCCCTCTTTGCCCTATACGCTACCTAACAAAGACCTGCCTGATCCCATGCCATCTTCTTTGTGGTTCCCATGCTGAGGTCATTGTTGATACAACTGTCCATCCATCTTTTTGAGGGACTGCCTTTCTTTCCCTGCCCCTCCACTTTGCCAAGCATGATGTCCTTCTCCAGGAACTGGTCTCTCCTGACAACATGTCCAGAGTAGGTTAGACAAAACTCATGTCATCCTTGTCTCTAAGGACCACTCTAACCAACCTTCTTCCAAGTCAGAGCATCACAATTCCAATTCATCACTGCTTTGGTTTTGCTTATGCAATGCCCGACTTTCACATGCATATGAGGCAATAGAAAATATGGCTTGGATCAGAAGCACATGATTCCTAAATGTAACATCCTTGGATTTCCATACTTTAAAGTGGTCTTGTGCATCAACTGCCCCGTGCAACCCAAGTGCATGGCCGGGTCCAGGGGGTGGTGAGTGAAGGAGGGTGGCTTTTACTGATAGAAACTATAATCTTTGGATATCAAACTGTTATAGGATTCAGAGAAATGTGAATATTAAGTTGATTGCACTATCATGAAGTTTTTCATACACTAGACTTTCAAATTTTAATTTACTTTTATGTGCTTATAAATCAAGTAAACTAATTTGTTCTCAAATGTTGGCTCATTTATGATCAAAACTAAAGTGTTTTCTATATATACTTCATATCCTTTGTGCATTATCTTGCTTTGTATAAAAGAATTTTGAATTTGAAGAGCAATTATTTGATTGTTAAGGGTGTGAGTTGCAGTGACTATACTGGTATATAGTTTCTAATTTGGAAATGCTGGTTTTGGTTGTTTGAAAAGTAATAGAACAAATTCATTTGGTTGGGAGAGTTTTTGGTCATTTCAAGATTTAGTAATTTCACCAATTGACTGATAGAATAATATACAACCAGATAAAATATTTATATTGATTTTGCTTTTTCTCTTCTTTTATCATGATTTTTAGAAATGTTATTATTTAAAGAATTAATAAAAATGTGATATAAAATGCTTACTAATTGGACTAATAATAATTGTTGATGTGCCCTATGAAATAATATTTTCAAACTCTTAAAAAACTTTCTCAAAATGTATGATTAAAATTTCCCACCATCTGATATTCCTTCTATTGTTACAGGGTCCTCTAGAGAAACAAAACCAGGACACTTATGGTAGATGTGTATACATATATATGTATGTATGTATGTGTATATATATATATATATATATAACATGAAGAAATAGCTGCTAATTACTCCTCAGAGCAGTACAAACAGCTCAGTTCAATTGACTTCTGTGAGACAGTTAGTATACTGGCAGTCCTTCAACTAATGAGGGCTACTGGGTGCAAGTCATAGAAGCACATAGCTGAGTCTTTAGTAGAGCAATTCAGGCAGTCCTGCCACAGGCAGCAAACAGAAGGGCAGGTCACCAACCGTCAGCCAGATGACAGGGTCCGACAGTCCCCAGCTCAAGTGATGTATACATCAGCAGTGTGACAAAACAGGCCTTGAAGGAACCTTGAAGGAACTATAGCAACATGGTCCACAGGTTGAGTATTCCCCAGGAAGTGTAGCTCCAAAGTTGAAGCAGAGAATTAGCTAAGATAGCCACACACTGGCATGATCACCACAGAACAAGACACAGAAAGGCAAGATTCACCAAGTCATTTATCTCCCTGCTCTTTAATTAAACTGCAACCTTATAAATACCACATGTGTTTATTAGCTAGGTTGGCACTATAGACCATCCTATCATATTGCTATAGTCAATGGTCATTGCTTCATGAATTATTTTATGGGTGTTGAAATCCCTGAGTAGTTCAAGTGGTGAAGTTCTGGGAAATTAATAGAAAGTTAGGCAGTTTGAACCCACTCTGAGCTACCTCCGAAGGAAGGTCTGATTATATGCTGCCGACTGTGTGGATCATAACAAACTATGGATAGCACTGAGAAGAATGGGATTCCAGGACTCTTCATTTTGCTCATGTGGAACTTGTACATGGATCAAGAGGCAGCTTTGTAAGCTGAACAAATTTATGCTGAATGTTTTAAAGTCAGGAAAGGTGTGCTAGCCTCTTATTGTACTCATGAAATTTATATGTCCAATAAATAATCAGAGAAGCTGAACTATGGGAAGAAGAGAAATGCATCAGGATTGGAGGAAGGCTTATTACCAGCCTGAAATATGAAGATTACATAACCATGTTCATTGCAAGTAAGAACTTGAAACACTTGTGGATGAAGATTCAGGCTTGACATTTTCAGCATGGATTATAACTCAATGTAAACAAAATTAAAATCTTCACAACTTAAAAGCAGGTAAAATCATCAGAAGTGGAGAAAAGACAGCTGTTTTCATGGATTTCCTCTTGCTTGTGTCCATAATCAATGCCCATGGAAACAGTGGTCAAGAGGACAAATGATGTGTTGCATTGGGTAAATGACCTCTTTTGAGTGTTGAGAAGTCAGGGTGTTTGTGGAGTAAGGTGGACAAAACACAACCAGAATGACCCTTGGAACAAGAATGGCAAGACTTAGCCCCATGGGTTTTGCACATGTCATCAAAGAGATCAGTTCCTGGCAAAGAATGCCATGCTTGGTAAATTCGAGGGCTAGTGAAAATGGAAAACTTTGACACAATGGATTGACATCATGACTGCACCAATGGACTCAGATATAAAAGCAGTTGTGTGTGGGTAGAAGACCAGGGATTTTTTTTTTGTCTGTTGGTCACAGGGTTATTGTAAGTTCAAGTCTACCAGATAGCAACTAACAGCTGCAACATCTTCTGCTGTTAATAAAAAAAAGTTCAAATGCATCAGAAAATAATTAGTCTGGACCCCAAACCAAACACATTGCCATCGAATTGATTTTGAGTTATGGTGATCCTGGTTTGAATGACTGCCCATGCAGTTAGCAGTCCCATCCTTAACCATCACACCTCCAGGATTCCTAATGCAGATGTCATTAAATGAAAATTTAACCTCTTACCAGTTATTTCCCTTTTGGAACCATTCTTTGTTTGAGTTTTAATATTTTCTTCTTTCTTTTGGATTGAAATTTTTATTTTGTTCTTTGATTTTTATTATTATTGGGCCCATTTTGTATCATATTCTTTATAAGCAACCCATGATAGGTAAATCTATAAAGACAATATATTTATATTATCTATAAAGACAATATAATTATAGCTATTTCTTCTTATGACAGAAGAGGTTGTGAAGCAAAGGGAGCTAGCAACAAAAAGTACAAAACAGAAGAAAACATTCGACAGTTAGTTGTGGTGATGATTGCACAATTCATTTTCATATATTCAAGCCACGGAATTGTGTGGTAAGTGAATTTTGTCAGACAACTAAACAATAAACACCTCAGATTCTACCCACTCATAGTTATGAATATTTTCTGTGAATGAGAAAATAGTAATGTCAAAGGAGAAAAAATTCATAGCCATCAAAATTTCATTGAGCAGAGTTCTCTTCTGAAAACTTGGTGATGCCATGAGGTAGAATGAATTTTGCTCATAGATATTCCTAGGTAAAGAAACAGGCCATGTTTTCAATTCCTAACTGAAAAGTTGGTGGATACAGGCCATGCTGAGGCACATGAATGCTAAATCTTGTGTCGGGGGTTATAAGAACTCTACTGTAATACTCAATGGCACTCAGTTCTATCTGCAACATAGGGCAGTGCCACCAGTTGGAATTGGCTTAATGGTAACTAGGTTTGGTTTTCATAACCAATACCATAGATTATTTCCCTCATAATCTATAAAAGTGAAGACTGATATTCAAAGACTCACTTTTACCTAAAAATCTGTATCCAGTGATTCCTCAACAAATGAATTGATATAGGAATTGGCAGGAGAAAGCATCAAAAAGAATTTCTAAAAAGGAAAAAAGAAACAGCGATGGAGGCAATTTTTCTTTTCTTTATGAATTTCTGCATGGAGTGGAGTTATGTAGATGTCAGTAGCAAGTGGAAGCATTGGGATTTTTGATTAAATGGTTTGACAGTGTAGTTGACCATTTCTATGGCTTCCTTGCTCATGAGTGTGTAATTTGCAAGTTAAAATCTCTAATAAATCATCAACTTCTGCTTAAATAGGCTAGAGCTGAATCTGCAATCTGGATCTAAGAAAAATGTTTGATAAAAAGAGGAATAAATAATGCAGTTTACTTCCATATGCCTGAATTCTGTTATTTATCTCAATGCCATGAGTATATTTCATAGTTTAAAAACATCTGTCTTAGTGGGGGAAGAGAGTGGGCCTTCTCTGCTTTATCTATTTGTTTACGCTCATGCATTCCACCTTTGACTTTCCTGTTTAATGACTCAGCTGTTCTTTCAAGCATCCCTGGCTCTGTGACTATTGTGTGCTAGTAATTTTAATACGAGGTGATAAATTTAAATAGGCTATTTCTTGATACAAGTGACTGAATTCACACTCATTTGCTAGTTTGTCATACTGTGGTGGTTTGTGTTGCTGTGCTAGAAGTGATCCTACTGTTATTTCACATACCAGCCAGCTCATCCATGGCACACAGGTTTCAGTGAAGCTTCTAGACCAAGGACAGATGAGAAAGAGGGATTGAGCGGTCTTTCTGTAAGGGCTTCACCATTGACAGTCTTATGAATAGTGGTCTAGAGGGCCAGTGGAAAAGAGGAAGACTCTCCAGGAGATGGATCGACACAAAGGCTGTGGCAGTGGGCTCAAACAGAGCAATTTTGAGGAAGGCAGAGGACGTTAGTTTGGGAAAAGATCATTATGAGTCAGAACTCAGTCAACAGCTCTGAGCAACAAAGGTTGGATTCCTGTAGGAGTTGAGGTCCTGCCAGGTGATATGTTCTTTGGAATACTAGACCACCTAAAAACACTCTCAAATGAAAAGTCACCTATTTCTTCAGAGTTAGTTGAGATGCTGATTTCCTTAGATTTACCTTGCACTTAAGTACTATTGGCCTCACAGTGTGAACGTGGAATCTTCAAAGGCATACTGACCTTTGATCACTTCCAGCAGAAGGTGAGTTGAGTTTCTGTCTTTCTGTTTAACACTATCTTGGATCAAATCATTTCCATCACAGCGTTTTAACCTCAATGTCTAAGTTTTTTTTTCTTCATTTTCAGAGAATCCCAAGACAGTTGTGGTTGACACAATGAGCTCAAACATAAAAACAACTGTGAGGATGATCCAGGAAGGACAGTGTTTCACCCACATAAACATGGGGCTGCTTGATTTGGAGTTGACTTGATGTTAACTAATTAAGAAAACAGACAGGAGTATATTTCTTTAAGAATTCACTTTCAAATACATTTGCAACTTTTTCCTGAACTCTTCTTAAAAACAAACAAACAAAAAAAAAAACAAGCTTTCTAATCAATTAGTTCTGACTCAAAGGAAGGACACTGTAGGATAGAGGAGAACTGCATTTTAGGGTTTGTGGGACTGTCCATTTGTGAGTGATCAAAGAACCTCATCTTTCTTCCTCAAAAGGGTTGGTGGGTTAGAGTTAGTAGTTATCAGTCCAAGGATTAACCCACCAAGTCATCATCAAGTTTCTACCATCCCATAAAACTCTGGACATAGGTAGGAAAAGCTATATTACAATACACCAACCACAAACATTCTGTTAAAATAGCCAGTAATCAAAATTACTTGGTTGGCATATATACTATTGCCTTTTGATGCTTTATTGAAGAGGAATCAAAGCCATTCTTCTCTGGCTATTTATTATTGATCTCATTCCCCATGTGTAGCCATGTTCTATATAATTTGTGGTTATGTATTGGACTGCTAACTATAAGTCCAGCAGTTCAAAACCACCACCCTCTCTGCAGGAGACAGCTTTCCAATCCCATAAAGACATTCAATCCCAGAAAATCATAGGCTCAGTTCTGCTCTGTCCTATAGAGCTGCATTAAGTAAACATCATCACAGCTATTTGTTTTTAAAACATCTCAAAATAACCTTGTGTCATGATTAAAAATAAAAAAAAATACTTGAGCATTTTGAAAATATGTGCAATAGTACAAAAAAGAAATTGGCTACCCCTTGCTTATGAGTCATATAGAGATAGCATTTGAGGTCCTTGGAATAAGTGGATTGAAATGTTGACCACATTAATTAAAGGAAACCACTATACTGACAAGTGGGCTTAAGGAGGCCAACTCACACTTAGCAGTCTCCACAGAGATGATAAAAGTTGATCAAAAAGATGACAATGGAACCAAGACTTCAAAAGAAAAGAGAATCATTCTAATGAGAATAATTCAAGCAGAGAGTAGGGTCAATGCAGAGACTCAAGTGTGGGAATACTGTTATACCTGAAGATGTAAGAGAGTTTATGGAAATAAAGACAGAAATCAATAGGTAGATCATTAGAATGACCTTCTTTTCTTTCTTTTTTTCAATGAGGCAAGAGGCTTTGGGAAGTTTTGGAGCACTGAAGTGACATGATCTGAGTCATATTTCAAAATGATTATTCTAAAAAATTAAGAGATGAGGATATAAGTAAGCATGTCAGTTGGAAATTTAAGACAATTCAACTAACATCATGGAGATATGTCTTAGTTTTCTAGTATGTCTAGTTTGCTATAAGAGAATACCACAAATGGTTGACTTTAATGAAGAGAAATTTATGTTTCTTTCAGCTTTTTTTCAGTGTTTCTTGGAGAATTCTATGGATATTTGCTTTCTTCTCTATCTGCTCTTTCATATCTCAAAAAGTGACTGGCTTGAAATACATCTTTCACTGTCATGGTCTCATTAACATAAAAGAAACCTATTCTAGCATGATACTACAAACCCATGCTTTAATATGGGTATTTACAAAGCATATTGGGGGGAGGCAAATTTGATTAATAGCAAATCGTTTGCATGTATATTGTAGTAGTAAAAATGTGGCAAAAATTAGAATTTTATGATTAAAGTAAAAAAAAAACCTAAAAAACGTTGAAAAATTAGGCTAGCTAACTGAAACTGAGGTTTCAGATATTTAGTATTGGTCCTTTTTCATCCCAACCCTGCAGTGTGCAGCATGTTATATATGTTGTGGTGGTATATAATCATAGTAAATAAAAACACAGGCATTTATATGAAGATTTCCTCTAAAATGTTCAATATTTAAACAATTAAACAATACAAATATTACTGGATTTGGTCCCTACTGTTTTCTTTTTCTAATAGAATGAAAAAATAATAAGCAAACATGTTCTAAATAGCCAATAATTCTTTGAGTAACTCTTGCTGTTAGTCTTTCAATAATAGTCTATTAAAATAATACTAAATACAGAATATTCTTAAACTGCAACATTTTCCCATTGGAAAACTATTATTTCTTGCTGATGCTACCTGACAATCTTTCATTTCTTTACACCTTGTGCAGGACATTCTCAAGGGATCTTTTTGCTTGACACTTTCATGCTTGTATGTTTGCCTATTCCTTGACAAGTAAAATGCTATTTTAAAGAGTAACTTATCTTATTCATATAGCAGGGTTTAATTGCAGATTTAATGCATTAATGATATTTGAACATATTAGAAATATTATAACTGTATGTCCTTTTCAGTTACATATTCACTGCAAATGCATGTGGTGAAAGTGTAGGTAAGTAGGAGTGTGTGCATATGTACTTGTGATACTAGTTGCCATTGGAGCTGATTCTGATTCAGAAACTAGATGTGATATAGGGTAGAATCATGTCATAGTGATTTTGTGGTTTAGTCTTAATGGAAGTATATGAGAGGCCTTTTCTTCCCTGATGCTGCTGGTTGAGTTTGAACCGTCAATTTTTAGGCTGAGTACAAACCATTTGTATTACCTGGGGATGAGATATTACATACACAGTGGGACTTCTAAATATTCATGGAACATGGAATTGAAAGCTAATGGGGGTTTCCCACAAAGTTTTATGTATAAGAGGTGTAGCACAAATAAACTGGGATTTTTCTAGACAGAACTTTGGTAGTACACATTTTTGGTAGTACACATTTTTTCACACTGGACAAGTGATGAGCAACTCACTCTGAGTTAGTGACAAGTGATGAGCAACTCACTCTGAGTTAGTGCACCCAGTGGAATTGCCTGGGAATGTTCTTAATGGTCACAGTGAATTTTTTCGTAAAGCTGTTTCAGTGGACCCTCATTTATAGTGATGACCAATATAAAACAACAGTATGGCATTGTGAAATCCAGTTTTCTGCTTGGGAAAAATGCCACAGAAACTGATGAAATGTTGAACATAGTTTATAAGGACAACACCATTGGGAAAAGTCAAATGTGTATGAGTGATTTTCTTATTTCAAAAAAGATGAAATGTCATTCGATGACAAATATCTCTAGGATGTCCATTAGCTTCAAGAAAATGCTAACTTATGGTGTATTTGGAGTTCATTTCACCAGGTCAGAGTGTTAATCCAGATTTCTATTTAGATGTTCTGATAAGATTTCATACCAATGTGTGACAAAAAGTCTGATTTGTGTCAGGCAGGAAATTGGTTTTCTTACCATGAAAATGCACCTGTCTACTCAGCTATCTCACTGTACCAGTTTGGGGCAATAGAAAAACAAAACCAAAAAAAAAATCCCAGCATAAGTTTCTTGTCCTAGACACCTGCTTTTCCTGACCATACTCTGCTCAATTTCTTTTTGTTTCTGAAAATGCAGAGAGACATGAAAGGACAGTGATTTGATGATATAGAAGAGGTGAAGAACACAGTGAGAGAGGTGCTCTCAGCCATCTAAACAGATGAATTTGAAAAATGTTTCCAAGAATCAAATTGCAGATTTGGTAAATGAAGTAAGGGTAATGAAGAGAACTTTGAAGGCAATAAAGATATTTCATTAAAAATTTAAATACATAACTGAGCAGAATCATTTCTTTGGGATGGAATGGGTGACCCTTTGTATACATAAGGAAGAGCTTTATATCAAAGAATAATCATTTATTAAGAAAACTTCTCAGTGCAGTGCATATCAAGTGAACAAGGCTATAAATCCAACCCTTATCCAAAAGTCCTGCTTTAGGCTCAACAGTGACATACATTGATGCAAAATGCAGTAAGATCAAAGGGCAGTGAGTGCAAAGTCTCTACATGGCTCCTTCAGCTCCCTGGGTGTCTCAACAGCAGGAAGGTGAAGCAGAAGAGGGGCTCAGCAAATCTGTGCAGGTCTGACAACAGGAAGGTGAAGCAGAGAGAGAATGTGTGGCCCACCTCCAGGAGAAAGCGAGGAAAATTTCAGACTCCTCATCAGAAGGCCATGCCCACAAGAAGGCATCATCAGGCTGTGACCTGATTGACAGGATAACTTCCACAGCTACACTTAATCAAGTTGACATGAAATTACATAACTTTCATACTCTCCAAAACATTGTGTGATGATTTGTAGCATCATCTAAATTATTCATCCCTTCATTTTGGGTGCATTGTTCATTTGCCAATCATTATCTACCATTCATTTATCTCCCCTCCCCCTAAGTTATCTATATTTAATCCAAACTTCTCTTGGGTAGCTCCTCTAGGCTTCAGTAAAAACATATTTTCCTATTCTCATGGAATGAACTCCACCACTGGCTATGAGTTCATAATTCCAACGTGTAATTTCATTATCCAGGAATCAAGATCCCAATGAGAGATTCCTTCTGTTCACATTGTAGATCATTCTCTCCCATGCCTTAGCTCTTGGTAGGATGCCATGGCAATAGCATTTATGTACCCAAGTGTTTCATCTTCCAAGTCAAAGCGACATGTGAGAAGCTTCAAAATGTTTGGAAAAAAAGCATCTGTCTCTGAATTTAATTTTCTCTCCCACAAAACTTTTGAAACCCCTCTCTTACAGCCCCACCTGAGTTTTCTTCTTTTTTCTTTCAATCATTTTTTATTAGAACCTAGTCCAGACATCAGACCATTAAACAGTTCAATCACATCTTGTAGTGTTGTACAATCACTACCACAGTAAATTTCAAAGCATGTTCTTCTTTCTTGTATGCCTTGATATCAGCCCCCTCCCCCACATTCTACCCACAATCCCCCAAACACACCCTCTGGGAACCCTAATCCTAGTTTCTGTCTCTAATCCCTATGGGCAGGGCAGATCTAACTTATCCTGGACACTGTGAATCTGATTCATCCGTCTTGGGTTTCATGTATAGACAAACATAGAAGAAATAAATTACAGTGAGTGAAGAAAGCTACCAACAATGCCTAATTATAACCAAGATAAACCTCAATATAAAAAAAGAGAAAAAGAAATAAAGAAGAAAAGAAAACCCTGGAAATATGAAAAACCAGAATGAGCACAAAATGTATCAAAAAGATTCAATCCCAAGATTTTAATCATTGGTTTATCATTTTAGTTTGCTATAGTTTTCTCTATGATATTCTCTGTCTGAAAAGTAGGCTATTCCCATGCTGTAATTATGGGCAGAGGGAAATTATGGGAGGTTTATTTTCTGTGCACGCCCTGCCAATTTATTCTGAGCCTTTGTTGTCATCTATAGCCTTCTGCAAACCAGAGCCTCACAGTTTAAGCTCTGATACTATTCCCTTCTTCAGATTTAGATGACAACATTTTTACTCCCTAGATCATGGATGATGGTGTGGATTAGTTGTAGCAGTTAAATGACTGTTTGATTGAAAATTAGGCTTTCAGACCTCAGATGCTTTGTTTTCTAATCAACAGGCACCCCTGGATTTCTTCAGCACAATTTGCTATGGCACCCGTACCTTCTGTGTCACCTTCATGAGTATAGAGCAGGGCTATGCTACAAGATCTAATTATTCTTAGATCAGAGCTAGACTTAATGCCAGTCCTGAACCACTCCCGGGGGGCATGATCTCTAACAATCCACGGGAGCTGAAAAAGCTAGAGTCTTATATAGAGCCTTGGTGGCACCGTGCTAGTGCATTGGCCCTCCTACCCCCAAAATCCACAGTTTGAAACCACCACTTACCTGCTTCCTGGGGCACACAAGGGGCTTTCTACTCCTTGGAAGAGCTACAGTCTCAGAAATCCACAAGGGCATGGCGTTTCTCCCTTGCTGGACCCTGAATCAGCCAAACTCGATGACAGTGAGTTTATGGAATATATAGGATAAAATTTTAACTGGTAGGGAATGCAGAGTATTTTTTTCTCTGAAAATGAGGTGGCCAGCCAGATACATTTGGGGACTTGGTAGGAGTGCTATGCCATCACCACATAAATGGGCTCTTCTGGAAGATGGCAGAAACGCTGACCAGCCATGATCTGCATTCAGATAGTCCAGTTTTTCTCAGTGCTACATCACCTGATGCCATCACCAATTTCTTCCTTCCAAGGTTAAATGTCCTGGGGTTTTCCAGGAAGCTGGGTCTGAAGAACCCTATTTGGAAGTTCCTGCAACCTGGAGTCCAGTCTTTCAAAGCTCAGACACATCTCAGCCAGCATCTTTCATCCATGTTTCTAACTTCTTCCTTTTTCATCTGCACCTATTGTGATACAAGGAATATAGAGTAAACTAAAATCTTAGTGTCCTGGTCTGTAGTTCTAAGATGTGTGGCAGTAAGTGATCTGTATCAATTTCAGCACTGGCAGTATCGGGTGGAGACTAGCCTGTCAATCTGGAGATAACCAAAGAGACCTCTGTGTGGGTATGGATTTCTTCTGCCTGAGAATTCTGGGAAGTCTAGAGGTATTTCTCAATTGGAGATGAGAGATTTGACTCAGTTCCTTGGAGACACACTATTGACAAAATGAGATGACAGTATGGTGATCGATCCTGTTTTTTGGAAGCTGGAAGAGCCGGAGGAGAAGTCAAATGGGCTTGCCTTGATGGAACCAGACCTCTGGGGCCAGAGAAGCCATGGAGAGGCCCCTGCCAGGGCTGAGATGCTTCTACCACTGATGGATACTGCTGATGGACCCTGAGCTTTGGAAACAAGGAGACATGGGGAGACCTCAGTCAATGCCAAGATGCTTTTACTGACACTGGATACTCAAGGCACCACCCACTGGCCTGTGATTGTCCTGGTGTCATTGCTTGTGCCTCATGAGTAGGAAGAAGACTTTATAGACTGGCACCACACATATGGGCTAATATCGGACTTATGACCTTGGACAGGACTGGGTTGGGATGCTTTGTCAATGTTCTATTCCTCTTGTATATAAGCCTTTTCTTTATATCCATATGGGTTTTTATGAATTTGTTTCTCTAGTTTACCCAGACTAACACAGATGAAAATAATTTTTTGGTATTGTTTGGTATACTTTAACCTTCAAACTCAAATGTTCTTATCTGCAAAACTAGTGTAAGGGAGGATAATTATATAGCATTAGGCTGTCAGGTGACGTATAAGATGAATTTATCTTTTCTCTTGTATGTAAGTGAGGTATAAAATGGCATTTCAAAAAATACTCACTGAGACTCAAAAGTAAAATACAACCTTTGATTTCCCTTCTTTTATTTTAGAAACAGACAACATTTCACTATAATGTTAAAATTAATTGCAAGATTCACATAAAGAATCTAGAAGATATAATAATGTTATTCAGTCAAAGCCTTTCAAGAGCTACCAAGTAGATGATATTTAAAAATCACTGTTCTGAAGTGATAATATAGAATGAGCTACTGATTCATAACAGCCCCTATGCTGACAAACATAATTGTATATAAATGTTTTATATGTTTCAAAGACATGAGTATTTGATGAGTACATGCTATTAAATCTAAATTTACTTATCAGTGTTTTTCTGTGTAAGGATTTAATGTGAATTAAGAATTTTCCTTGAGTTAACTTTAGACTGTGAATACTTTTACCTTATAAGAAATCATTAATTTTGTGGGATCCTAGTTTTGCCATTTTGCTTATTATTTCTTCATGATTACAAAGATTTTAACCAGGAATTTCCATTCAAGAGTTTGGAATAAAATAATAACCATCACTTGGCATAGCTTGCTGTAAACCTCCATAGCCTTGCTTTCCAGGAGAATTTTGTCGCATATATGTAATATGCCAAACATTTGTCTCAGACAGACTTTGCTCTCTCTCTCATCAAATACCTGTCACCTTGTATAATTTATGCCAGGCACCATTAAAAGCCATAGAAACACCAGTGTCTTCTCAGCCCCTGTCCGGAGCTCACTATCACTAGGGGCGACAAAACGCCAGCGAAATTCCCTTCTCTCACCCATCCTAACAGCAGTTCTCCACCTGGAGGTCGCGACGCCTTTGCGGATCGAATGACCCTGACTTAAGAGTCGCCAGATTGTTCAGTAGCAAAATGAGAGTTATGAAGTAGCAGCAAAAATCCTTTTCTGATTGGGGAGTCACCACAACACGAAGGATGATATTAAAGGGTTACGATATTAGGAAAGTGGAAAAACACGACCCTCACATTTTTTCATTAAAATTAAAATATAGAAGCAAACAACTCATGAACATAGCAGGGAAGTTTTCAATAAAACCGATTTCAGGAAATTACTGGCAAAAAAGCACGCAGAAAAACGCGGGGAGAGAGGTAGATGAATGATTAATCCAAGCTCGGAAGACCCTGCAGTACACGTAGGAAGGGGTGCTATTCTGGCAGAAAAACTCGTGTGCCCGCAAGCCCTCCCCAAGCGTGGCAAGAAGAACGCAGTCTAAAAGCAATTATCACTGGATGGCAGAGCTCCATCACCCACATAGCTGACCCGGGCTCTGGATGACCAATGAGCTCCAGGTAGACAGACACCTTATCCCCTGCACAAATATGACAGGAACAACGTTTCAAAGGGAAGCATGCAGAGGCAGTTTTAAGTAATGGAGGCCAAAAGTGAAATGACAAAGATGGACGGACCCTCCACAGAGGAGTTTTCCTCTTAAGGTCTCATTGTGGAAGCATTTTCTACTAAATACAGAGTACCTAGATAGCCTTCTTTATGAGATGCAAGCTACTTGCTAGCAATTCCCAAGACAACCAGAAGGCAGTGATGCCCCCAAACAAAAGCAAACAAACAAGCAAAAAAGAATGCCCAATTTGTAGATGGTTATGGAGGACAGTGGGAATCTGAAACTCATGTACAAAGTATCTAGTGGGGCTAGGCTGATCCTCTCTCGCCACCCAGACAAGTGTCCTGAGCAGCGCTCTGATCAGCAGAGACCTTAGTTATCTTGGTAGTGCTGGATGGAACCCGATACTTCACGCGTGCTCCTTCGCATAGACACGGCCTGAATTTGTGCGGTATAAGGAGCTCATCGTTGTTGCACAAAAAACATTTCTTTGCTAGCTCTTTGAATGTGGAACGGAGTCTTCACCCAGGGATGCATTATTGTGTTTTTGTCTTTATGTCTGTAGGGCTTTTTTCCAGGCCACTTCTGGACCATCTGTTGCTCTGTTTTCTGTGGGCTCCCCCCCCCCCCCCCCACCGCTTTGAAGCGCAGGAGGGATGTATGTAACATGGTCAACTGTTACAACGCAGGGGTGAGAGTTGGATGATAGGGAGAGAAAGGGGATTTCGGGAGTAAATTATGAAGATGGGAGGGGGGAGGGAGCACTGGAGCTGATTATGTTTGCACAAGTCATTTTAAAGGCTCTTCAGTAATGAGGGGTTTGGGGGAGGTGGGTAGAATTCTCTAAAATAAACGTGGTGATTGAACGATCTATCTTTTTAATGATATGATATGCAACCTACATATAGTCTACTGAAACGATTGGAAAACAAATGAAAACAAAAACAGAAAAATTGATTACTCCAACACATCACAAGTTTAAGAAGCAGCACACAGGGGTCAAAGAGCAAAGAAGATGGATGAATTAGTATAAAATAATGAAGAAATCTGACTAATTTGGGGAACCAAAAATACATCTGTAAAATTTTGTGGCCATCCTCAAGAGAACTTGTGTACAAGTTGTGCACATACAAAAAGAGTGCTAAAATGCTGAATTAAAAAAATACTGAATTTTTAACAATGGAGAAGATAACAGTGTGCTAGAAATAAAAGGTGTTAAGGGAAGGACGTATCCAATAGAAAGACTGGGAGATAAGAAGTTATTTAAATTTCAAAAATGAATTAAAAGATAAGTTCAGTTCAGTATATCTCTTGTGGCAGTCACCTAATCTGGTGTCAATTTGAGGATTAAGAGTGTAGAGGTGGAGTCTAGTCTGTCAATCTGGAGATAACCAATGAGACCTCTGTGTGGGCATGGTCTTCTCCTGAGAATTCTGGGAAATGTTGTCATTCCTCCTTGGAGGCAGAGACACTGTCTCTCTCAGTTCACTTTCTTGGAGGCTTTCTACTGACAACACTCACTGCCTGAGAGACTCCACTGAGAAGGCTGGCTCCCTGAGAGGCGCCCCTGTGGAGAGGCCAAATAGACCTACTCTGACGCAGCAAGAAATATGGACCTAAAGAAACTAGGTGGAGGCTTTGGTCAGTGCCCAGATGCTTATATCACCACAGGAGCAAAGGACTTTCCACCCACTGATTTTTGATCATCTTTCACTTGTCTTTTTCATGAATCTGAAGGACTTTGTGGATTGCTGTCACTCCTATGGGCTAATACCAGACTTTTGATCTGGACTGGGGTGATATATACAATTACCCTTTATACAAAACTCTCTCCTATACATATGCATGCTGGTGAATTTGTTTCTCTGGTCTACCCAGACTAACACATCTTTCATTTAACCAACAGCTGCTCAATATGAAGAAAGAAGAGTTAAAGTGATCAACTAGTCAATATATCTTAATGTTTTTGAATCAATTCTGACTCATATTGACCCTGTGGCTTTTCAAGGCTGTACCTTTATATGAGTCCCTAGATATCACCAAAAATACTTTCAAACCAAAAAGGTGAACATATCCATGTAAATTAAAATATCAGAAGCTTATTTTAAAGCATAAAAGCAAAGATTCAAAATTCACCAAATATGAAAGATATTTAAGCCATCCTTAATAGAGCAACAGAGTATAAAATGGAAAAAAAATCTTTGACGGACCTGAGAAAAGTAATTTTTAAAACATATTTATATATTTAGTCAAAATATCCCCAGCACTTCAAATTTTAATAAAAACATTAAAATACCAAGGGAGTTTTAAAGCTTCCAATAAAGCAGGATTCATCATGTCAATTCTAACTTATGATGAACCCAGGCATCTTATAATAGTATTGTGCTCCATAGACTTGTAGAGGCTAATCTTATTGCCAGGCCTGAATTCCAAGGTAACTCTTCATAAACTCAACCTTTCAGTTAGGAGTCATGTGTTACAACACTGAGGGACTACTTTAGAATGATACTTGGCAAACAATTTCCTTAGGAAGTTAAAGAATGTACCTCGCAAGATTAAATGATAAAAGCAAGAAAAATGAAAGATAGGAAATAAGTTTATAGAACAGACCAGGTAAGTTGCAATTTTATAACATGGATGGATCGCTTTGCTATGGCAGTGGTATCTAAGTGAGATTCTCTATAAGCACACAGAAAAAAATGTGACTAAAAGCAATTTGTCTCTCTCCAAATCCATGTTAATAAACCATTTAAAATGCAATGTCATGATTTGGAGTTTGTAGGATGAAAGACACCAATGCACATGCTCAAATGCATTTCATTTAATGTCAAGGTACATATATACATGCTTATCAATGAAAATAAAGGAGATTCAATAGTCTTTTATTGAGTTAACACTTAGGTTAACTCTGATGAAGTTTATTTTGTTAATGAATTATTATTGGATATTAATCATTGATACTTATAGTTTTAATTAATTTCTGACTTTAATGTCCCTGATAGTAATATTTTTCCACATTGAATTACTCAGGCAAGCTGATATGAAAGGATAACACTATTTTCCTTAATAAAACTGAGGAAATATTTGAATTCTACTGCAAAGTCACCAACCTACATGCCATTTGAAGCACACTGGTCCATAATTTGTTAAAAACACCCTATGGTTCAGCTATTTTGTTATCTTAAGTCCACTAATTCATGATATTGTATCATTAAAAAATATTCTAGAGAAGACATTCATAGTTTGGAAACAAGATTTTCAGACTGTTATTTTTCTAACAGACTAAAATAGAAATTCTTAGATCACATCTGGACAAGTAGCCATTCACATACTGTGTCAATGTGAGTACTCTACCTTCTATTGATATTGTAAAGATGAAAAAGAAACTTTAAGAGTTAGGCATTTTATAATTCATCAGGAGAGAATTATAGATGTGAACCTTTCCTCAGTGCATCTTATTTAAAGATTAAACATGAAGGAGAGGTCCTTACAGGATAACAGCCCACAACTGCATCTTACAGAACTTGGTTAGGTCCATAGTCTAAAACAATTATTCTCCTATGCCTTTCCTTAAGTGGTCATTAATTATAGCCTCCAGTTCAGTATATTTTTAATTTAGGGCACTTGTTTTTAAGCATCATGATCAGCTGGTAATACTCTGCAGAAGAGATCCAGTATGAAATAAAGCCTATTTTTAGATGTAAGTGGATGAGAATAAAGATGTTCTAAGATAGTTGGCAGTTGGGGCACCCTCACTGGCAAAATGTGCTTTTATTTCTATATAATTACAGAAATATGTAATTTATCCTTTCAAGCAGAGACTATAGCTGAAGATTGGAGCATGTCCAAAAGTGTTGAACATTTTGTGGAAGAGAGTTAAGGGTAATCCAGAAATTATACCCTGGCAAGCCTCACCTCTGCACCTGGAAAACTAGTTTAAAAGATCTTGGAAGGTGGAACACACATCCTCTGAATGAACTAAGTTTGTTAGGAATAAATCAGCCAGCATTTTGTAAATGTAAATCATTCACTCTCTGTCTTGAAAGGATACTCTATGATGCTTAACAAAGAGTAAATAAAGGAGAATTGCCAGATGTACTCAATTTAGGTTTTCAAAGCCTCTTAACTGAGATATTTTTATCTGGAGTATCACCTGACATGGGAATTTGTGTCTACTCTTAGAGAACACACAAGAAGCTGTTTACCATCTGGCCTGTCTGGTGTCCAGCTATCCCAAAGACCATAGAGTTAGGTGCAACTCCTAGACAAATCAATTTCTTGTTTCAGGTATGTTCCCAAGAGCCCATAAATTCTTGGCAAGAGAGAGAGGAGAGGGAAAGTGCTGTCAGCGATTAAGAACTAGATAGATGATAAAGAGGCGGGATTCTGAATAAATGCCTTGCTGCCATATGGAAACAGCTGTGTTCTTCTTGGAGAAGAGTCATCTATTTACTTCATTATTTAGAAGAAGAGGAGAAAGCTGATTGTGCCTAATTGCCTAAGACTAACACTTAAGCTATATTAAAAGTACTTTAGTACGTCCTTTCTTTGGGATCCCTGGGGGCGCAGTGGTTATGGGTTGGGCTGTATTAATTGCAAGGTCAGCAGTTTGATGTCACCAGGAAGTTCATGGGAGGAAGACTGGACATTCTTCTGCAGGAGACTGTTAATCTCAGAAACCCACAGGGGAAGTTCCACTTTGTCTTGTAGGGTTACTATGAGTCAGACTCAATTTAATGGCAGTGAGTCCTTTCTCTAGGAGATGTACAAGCTAACTAGAACACCAAGGTGAATTGATTCTTAACCAAAGCTTCTTTATAAGACAGACTGAAATCACACTGGGGCAAACTGTCAGGTCTCTTTCTCAATGCGCACCTGGTAGGGTCAAGCCACCTTTTCGTTTAGCAGTTGAGTGCTTTAACCAGTGCAGTATGAGGGCTTCGAGAGAACTAGGCTTGAATACAGTGACTCGAGTAGCCTAGAGAGGAAAGAAAACTTCAAATCCAAGAGCATACATTTTGAGTTGAGATATTAACAAAAAACATCTTGCAAAAGATTTGTTTGAGCCCACAAAACGGGAGCAAGCGGAAAATAAGCAAAGACATTCCATCAGGGTGGGAACAGTGAGCAAAGAAGATCTTCGTAGGTTATTGAGTTGCAGCTAATGAGACATTCATCAGACCTCCTGACGAAGGCTGCGGACTTGGTGGTGTACCAGCTATGCGCTGAGCTGGGAACTGTAACTTGGACACCACCAGCCACTCCACCGGAGAAAGATGAGGCCTTCGCTTCTAGAGTTAGTGACAGTGTCAAAACCTAACAGGGACAGTCCCAATGGAGAGCGTCACGGCGCTGGCAACAACTCTACGGCAGGCAGTTTAGAATTGTTTCAAGCAAACGCGTCTGCCATTTGCCTGTGATGTGCTCGTTGCTGAGTTGGCTCCCATGTTGCTGTGGGCTGACAGCCGCTCCACCACACTTTCCAAGATGAGCAGGCTTACAGAGGTTTCTTCAGACTATGACAATCTAGGAAGAAGGGTCGCTCATGCAATCAGACAAATACATCCTTGGGAATGCCAAGAGAGGGCCCAAGAAGGTTATATGCCTCTGAAAATACACAGTGGCCTCAACAATTGATTTGAAAATGCCACGGACTGTGAGAGAACAAAGAAATATCTCTTGGAAGAAGTCCAGCCAGAGCACTTCTTAGAGGCAAGGTTGGTCCTGGACATGTTTGAGAATCGCAGCAAGGGCCTCGCCCCGGTGTAGTGGAGGGTAAGCGAAAGGGAGCCCTCCAATCAGATGCACTGGCACAGCAGCTACTTAGAGAGGCTCCGCCCTAAGAGGGTTGTGATGACGGCACAACCAGACAGTGTTTCTTTCAGGTACACACAGTCCGGCTTCACAGGATCTAGCAACTCTCCTATTAAACCCAGCGATTCACATTCGGGAATTTTATGTTCCAGAGAGAGCCACTTTTTTCATACTCAAACATATCCATATGGTATTTGTCATAGAAAAATGCAAAAAATAATGAAGAATGCATTTTGAAATGTATTCATGATAATTGCATATGTATTTTAGAGTCATTAATAAATTTAAAAATACATCTGGTTTGTTTTATTTTTGTAGTTTATTTTAAGGATTCACAAATCTATTCCCCTTTTCTTTGGTGGTGTTTTTCAGGGTTTTTATTTATCGGGGTGCTCTTACAGATCTTATAACAAACCATCATTCAATTGTATTAGGCACACGTGTACATATGTTGCCAACAACATATCCAAAGCATTTTTTTCCTTCTTCAGCCCTTGGTATTAGGTTCTTTTTTTGTTCCCCTCCTTCCCCCACCCTCCCACCTTTATGACTTCTTGATCAAATATATATTATTGTTGCTCTTTCATGTCTTCCATGGTCTGCTGTCTCCCTTCCTCTGCATTGTTGTTATTCATCCCCCCTAGATGAGGGGTTGGGGACTGGTAGGCTGTATATCCAACCCTGTGAAGAGTGTCCCTTTCTCTCCCTCCTCCTCCACCCCCACTATTCCCCTCCTCTCATGATATCACTTCTTCCACTAGGTTCCTGTGGGTTTTATCTCTCCTGAATTTATGTGTCCAGAGCTCTTCTCTGTACCCATATGTGCACTGTGGTCTAGCCGGATTTGTAAGGTAGAACTGGGTCACTTTAGGGCAGGGGGCTGGGAGTAGGGGTGGCAGGAAGCAAGCATTCAGTAACTTGAGGAGTGGTGTGTATTTCTTCAGTGCTATACTGTAACCCTGTACTTCCTTATAACTCTCTGTGGAGTAGATGTCCAATTGTCTCCAGACAGGTTTTGCATCTTCCCTCCAACCCCCCACCCTTTCATATCAATAAAATTGTTTTCTTTTAATTCCATGTACATGATACAGTGGACACCTCATGATCACACAGGCTGGTGTGCTTCTTCCATTTTGGCTTACTTGTTTCTCTGTAAGACGGGTGCTTATTTAACCTCAAGCCTTTAAGACTCTAGATTCTATATCTTTTGATAGCTGGGCACCATCTGCTCTCTTCACCACAATTGCTTATGCACCCACTTTGTCTTCAGAAATCTTGTCTGGAAGGTGAACGTCATGGAATGCCAGATGATCAGAATAAAGTATTCTTGTGTCAGGAAGGCCTCGAGTAGTGGTCTAAAGTTTGTCTGCTGTCTTAATACTCAACATATGTGTTAGTCCGGGTAGGTTAGAGGAACAAATTTCATGGACACCCATATAGATATAAGGAAAAGGTTTATATGCAAGAGGAACAGGACATTGAACCCAGTCCAGTTCAAAGTCATAAGTCCGATATTAACCCATATGCCCCAAATCAATCTATAAAGTCTCCTTCTGACTCACAAAGTCAGAGGTCAGTGGGTGCAGAATCCCGGCGCTAGCAGGGGTCTCCACATGTTTCCTCGCTTCCAGGGCTCAGGATCCATCAACAGCAGAGGCAACTCATCGATGGCAGAGGTCTCCATGTGGCCACCCCTGCTTCAGACTTGTGTGTTCATCAGAGCAAAGCCATGTGGTCTCTCTGCCAGCTCCTCTAGCTTCTGGGACACTGCCATCTTGTCTTGTCCGTGATCCATTGTCTCTGACACTAAATCCCAACAACTGGGGAAGATAGCTTCTCATCTTCACCAGGAAAATATCGTGAGATTTCCCAGAAGTCTCAGGAGGAAGCCATGCCCACATAGAGGCCTCATTGGCTACTCAATGGCCATCTCCAGATTAATAGGCTAGACTCCACCCCTACATTTCAATCATAAAATTAATATAAGCATATTACTGCCACAACATATAAATATATGTACATTGGCCTCTATATCTTTCATTATAAATTTATATATTCACATATAAACATGCCTAGAACTATAGCTATGTAAAAAGTGTTTGCCTCCAACTTATTTCACAATTTTTTTGGTGATCCAGAAAAGACATTGACTAACTATTCCAGAACCCAATTCACCAAATAAGATTAAATATCTTCATCTTCAGGCTAATAGAAAGAAAGAAAGAAAGAAAGAAAGAAAATGTGTAAAAAAAACCCTTAGTAGATGCATAGAATTAAGATCCTTTTAAAAGTATATGTATTTAAGACTGTAGAAAACACTAAAGTATTATGAAGGATAAAGAATAGCATCTGTAACATTACATACTGCATAATTTTCTTTCCCTCCAAGTATACTGATGATAATGCTACTATGTCCAAATTGTGTAGCTCTGAGACAAGAAAAACTATTTGGCATGAGTCAAGTAAAATATTGTTTGCTACAGCATAAAGTGATTGCTCCACGCAGAAGTATTCTTTTGAACTTTTAGTATACACCAAACTTAAAAAACAAACAAAATAAATAAAAAACAGAATGTGACTCATCCAAAGGATATCATTGATAGGGAGCCAGCAGAGTTTCCATTTGGATTTAGGAGATGACTTGGAAAAAGAGATTTCATGGCTAATGTCTAGAGGGTCTTGGCTCAATGCAGAGAATTCCAGAACAATGTTTACTTGTGTTTCACTGGCTATGAAAAGGTATTCAGTTGTGTGTATCATACCATACTATGGATGATCTTGAATAAAATAGAAATTACCAAATACTTTACCGTGTTCACACAGAACTTGTATATGGATCAAGAGGACATTGTGCCAAGAGAACAAGGAACACTTGATGATTTAAAACCAGAAAAAGTGTGAGATAGGGTTGCATCTTTTCACCATACTTATTCAATCTGTATAATAAACAAGCGGCTAGAGAAACTGGGTCATATGTAGAATAATATGGCTTCAGCATTGGAGAAGGCTTAATAACAACTTATTAACCATATGCAGAGGACACAGTCTTGCTTGCTGAAAATGAGAGAGATTCGAAGAACTTGCTGATAAAGATCAGGGAAAGCAGGCTTCAGTATGGATTGCAATTCACAGTAAAGAAGACCAAAGTCCTCACAATTGTACCAGTAGGCAACATATGATAGAGAAAAGATTGAAGTTGTCAATAATTTTGTCTTGTTTCCATTCACAATGAATGCTCACAGAAGCATCAGTAAAGAGAACAAAAGGCAAGTTACATTGGATCAGATCTCTTTAAAATACTGACAATCAAGGATATTAGTTTGAGGACTAATATTTTCAAACCAAAATATTTTCAATTGCCTCATATGTATGTGAAGATTGGAGATTGAATAACAAGGACTAGAGAAGAATCGATGCATTAGAATTGTGGTGCTAGAAAATATTAAGCATATCATGGACATGAGAGATTTTAACTTACATCTTTTGGACATGTTGTCAGGAGAAGTACACCATATTTGCCAAAGTAAATAAATGGTAAAGAACAGATTGGCACTTATGGAGATGGATTGACACAATGGTTACAATAATTGGCTGCGTCACAGGAACATTTGTGAGTGTGGTGCTTCATTTTGTTGTATGCAAGGTGACTATGGGTTGCATTCAACTTGATGAGTCTTAAAAACAAAAACAAAAGGTTTCTATGAAACATTCTCAGTAACCTGATATTCATTATGATGCTGCAGTAATACAAATAGAACTTAGAGGATAATGGCAAACATTTTAATAGTATACAAATATAACATTTTTACAGACATGGATCCTATACAAGAGCTTAAATTCAAAACCATTTGGTTTTCAGAAGAACGCTGTGGGAGCTCAAACTCAATTTGGAGTCTTTTTAAATAAAGAAATCATTTTATTGAGGGCTTACACAACTCATATCATGATCAATACATGCATCAATTGTATTCAGTCCACATTTACACATTTGTTGCCCTCATTCTCAAAACATCCTCCTTCCACTTAGGTCCTCTGTATAAGCTCCCATGTTTCTCCTCCCCCTTAACACTCCCCTCATACACCCTTAATAATTTACAGGTTATCATATTTTGTCATATCATACACTGTCCGATATGTCCCTTCACCAATTCTCTGTTATCTGTACCTCAGGGAGGAGGTTATATGTAGATCCCTGCAATTGTATCCCCCTCTGTACTCCACCTTTCCTTGATTCTCCTGGTATCACCACTCTCGTCACTGGTCCTCAAGGGATAATCTGTCCTGAATTCCCCATGTTTCTGGCTCCTACCCATACCAGTGTACATCACCTGTTCTAGCTGGATTTCTAAGGTAGAATTGCGATCATGATAGTGGGTGGAAGGAACCATTTAAGAACTAGAGGAAAGTTATGTATTTCATCATTGCTACACTGTACCTTGACTGGCCCATCTCTTTTCTGTGACCCCTTTGTAAGGCATTGTTGCTTCACCTATTGATGGGCTTTGGATTACCAATATATATTCCCCATTGTTTATAATGATATGATTTTTAGTTCTTTGATGCTTGATAACTGATCCTTTTGACATCTTGTGGTCACACAGGCTGGTGTGCTTCTTCCATGTGGGCTTTGTTGGTTCTGAGATAAATGACCACCTGTTAAATTTCAAGTCTTTAAGACCCCAGACACAACATCTTTTGACATCCAGGCACCATCAGCTCTCTTGACCACTTTTGCTTATACACACATTGTCTTCAGTGAACATGTTGGGAAGATGAGCTCCATGGGATGCCAATGTAATAGAACAAAGTGTTCTTGCATTGAGGAATTACTTCAATGGAGGTCCAATGCCCATCTGCTGTTTTAATACTGGCCCTATAAGTATATGCATGTAGATCTATTTTCTCATCATCATATATAAATATATTCACCTATGTACATGCCTATACTTAGACCTCTTTAAATGTGCTTTACCCCCCCCCCCAGTTCTTTCCTCTATTTCCTTTTACTTTCCTCTTGTCCCACCATCATGCTCAACCTCCATTTGGGTCTCAGTATTTTCTCCCTGTTCCATTACTATTGATAAATCTCATTTTGAGTCTTAATGTAAGCCTGGTGTCATTTGAGTTGGTAATGTTATTTAAGAAATGTGGCTATGTACAGGAAAGTCTGGGCAAGCCAGGAAGTAACAGTTTGTACTAAAGAAGAATACAGTTGAAAGTAGAGTGTAAACTATGAAAAAAGTGTAGGGAGGGAAAGTTGTCCTCAGGCTTGTAAAAAAAAAATGAGGGAGAGTTCCTGGTTCAATACTAGATGAAGAGGCTCTGATGGCCCCCAAGGGTGAGGAGATCTCATGACAAGCATCGCAACAGCTCTAAGGAAGATAAGGCTGTGTGCTCCCAGAAAGATTGACAAAAGGCTCAGAAACCCTAGACAGTGTCAATAGGAGTTAGAATTAGCTGTATAGAAATGTGTCAGTGGACACCCTTAATGATTTGCTAAAATAATTCGCCATTTAGCTCATGTTATAATTTCTACTAGTGGTGCCATTCAAGACATTTTGGTCACAAGTTAGAAACCAGAACCTATCCATAACCATCCTAAGCATGTAAATATGTGCCTGAACTCCTCATGGTCCTTTCCCTTCTGCTGTGGTGTAGCCTACACTAGTGACCCACTGACCTGACAGCAGTCGTGATCTTGTAATGCTCTATTACTTTCTACTATGCATAATGAACCCCACCGATAGGGTTATGCGGGATCCTTTGGCCTCTGCACTGTCTACAGCGCTGGCAAGTCCCCAATTCCAGGATGGCCCATTTTGTCTTGTCTTAATTCTGTTTAAAACTTAACAAAAGCATTATGTATGGAAGATTTTGAATCTAGAATATTTTTACCCCAACACAAATCTCAATGGCATTGCATAAAGCAATAGAGATGATCTTGACAGGCAACTGAGGAACATTGTACTTATTTTTGAAGCTAGCATAATTGGTGACTCCATTCTGAAATAGATTATCATGCAAGGCTTCCTTATGACCCTGAGAATAAAAAACTCAACCACTCTTACTGGAAGGATGCTGTATGTCTAAGGTCAAGCCACCATAACTAACAGAACGTTACTGGATAGGTCTGAAGCGTCATCCAGTCCAACATCATTATATAGTCATGTTTCCATATCTAAGCCCTATGGTCTTTTAAACATTTTTGTTTCTCAGATTAACATGTGTCTTAAGAACCATACCATCACCCTTATACATTGTTGATTATATATGTTAACATTTTTATGTCAACTACCTGGATCATGATTTTACACCTGTCGTTTCCATGTTGAGAAGATATTGAGAAATAAGTGTCCAATGGAGGCCATGTTGCCCTCCACAGATATGGATGCAGAGTCAGAAACTCAACTCAACTCACTACCATCAAGTCGATGCCAACTCATCGTGACCTTACAGCACAGGGTGGGACGGCCCCTGTGAGTTTCTGAAACAGTAACTCTCTGATGAATTGGAAAGTGTAAGTTCATTTTATACTTATAAAATGGCAAAGTATGAGAATGAGTGATGGAGGATGGATTGGAATATATATATATGTATATATATATATGATAATATTCCCTCCATGTAATATCTGTGCATGTTTTTAATTGCTTCTTAACTTGGAAAGGATAGATGTACAGCTATAACCCAAATAAGTGATACAGATATTATTAAAGCCTGAATTAGACAATGTAAATGCAACTGAGCCGGAACTAGAACCTCACTTCTGCGACCCTCCCACTCCTCACCCCAATCCCCAATGACGCCATGTATCTAGAACTTTTGGAGTGAGTTCTGCATTAAGAAACATGCCTTACAAATTCACTTCAAGAATAAATAAAAATGTATGTAAAAGGTTCAATTAAGAGAGGAATAGTCAATGGGAGGTGCAGTAGTTAAATAATGTCATGTCAACTTCATTAATAGAGTGAATGGGGTGGAGATTAGCCTGCAAATCTGGTCACAGGCTGATGATGCCTCTTTGTGAGTATGGTCTTCTCATGAGGATTCTGGGAATTTTCTTTCTTCCTGGAAGTAGAGCACACACACTCTCTCTCTGCCTCACCTTCCTGCTGGCAAGACTCTCAGAAAGCTTGAGGCTGCAACCCTGCTGAGATACTACTACCATCATTGGATCCACAAGACTTTTAACCCACTGGACTGTACTTTTCCTGCATTCAGCATCATTGTATGTGCTATCTGAAGCTGAAGATGAATTTATCCCTCTTGTTGAGAAGGGGGATATTACAAATTGATCCTTGTGATTGGTTTCCCATCTTTACCCTTTCCCCACATATTCCCCCTATGCTCCTGTTATTATACTCTCATTTCTCTTCCTGAGAGGTTTATCTGACCTGGATCCTGTATATTGTAATCTCTTAGCTGTACCAGTGTACATGCTCTAGTCTAACCAGAACTTAAAGAAAGGACTGTGGTCATAATAGCGGGGGGTGAGGAAACCTCAAAGAACCAGAGGTCTGTTTTGTGTTTCTTCAGTGCTAGTATTAATACCTTATTGTCTACAGATGGATTTGAGGTCTCTGCAAGACACCCCTTGTTCTCAACTATAAGTTTTTTGTTTGGGGTCTTCTGATGTTCATTACCTGATCACATCGACACCTCATGAACACACAAGCGGGTGTGCTTCTTCCAATAGGTTGTTGTAGCTCTGCTAGTTGACCACTTGTTTAACATCAAGTCTTTAAGACCTCAGATACAATATCAATATCTCTTGATAACCAGACACTAATAGCTTTCTTAACCTCAATTGCTGATATGCCCATTTTGTCTTCAGGTATCACTTTTGGAGGGTGAGCAACCGAGAATGCCAAATTGTTAGAATTGAGTGTTTCTGTGTTGATGGAGGACTTGAGTAGAGTTTGAAAGTTCATCAGTTTTCTCAATATATTGCCATATACATATATATCTACATGGACCAATAGCTATATTTTTATGAATGAAAATATTGACATATGTACACATCTATGTTTACAACTCTATCTATAACTTTGTTTCTTAGATCTTTTCCCTCTTTCCTTTTACTTTCCTCCTGTCCCACCATCAATTTCACCCTTCTCTGTAATTCTTCTCAGCTAGATTGCGGCTGCTCCAACACTTGGGGATCTCTAAGTTTTCCTAACAGTTCATTTTAATTCTCTAGTAAATCCCCTGTCTAAGGTATTGTTTGCTCACTGCATCCTTTCTATGCCCTCCCCCCCCCCACATTCAAGTCCCTCTGGAACTGTTGCTCACGTTGCTATCTCTTAGAGCTTTTTTCCTATACCTATCTTAGACAGGTAGGCAAAAACAATGGAGACAAAACAAAAAGAAAACAAAAGATATACAAAAAGGAGAAAAAAGAAAGACACACATAATTCCAGGTCTGTCTGCTGCCATCATGATTGTCTGTCCACTGGTTCTGGGGGGTTCTAAGCACTGCCACTCCTAGTTTGAAGTGTATTTTGGGGGCTACTCTGAAACTTTCTGGCTTGACTCTGCCTCTGTTGTTGATATGTTATGTTCCTTTCTTGGCTTGCTCCACTCTTTTGGTGGGGGGGGGGGAGGGGGAGGTGCAAGACCACTCTCCACCATGGGTCCCCAGTATTATCCTCTGTCCTGGTTTCCTCCAGCAAAGGGACACCATGTCTCAAGCTATTGTCGGCCTCATAATCCTTTCTGTGTTTAGTGCACCATGCCGGACATCATCCATACAGCTTACTGGACCAGCATGAGGTGCAGTGTTTCTCTCTCTCATTTTCCTTCTTGGCTTGCTTCCTTGTGGATGTGGCAGGCTGACCCCTCTCCCAGCCTGTAGGTTTAGTGTTGTCCTTTGTAGCATATACTTATAGGGAGGAGATAAGTTTGGCTCTCATTGGAGCCAGGCTTGTAGATATCTCTGTTCATGAGTTGCTCCATGTGGCTGTGTTGCCCTCAAAGTTTCACATGCTCTGGTGAGGTCTGCACTCAGACATCCATTTCTGTGGAGACATAAACAATACCCTCCCCCGGGAGGGTTAGTGCCCTGCTCCCTCAGTGCCATCATCTCCAATTCCCCCATGCTGCCCTCATCCCCCTTTACCCTTTCTTTATTTGGGGATAACCTGTATACCCTTTGGCTTGCTTGGCATTTCCCCTCCTGATTGCCTGTGCATCAACACATATAAAAGTTTTTCTTCTATACCTACAGAGCTGATTATACATATCTCATTGGATACGTATTATACTTGCCCTTTTTTGATTGACTCACTTTGCTTAGCATAATTTTCTCCAGCTCTTCCCATGAGAGGATATATTTTATGGAATCATCTGTACTTTTTAGGACTGCGTAGTACCCCATTGTGTGTACAAGAGAGAATTTTCTAATCACTCATCTATCAATGGAAATTTAGGTTGTTTCCAATTATTTGCAATTATGAGTTGCACGGCAATAAATATTGGAGTGCAGACAACTGTTTGTGGTCTGTTTCTTACCTCTCCCAAGTATATGTCCAGTAGAGGGATTGCTGAGTCCTAATGTAACTTAATTTCCATTTGCCTTAACTATCACTTTTCACAGTGGCTGCATATGTCCACATCACTACCAGCAGTGGAAGAGAGTTTCTGCACCACCATGTATGCTACAACATCTGTTGCTCTCTGGTTTTTCTGATTTGGACTATCTTCAAGGGTGTTTGAAATATCTCATATTTATTTTAATTTTCATTTCTTTGATTGTTAAGAATCAGGAGCATTGGCCATTCGTCTCTTTTTCCTTGTGAAAATTCTGTTCAGGTCCTTTGCCCACTTCCTCAGTGTGCTAGCTGTTTCTTTTCTATTTCTGTTTGTCATGCTAGGAGGGTGTTGAATATTTTATTAATTAACTCTTTGTCTCTTATGTCATTGCTCTTTTGCTGTCTTCTCCCAGTCTATGGGTCCTCTCATTAATCTCTTGGGGAAGTCTTTTGACAAACAAGTGTTTTATTCATAGTATATCCCACTTGTTGATTTTAGTTTCATCTGTGTGAATATCCTTCCCTGTTTGAGTTAGCCCAAGTATTCCCTCAGCAAAGGTTCTTAAGTTCTGATTCCTTCATTTATGTTACTGATAGTTTTAATTCAGGTCTGTGATCCACCTTGTGTTTGCTCTTGTGCACAGGGTCAGGTAAGAGTATAGATTAATTTTTCTACAGGTGGATATCTACTGTTTAGAAGACTGCTTATTGAAGAGAGCATCCACCTCCCATGTGATGCTTTTTGGACCCTTGAAAACGATCAGTTTTCTGTATGTGAATGGGTCTATTTCTTTATCCTCTGTTCTTTTCCATAGGTCTATCTGTCATTAATCCAATATGTTTTGACCACGGTGGCATCATAGAAGGTGTTAAAGTCTGGCAAGGTGAGCCCTCAGACTTTTGTTTTATTTTTGGTCAGATATATCTGTAGATACTTCAATTGGTTCTTGGCTATTGTGAAGGATACTGTCTTCGGAACCTCCTCTTCTGTGGTCTTGTCCATTGTTTATAGCAAACCAATAGGCTTCTCTTTGTTGATGCTGTGTCTTCCCACTCTTCTTTTTTCACTGCCAGCACTCCTGTTCTGAGGTTTTGGGGGTTTTCAATGTACATAATTATGTCATGTGGAAATTGTGGGCTTCACCTTGTCCTCTCCCAGACTGATACTGTTAATATCCTTGTGTTGTTCACTAGGACCTCCAGAACAATATTGAACAAAAGTGGAGCCAAATGGCATCCTTTCATGGTCCCCTTTATCAGAGAAATTATTTTCATCTTTTCTCCATTGACTATCTTGTTTTTGGTTGGCTTTTCATAAATAGCATTAACTTGAGGAACTTTCCTTCCATTTCCATCTCCTTGAGTGTCTTAATTAGGTATGGGTGTTGAATGTAATCAAAGGCATTTTTGGAGCCTATTGATATTATCATGTTTTTCATATTATTTTTCTTATTCATTTATGTTGATGGACTTTAGGATATTGAACCATCCCTACATACCGGATGCAATGAATCCCAACTCATCATGATGAATGAGATGTTTCATATGTTTTTGAATTATCTTGACCAATATTTTGTTAAACAGTTTTGCATCTATCATCATTAGCATTATTGCTCTGCAGTTCTATATTCCAATGGAATCTTTGCCTGTCCAGATATCAAAGTTATATTGGCTTCATAGAATGAGGTTGGGCATTTGCTATTTTTTTCTGTGTTCTGTAACAATTTGTGGATATTTGGTTTAAGCTCTTCCCTGAATAATTGGTAGAATTCTTCTGTAAAGTTACACTTCAAATAATTGGTGTCTTATTTATAAATTCAACCACCAGCCATGGACCAGACACGTAGTACTCACTAAATGGGCTCAGCAATGAATAATGCAGGCAGTGGATATTTACACAAGCCATTATGTAGATAGAAATGAATTGATTTGTCACCATATCTAATACTTCTCAGAAGGCTAATAGGCTTACCTAGAAATCATGGAGAATCAAGAACTTATTAAATTGTGTCTAATAGGCCATTTTTTTAATATTAGATGCCACCTACATGTTGTTATATATTACAAACTCAATGTTGACTCATGGTGACCCTAAGTACAATAGAAATTCTGCCCATTCATATCACATTCTCATAATCATTCATATGCTTGAGCTCATTGCTGTAGCTATTATGTCATTCACTCTAGTTCAATTTTCTTGCTTCTCTTCAGTAGCACTCTACTTTACCAAAATTAATTTCTTTTTGTAGCAACTGGTCTCTTCTGATAACAGGTCCAAGTACATAGAACACTCTCATCATCCTCTCTTCTAAAAACTCCAACTGGACTTCCAAGATAAAGTTGTCCATTCTTTGGCAATATATGGTTTAAAAATTTTCCTTTGCCAAACCCATAATTCAAGGAATATTTTTTCTTTTACCTTTTTATGCATTGCCTAGCTTTCACAGGCATATGAGACCACTAAAATATATATGGCTTGGGTCAGACATACCATTGTCATCCATCTCTTTTTTTTAACTTGATGGTATCTTTTGCAGCATATTGCCCCAATACAATATTTAAATTGTTGATAATTGCTTCCATGGGGTTTGGTTGTATATTCAAGTAACTAAAAATATTTGAAAACATTATTATTTTCTTCATTTATCATTTTATTCTTTATTGAGCCAGTTGTGAAGATTTTTAATTTCTGTTGCAGTGCAACCCTAATGGATGGACAACAGGGAAGTGAGTGAAGGGACACGTTGTACAGTGTACAGTATGAGAAAATAATACAATTTGTAAACTACTAGAGTTCCATGGGGGTGAGGGGTAAAGAAGGGAAATATAGGGAGCTGGTACTGGGGGCCTAAGTGGAGGGAGGAGGTTTTGAAAGTGGTGATGGCAATAAATGTGCAAATGTGGCCTGCATACAATTGATGTTTGTATGGATCATGATGGGAGTTGTATGATCCCCCAATAAAATGACTCATCAACAAAGGGGGGGAGGGGGAAGGAGGAGCTTATATCAAGGGCTCAAGTGGAAAATATTTCAAAATGAATATGGCAATATGTGTACGAATATGCTTGATACAAATGATGTATTGAATGTTATAAGAGCTGTAAGAGCTCCCAATAAGATAATTGAAAAAAATAAGTGTTTCAAGTCATAAAGCTTTCAGACAGGAAGATTGCATCACCTGCATATTGCAAACTGTTAAATCGTCTTTCCTCATTTATGTTCTTCGTATTGTTCAGCTTCATTGATTATTAGTTAAGCTTAAAGACTGAAAAATCAAAGTGTCTAACACATGTGTTAGGTGATTTTGTGTCTACTTGAAGATGTATGGGAGTGTAGGATGTGATCTTCTTATAAGCAAGGAATCCGAGAATCTCCCTCTTCGATTTCACCTTCTTGGTTGCGGTGACTTCACTGGAACTCTGTGCCTGCCTTGAGGGACCTCGTGATCCTGAGATCTATTGAGCCATGCCATGTTCCCACTAACCTGAGATCCACATCACTTTGCACCGACTACCCTGTGATGTACCTCCTGTCCATGTCATCATGCTTTGTCATAGGCAAGTGGCTACTTGAGTCTGAAAAGGGACTTATGGATTAGGTAGGACTTGAGTTGGACTGGGGTGAGATGCCTTCTTCATTTAAGATTACTTTTTAATATGAATCAATTTCTTCTATCTATATCTTTATATCATCTATCTATCTACCTAGCTATCATCTATGAACATCACTGGATTTGTTTCACTGCACACATCAGACTAACAAAATTCAGAAACACATCTTTCTTGATTTTAAAGCACTCAGTATCTCCTTGTTTTATTTAGCTGACTTCCATTGGGTCATTATAAAGATTTTATAGAACCATAATTAAGTTTTCTGGAATTATCATTATTTACACTGTTATTCATAATATGTATTTTTATAATCCACACAATGGCAGAGTCAATAAAATACAAGTAAACATCTTTCTGGTATTTGCTGCTTTCAGCTAAATCCATCTACCATCTGTAATGACATCCTTTGTTAAATGTTCTTTTTAGAATCCACCTTTAAATTTTGGCTTTGCTGAAGATCTTTTTTAACTATCTTAAGGAAACTTTTCCTTGTACATGATATTTGTGATACTGTTCAAGCACTCTCATATTCTGCTGGCTCACCTTTCTTCGGCAAGGGCATGAATATGGATCACCTCCAGTTGGTTGAATGGGCTCCTGTAGGAAACTATTTACTCACATTGATATCATCCTGAAGTGACAGAGGAGAACTATCAGAGAAGATTGCTTGGGATTACGATATAATCTTCTAAACATTCTTTGTGAATGAACTGCATTCTCAAGGGAATCCCTGTGGTCCTTGTTGAGTAGTCTGAATTCCAGGTCCCAAGATGCAATTTCAACGTTTGGCACTGGCAGACAAATATGAATTCCTTAGTTGGAATGTGAGAAACTAAAATGAGCAATAAGAGAAGTTCATAAATTTTGTATTAAGTGTTCATGATAGCAGAATTGGTCCTTATTTACTTTTGTGCCAGCAGATATCACAAGTGGAATTTCTGTGGTGCTTTCAAGTTATTTATTAATCTCACCATTCCCTCTGAATTCAGTACACAGGTGTCTCATCGTGTCAATAATGAATAAGTAAGACAATTAAAAACTAAAACCATCACAGTAGAAGAGGTAGTTGACATCAGATAATACTTAGTGAATTAAATGTTATATATGGACATGGATAATTACTTTAATATATCAGTGCATGTTGATCATGGTCAAAATATTTGACAGTCAAAATACTTGTTTGATTTAGCATGATGAAATGGGATATTGATTGCATTTCTTTTCTATACCTTGCATTTTCAACACGCTTGCTTCCCCTTTCCCTTGAATCCTTAAAATTTAATACAAAATGCAAAAGTTTGATGTCTGTCTACAGGAATGATTCTGTCTGGATAGCGTGGTGATGATGATGATGATTAAGAAATAAGATGGGAAATAACACCTTTGAATTATGGTATTGGTATAGAATGAATTATACTATAAACCCTCAGAAAAAAAAACAAATCTCTGTTACAAAATGTATAGCAAGAATGATGGTAGAAATGAGGATTTCTAGAAGTGAGGCATTGTCACTCTGTGTTGGAACAGATTTGATGACACCTAACAACAGCAACGATAATTGTAACAAGAGTATAATGTAGTGATTATGGGAGAACATAGGGTAATGAATGGCTTGGGGGCTTCAGGAGAAGTCAGTTCTACACCATGCCTGCCCCATTCTTGTCCAGGATCTATATACTAAATACACAGAATTATGGACTTAGGACATTAGGTTAAAATTGGAGGGGAGTCTGCTATTAATTAGAGAAACTTAAAATATTATTCAGTACAGAAATAAAATATATTCATAGGTTATTCATACCTCATTGTGGATCTGCAAAACCAAACTGTCTGTCATCCAATCAATGCCAATTGGTAGCACCACCCCCCGCCCTGCCCTGTACAACAGGGTTGAAGTGCTCCTGTGGATATCTGACACTCTCTTTCTTTTAAATGAAAAGACTTTTATTGGAGGCTTTTATGGTTTTACTAACAATCTCTACACCAATTGTATCAAGCATATTTTTACATATAGTGCCATCATTATTTTTCAAACATTTACTTTCTATTTGAGTCCTTGGTATAAGCTCCTCTTTTTGCCTACCCCCTCCATGACATCTTGATAAATCATAAGTTATTATTTTTGTATCTTACAACAACTGCTTTCTCCCAATTTCTGTTAATCACCCACCTGGGATGGGGTGCACGTGGTTATATGCTGATCATTTCAATCAGTTCCCCTCCCTCCACTTTCTCCCCACCTGTCCCCTACCCTCTTGGTATCACTACTCCCTTTCTTATTATTGGGTTCTGTGTGTTGTGAGTTCTTATCTCTTATTCATACCTCTGTACATACTCAAATCTAGGCGTCAGTGAAAGGGAGGACTGGGGTCATGATAATGGGGTGGGGTGTGGAAGGCTCAAGGAAGCAGAGAAATAGTGTGTGTTTCATCAGTGCTCTACTGTGCCCTGGTTGACTCACCCTTTCCTTGTTGCCCTTTTGAGAGGGTGAGTGAACCAGGGCACAGTAGAACACTGGGAAAACACACACTATTGTCTATAGATGGATTTGGGTCTCTGCTCTGACCTCCTGGTTCTCAACAATATATGTCTTGTTTGATTGTTTGTTTGGAATCTGGTGGCGTTTATTACCAATCCCATCAACACCTCATGATCACACAGGCTGGTGTGTTTCTTTCATGCGGGCTTGTTGCTTCTCTGCTGGATGGCTGCTTGCTTCACTGCAAACCTTGAAGACCTCAGACACTGTATCTTTTGACAGTCGGACACCATCTGGTTCCTTCCCCGCATTTGCTTATGTACCCATTTTGTCTTTAGTGTTCGTGTTAGGAGGGTGAGCGTTAGAGAAGGCCAGGTTTTTGGAATGAAGCATTCTTGTGTAGCGGCAGGACTTGAGCAGAGGTCCAAAGTGCATCCACTCTCTCAGCTTATTGCCATACAAAAATTTGTACCTAGGTCAATAGCTCTATATTTATGAATTAATGTATTTACATACATACACACCAATGTCTATAGCTTTTTTCCCTAGATCTTTCCTCTGTTTCCTTGTACCTTCCTTTTCCCCCACCATCATATTCATTCTTTTTCTTTCTCTTAACAATTCCTCTCAGCTACATTGCTGTTGCTCCAACACCCTCAGGATCTCTAAACCCTCATCGTTTTTCACTCTATTCCCCTGGGTGTTCCCCTGTCTTTGGTGTTGTTTGCTCACTGCACCCTTCCCCTGCCTCTTCCTCTCCAAATCCCTTCTGAGCTGTTGGACTGTTGCTTTCTCTTTGAGCTTTCTTCCCATGTCTATCTTATACAGATAGGAAAAACCAACAGTAATTGAGGCAATGCAAAACTAAAACAAAATATTGAATAAAAAGAGAAAAACATTTAAAAAATGACAATAACAATGGAAAAAATAAACCGAAACTCCGAAGCACACATAATTCCAGGTCTCTCCACTGATGTTTATTACTATCTTCTCGCTGGTCTTGGGGGATTCTGGGAGCTGTCCCTATTAGCTTGAAGTCTAATTTGGGAGCTGCTAAGGGCTTGGGGGCTTTCCTTTGCTCCTATTGCTGATGTGCTGTGTTCCCATCTTGGTTTGCCTTATATTCAGGCTGGACTGACTCCCGGCCATATGACCCCTGCATTGTCCTCTGTTGTGGTATCATCCACTTAGGGAGCAGTATATTTCACGCTGTTGTCCCTATGGTCCTCCCTATGTCTTAGCAGCCCCAAGCAGGGTCTTCACCCTCTGGGCTTGGTGTGCTGAGAGGGAGCCTAAGCGGCCCCTCTCTCTCTCTTTCCTTCTTGGTGTGCTTCCATTTAGGCATTGCCTGCTGACCCATCTCTGTAGCACAGGAAAGGTCTTCCAATCAAAGCAGACAGGACCCCCTCCCAAGAACTCTGTGCTATGGAGGCTGACACTGCAAATCTTTAGGAAAATAGAAAACCTCCTTTTTCTTCCATAGCATAGTTCATTTTTTCAAACTGTTGAGCTGGGGTTAGCAGCTCATGGAGCAGCCACTGTGCTGCCAGGGCATCTTCCCTGTGGATATTGAGTGCTTCTTTGTTGTCTTGCCTGGGATACATAGACGTTAGAACTCTGTGTGGTGCAAGCAGCTGGATGACTGACTTCTCAATCAAACCCACCCAGAGCCACCAAAGAGGAAGGCCTTGGTGAACTATTTCCATAAAGATTACAGATGAGGAAACCCGATTCTATAAAATCCAGTTCTGTTCCTTTCTTTAAAGTGAGGATCCCTCAAAGAGAGTCTTTGTTTCCAGTACTTCCAGGAGTTGGGCTGACTGAAAAATAGATAATGACAAAATCAGCAAATTATAGATCAATGTCTAGATAGATGTAAAATCATGAACTTTCAAATATTAAATATTTCACACTGTGAAGATGGGATAGGACTCTAATTGTACAACAGACGGGGCTCTCTATTCAGTTCCATGGAACTGAGAGGAGAATCAGGGATCCAAATGAGATGGACACTGACTGCTTCCATTTCCAGCATTTCACATATGTTTTCTTTGATGAATACTATATTTCAGAATTTGTACGAGGCACAGAACAAGTTAAAATACATCTTCTCTTGCCTAATTTAGTTATCTTCAATGATAATTTATATGGTAACAATAGAATCCAATTACTCTACGTATGCATCTATCATTATAAAATGAACTGGAATATTAGTGTCTCATTATTGAACTTAAGAACAAATGATAATGGAGGACATTTGTTTTGATAAAAGTGATTTAAGTTATGGCATAAGATGTTATCTGCATGTGATTTTAAGTACTGCTGGTGCTTTAGGAAAAAGTGCAATGCCATCTGCTAAATAATTTAAAATAAAGTTATATTTCATCAACATTCTGGAATACAAAATAACTGAACCAAGAACTCATTATCTTTAAGAAAAAACAGGATTACATAGGACTTCTATTAAAATGAATCCAAGCTTCTTTTCCTAAAGTTGATGTATTTTTTGCAACTTTGTCATATTTGCTTTAAGTTACAGTAGAAAATTATTCTTTTTTTGAAAATGGATTTTTTTATAGTGAGAAGTAATGTTTCTTGATTGATGGCATATAAAAATTCTAATCAATCAAACTCATCTGTATTATAATAGATAAACAAAATGTTTTGGGTCATAAGCAAGAATGTCACAGAAAAAATTGCTTTTATAATCCAATTGAATTTATGGTCCTATGTTAGACATTGTAAGTGACTCATTCTCCTATGAAAGGTTATTATCTGCTAGTGGAATATAGTTATCTTCAGATCTTCATTGTCTTTCTATTTGTGATTAAATATTTGTATTCCGACTTTATCTCCCAGTTTTCATTTTTACTGTTCCATCTGTTGATCAATCATGTCTTATGTTTTTAAATAGTAGTTTGTAGAGGGCTTAACACATGTCCATTTATTACATTGTCAGTAGAAAAAAAATGCATTGCTTATTGTGTCTGTCTGCCAGGGTACATATTGATGCCAAGCTCTTGGGAGTCATTGAAAGATTTCTGAAAAGGAGAAGGTTAAAGGGCATTCATTTTTAATGTCAAAAGCCTGATCAATATGATAAGGCATTGCATTGCAAAGACTATTTATTTTTTCTTGTTTCATAGAAAAAGAAAAAGGGGAAGGCAATCTCACCGGATGAAAATAACTTGTGGTGAATGGCTGCCACCGGATCAGCTTTCAGCCCAAATGGCTCATTCATCTTAGACTGGATCCTGGTGCAGCCCAGGGCACTGACGGGCTTGAAATCAGGCATGGAGGCACTGAAGCAATGCATTCTATTTGCATCCACAATTTGCTTAAAATATTCCATTTAGTCTTTTCTCCCAGGAAACAAAGCCAGCAGTACTTGATTACTGAATAGCCCTTTATGGATACTTAGTTTTAGGATATTTTATTAAGATTATGGGGAAGTTGAATTTTACACAATGAATCATGGGTTATATTTCAGTTTTGATTTGTCTTCAAGGTTTCAAACTAGGATGCATGTTATATTAGAATAAATTAGGATGCATGTTATATTAGATCAATGTTAGAATGTCCTTACAGCATTTTCAGACTGAATCAAATGCTACAGATAAAATGGTTTAATTGTGAGAACAAAAGCTATGAAGTAGACAAATGGATATATATGAAATGAAATAAAGAAATGGATGTATATAAGAACCATATATGTATGCAATGGTTTCAATATAGCCATGTACACATTATTTATTTGAATTTTCTCATGATTTCGTTTAATAAAAGCAATTTTGATCCATGGCTTCAGTGAAGTAAGCATAACTTCTAGGAGTGCCCTCACTCCTTTTCCTATGTGACACATGAAGGTTGGTGTGCATACACATGTAACTTGAATCACCTGACATTTAAATTATCTACACAAGACAGCATTCATGTCATTATGATGTGTGTAAATTGGTAAAAAATACACCATCACCCCAAAAGATGGGCAGGTAATAAGATAAATGCTTTTCTTGGCTATTCCTACCAAATCACTGACAAACAACTGAAAATCACCCTGTATAGCATTTCCCACAGTCTTGTCTTCCTCACTAAGTGGTTCACAGTTCTGAATCATTAACCCTTGGGTGAAGAGACCAACACTAACCAGACGACCTGACCAGGACTCACTTTCTTGCATTCCAGAGAATCTGAATTGTCTCAGAATACCCTGGTGGTTCCTTTTGTCACTGCTGATTGTACTACACTCTGCCTCTGCTTTTTGTGTGAGGGCACAGACATACGGGGTTGATGTATTACCCTTCCTAATCCCCCATATACCCACACCCAGTCTCATGCTCAGCATCTTTTTGGTTCTCTTGTTTTTCTATGAAGAAGAGTCAGAGCTTTCAGGGCACAAGTTGCTTTTGCAAAGTGTTAAACAGACAGAATACTCAATATTGAACAAATGAGAAGTTATTTTTTCCATATTTAACAGCCATTTTTCAGTGACAGTTTTTAACCGTCTAAAATATTGCTTTCCATCTCTCTGTTCCTTGTCTCTAAGTTATTCAGATTTCTTTTATTATGATGAGCCTGCTAATGCTGTTATTGTTGGACGCCACCGAGTTGGTTCTGACTTGTAGAGACTATGCCTCCAACAGAACAAAACACCACAACGGTGTCAATCGGCCTCGTCCAGCATCCCTGCTGTCTAATTTCAAGGAGCACTCTGGCTGTTCTTCTTCCCAGTCAGATTTGCTTGTTCTTCTGGTAGTTTCTAGTCTCTTCACTAGCAATGCAGCTATTCTTCTTTGGTCTTCCTTCTTCATTGTCCAAAATGCATATACATATGGTATAATTGAAAATTCCCTGCTAGGGTAAGGCACACCTTAGGCCCCACATCCTGCCTTTCGACACGTTAGTGAGGTCTTGTGCAACAGCTTCACCCAATTAAAGGCATCATTTGATCCCTGACTGCTGCTTCTGTAAGCCTTCATTGTGGATGCAGGCATCAATTTGCCCCAAAGTGAGTTTTTCAGGTTTTTGGGGGGTTTTTGCTTTGCTTTTTACATTGAGGTGTAATCCATACTTAAGGCTGTAGTCTCTTGGGTCTCCATTAGCAAGTGCTTCAATCCTCTTCATTTGCAGCAAATCAGGCATTGCCCGTGGTTTTTAGGAAGCCTTCCTCCAATCCTGAGATCACATTCTTCTTCATATAAGCCACCTTCTGTGACCATTTGCTCAGCAAGCAGATTGACTAAGTATGGTAAGAAAACTCAGCCTGACACACACCATCATTAATTTTAGATCATGCAGTATCTCCTTGTTTGTTCTATTTCCACAACTGTGACTTGATCCACATACAGATTCAGCATGAGTATAATTAAGTGTTCTAAAATTCCCATTCATCTCAGTGATTTTTATAATTTGTTAATGCTCACACTGTCAAACGTCTCTTCAGAGTCAATAAAATTCAAATAAACATCTTTGTGTTTTTCTTTGCTTTTTGCCAGAATCGATCTGATTTGAGAAATGATATTCTTTATTCCACATCCTCTTCTAAATTAACCTCTGGCTCAGAGTTCATGTTCTACTGCAATCAATGTTGGAAAAATCTCCAGTAAAATTTTACTTGCAACTGAGCCCTGATGGCATAGTGGTTTTATGCAGGGTTGCAACCCACAGGGTTGATGGTTCAAATCCAGCAGCTGCTCTCTAGGAGCAAGACTGGGCTTCTTACTCCCCACAGGGCAGTGATGCAGGAAAAAAAATACTTGCTTATGATATTAATGATATTGTTCTAAAAGCTGCAAATTCTGTTGGATCATCTTTCTTTGGAATGGGTAAAGATATAGATCTCTTCCCGTCAGTGGGTGATGTAGCTGGTTTTCAAATTTGACATAGAAAGGAATGCTTCCAGTGCTTCCTCAGTTTGGTGACACATGTCATCAAATATCCCATCAATTCCCAGAGGCTTGTTTTTTATAAATGCTTCAGTGCAGCCTACTAACATCCTTTTGTACCATTAGTTCTTGATCACATGTTCTATCTTGAATGTTGAATGTTGAATAGCTACTTTTGGTATAGTGATTCTGTGAACCCTTTCCAATTTCTTTTGATGCTTTCTGCATCATTCAATGTTTCACCACATAACCCTTCATTATTACAACTCGAGGCTTGAAATTTTTTTTCTTGAGTTATGTCAGTTTAAGATACTCTAAGTGTGATCATTCTTTTTGGTTTTCTAACTCTAGGTCTTTGAATATTTCATTATATTATTTTACTTGATCTTCTTGAGCTTCCCTTTGAAATATCCTGTTTGGCTTTTTCACTTCATCACCGCTTCAACTTGCTTTAGTTACTCTACAATTAAAATCAAGTTAATGATCAGTCAGTTTATTTATTTTCTTACTATTGCCCTTAAAATGTAGGATATGTTTGTAGGAATTTTGACTTGTGTTTCCCTGCCTTCTATGAGAAAACTGTGCTAGAGTCTAAGAAATGTTCAACAGACACTTGTGATTACATACTTATTTTATTTGGGTTTTTAGGTCAGTTTTTTTTAACTTTTCAAAGAATCCAAGGTTAATTTGGAAGTTGTTTAGTAAGGACTTGTTCCCTCAAAAAATTAATAAGAAAGTTGAGGGAAGCAGAATATGAAAAAGAAAGGGATTGAGAAAAACTATTATTGAAGATGAGGTATAGGCATAAAGAGCTTTCAATGGGGCATAATTTTCTCTATCCAGATGGAGAAGAATCAAATTTTTATATTTCTCACCATTTGGTCCTCCAACTACTAACATGCCTAGCCCAAACAGAAAACCACATCTATTGCTATTAAGTTGAATCCAGCTCATGACTATTCTATGTGTTACAGAACAGAGGATTTTTATAGTGTTGTTGCAAACCTGACATGCAGATTTACAGAGGAATTTACAGAGGGTTTCCAGAAGAAAAAGGCATCTGTCTTTCTATCACCTCAGGAGAGAAAAAACAATCAAACACAATCCAAGGCAGATTGCTGTGAGACAAAGGACATATGGCTGCCTTCCACCTGCCAAACTTTTTGGCTATTCTGTCACAAGCCATGCCTCTCATTGTTCTCTCTTATTCCTTTTGTGCTCAACCATTTGTTGCAATAGCTATATAGAAGCAACAGATCATACTCATAACTATGGACCTTATTAAAAATGTAATTGATTACAAATCAGGATCAGGAAGATTTGAGATACAGTCTTTCCATCAAGAAAGCCTTGTCTTAACCAGGCCTCTTCCTACCCCTGAGCCGGCCACTCTCCTCTCTGGCTAATGTTACAGAATTCTTTTAACTTTGTGACTAGTGGTCAAGAACACTTTCCTCCACCCGGAGGTCTCCTGCGCAAAGGTTCCCCATTTTCCTGCTCTACCAGCTTAAATAGAGCATAAAAATTGGTATAACCATGAACAACAAAAAGGCTGACAAGTGTCAACCAGGAATAAAGAAGTAAACAACTGGCTTGAGTCTAAGGCTATCGGAAAATTTCAGGTTACACCCCTTTATATGACTGAACTTCAATGACCACACACCTCTGACTTCCCCCCACCCCCCAAAAAAAACAAAGTATATATAGCCAGCCAGTAGCCCAGAGGGGTGAGCTTCTGACCTTTACAATGAAGCAGAACTCTCACTGCGTTCATTGATCTTGCTGGTAAGCCCCCCCCTTTTTTTTTTTCTTAATTTGCCATTGATATGCTTGAATGCCCTTTGGAATAAATTGGTTAAGAGACTTCTTGGCTCAGAGAGTGTGTTGTGGTCCTCAAATAATCTGCTAGTCACAGTGCGAAGCTTAGAGACCGAAAGGTCGCTGCCATGGTGCATAAGCCATCTGATTCCTAAGCCACATACAAGGGAGAACAATTTAGAGACTGCAAGGTCTCTGCCCCAGGGTATAAGCTGACTGATTCCCAAATTCTGTCTTTGGAACTGCTCTAAGTTGCTGACGACAAAGCTAGGAAGCCCAAACTGCCAGTTCTGCCGTTTCTGTGGCAACAATTTCTCTGTTGTCATTTCTCACTCTCTCTGGTGTCACCACTCTGTCTCCTGGATTAAGCTGCTTCAGCACAAAGATCTTAGACCCAAAGAATTGGCCTCACCTCTGCCTCTTCTTTCTCGATGTGGGGAGATCTCCCCCCCCCTCCACCTCTGGCTGGCTTGTTTTAACATGTCACTGCCATCAATCAATTCTCAACCATTGAGACCTTATAGGACACATTAGAATAATCCCTCAATGTTTAAAAAGCAGGAAGCTGTGTCTTTCTCCCATGGAGCCACAAGGATTTGAATCTGTTGTCCTGAAGTTAGCAGTTCAGAGTGTGCCCACTATGCCCTCAGGGCTCCTTCAAATCCCTGGGAGAATGGAAAAACTGACAACGCTCCCCTTATGGGTGATTGTTATTCCAGGTAAGCTATAGAAACAAATCCATAAACATGCATATGTCTATAAGGGGGAGGTTTAGATACAGCAGGAGTGGAACATTGAGAAAGCATCCCAATACAGTCCAGTCCAAGCCCACATGTCTGATATCAACCCATATGTTTTATACCAATCCATTAGTCCTCTTCAGACTCACGAAGTACATGCAATGGCACCAGGACAATCACAGGTCAGTGGCTACAGAGTCTTGTGTATCCAGTGGTGGTAGAAGCATCTCAGCACTAGCAGGAGTCTTCATGTAGCTTTTCCAGAGTCAGAGTTCTGGTTCCCTCAAGGTGAACCCATGTGGCTTCTCCTCCAGGAAATCTCACAGGAAGCCACCTTGTGCCTTGTCAGTAGAGCGTCTCCAAGACACTAAGTTGATAGTCTCTCACTTCCACAGGGGAAATATCACAACATTTCCCAGAATTCTCAGAGAAAGTCATGCTCACACAGAGGTCTCAATGGCTATCTTCAGATTGACAGGCTAGACTCCACCCTTATACTCCCAATCATGAAATTGTCACCAAAGTCCACTACTGCCACAGGGTTCCTATATCCTTTTCACATGGCACCATGTACAGGCTGCCTAGCAATATGTTTACTAATAATATGACCAATTCTCTTTATGGGCAATAAAGAGAATATTTCTTAATTTGCATATCTTAACTTACATTTGCATAATATTACCCAGCATTAGTGAAAGTTGCAAGACTCTAACTAATTGAACAATGCTCAGTAATTCAATGCACCAAAGCATAGTATTCTTGGCTGAATTTCACAGGGAATAATTGTTAGTCTCTTGTTGTGTGGGACCACTGGGTGAGTTGGAACTACTAGGCTTTAACTTTGTAGTCTAATGCTAATAGTATTTGCCAGCCTTCCAAGAAGCTCTAGAAGCCCTAGGGCAGAAAACAGATATCTTCTTAAGCTGATGTTACCACATTTCCTACTTCCCTCTCCTGATTCACATCTTTTAGATGGTAACAATTAGTTAAGATTATCCTCAACTTTCCAACTGTACACTATACCTATATTGTAAAGTAGATACTTTTGGTGCAATATTAATTTTGCAAAGCATTTTTATTAGTAGTGTTGCTAATGTTTGATGTTCAAAGCAATGCTTTAAGCCAGCATTAAGTTATATTTTCTATATTTTCATCTTTTGGAAATGTGTGGTTCAAATAGGTTTAAATTTAGCACCATAACCCACGGAAGGAGAGGAGTTTTGATTGTAGAAATAACGTTCTTATTGCTGTTCCAAGCTGGCACATGGAGAAATTAGTCTGTCTTTGTTTTCTTAAGCACTCAGAAACTGAGCATAAATAAAATTTCAGGCCAAACAAGTGAGTTAGAAAGGATCAAAGAAGATTAATGAGGAACATGTTCATGACATAAGGAATGTGCATGAGCACAAATCACACTGAAGAAGAGCTACAGAACTATCTGTGCTTGAGAATTTTGTGGCCCTCTCCTCCCTCTGGCCCCCACCATTTGTTTCTCAGGTTACTCTTTCCATCTGTTTCTCTGTATTTAGCTGAAGCTCACTCTGTGTTCCATGTTGCAAGATTTCACCAACGGAAAACAATTTAAGAAATAAGATTTGAAGAATGGTGGTAGGCTTTGATGGTCAATGATGAGTGAAAAGAATTATTTGTTTGGGAAAACCAGAATCAGAAAACAACTGATGACCTATGTATCAGCCAGTATGGCTTTGCCTTCAGGTTATGAAAACACTTTTGTTTCCATTTATTTATTGGGATAGTGTAGCAATAAAGCATTTCTGTGTGATCAAAATTTCAAGTTCTAAAACAAGATTTTAAAGTTTTTAAACAACTAATTATGTTTGTACTTCACAGCGATAAATATTGATATATCCCTGAAATCCTTTCCTATGTAAACAATAAACTCACAGTTTAAAATATTAACCCATTCTTTGCAAAGAGACTAAATATGAATTTTTTTTGTTTTTTATCTTAACAGTGCACGTTAATTGCCTTTATAATAAATTTCACAAGAGTTAGAAAAAATAATTCCATTAGAGCATCAGGAAAAGAGGAGAGCTTTAGCCTACTTATTCCATCAGCAAAACATTACAAAGAGTAAGACTATGTGATTTGTGAGTGATTTATAGTTGGTAAGAACAATTTTATATCTTACTGTGTTGTTTCATTATTGTATATTGTATTATTGTTTTTTTTCAATCTCTATAAAAACTGACAATGTATTAGATTTGTAATATCAAAGAAATGTTGAGCTTTCAGAGAGGTAATCTATTAATCCAAATTTATCAAGAGGAAAATCGAGCTCTGGGAGATTACAAAAGCTGCAGTGACTTTAAAATAGCCAGATAAACAGCAGCTATGACTCGGGGAAATGTGAGCTGCCTGCTTACAGGCTAATCTCCTTCCTGTTACAGTGACAGCTTCTGATCAGTCCTTCAGCATTCACTCTGCCTCCCAAGCACGAGGTTTCACGAACACAGAGAGAAAGTTCCTGGCTCACAAAAAAGAATGTCAATTCTCCTTTTTCTCCTTTTCTTTTCAAATCTTTCTATAGCTCTGAACCTTGTTTCTTTCTTTCTCTTTGTCCCAATTGATTTTTCTCTTTTATGTAAGTCATTTTATTGGTGACTCTCTTAACTCTTCTAACAATTCATATGTCTATTGTATCAAGCACATTTGGACATATGCTGCCATCACCCTTCTCTAAACATTTTCTTTATATTGGAGCCCTTGGTATCAGCTCCTCTTTTTTTCTTCCCTCCCCCAACTTCGTGAACCCTTGAAAATTATTATTATTTTCATATCTTAAATCATCTTCTGTCTCCCTTTACTCATGTTTCTGTTGTGCATTTCTCTGGGGGCAGGGAAGGGAGGGTTGTACACCATTCATTGCTATCAGTTCCCCATTTCTTCCCCTTTTCTCCCTCCTATCTCCCTACCCTCCTTGTATGGCTTCCTGCATTACTGTTCTTGAGGGTCTTACCTGGTGGAACTTTTTTCTTGACCAACTCTTGGTGGAAATCCCATGCCTAGACAACTAAGAATTTGGGATCTGGGAAAAAAAGCTGAGTGGTGAATCAGGATGTTCTTCATGCACAAATGGTTAAGCCTTCAGCTAGTTACCTGCAGATGTGGCTAATTGAACCCACCCAATGGTATTACAGAAGAAAGCCTTTATGCTTTCACAAAGACCTCAGCTATGAGAATCTGATAGAGAAGCTTCCCCCTCAACTCTCTACACACATCACCTGATGTCTCTACGAGGCCAAGCCAACGGCAAACATTTCCTTTTCCTCTGTTTTAATTGATGTGAGCGGGGAGATGTCTCTGTAGAACTCATCACACAATTTCCAGAGAAAATCAAGAGGTGTTAAACACCAGGAGCAAAATTTGTTTTGAGTATTTTCTCATGTCATCAGCTGTTTCTTGAGTCTCTTCTTTGTAATGTCTACAGCAGTTCTTTATTTCAAAATCCCACTTAAATGCTGTCTTCATTGGAAAGGTAGATCATTTAAAATAACTGCAATTTTTTTTTCTAATTGGTAAAGATCATATGAAACCTGCACACACTATTTCCTTTGACCAACTTCTGAGATGTGCAATTACTAGGTCAAAAGATATGGAAACGGTAGGGTTCCATAGCTATTGCCCGATTCCTTTTCAAAAAGATACCTTAGTTTCACACTTGGGTAGAAAAATTTATCTTTCTAAAAGTTGATTGCATTCTTGATTTTATTGTGTTTTAACTATGTACATATTAATAGTGACAATATTTTATTTATATTATAAATTGCCCTCCTCTTAACATTTTCAGTAAAAATCCAAGTAGAAATATTACTTCTTGAAGTTTGGTAAGCAGAGAAACATTTCTTCATATTGCATCAATATAATTGTAAGACAAAAATGGCTCATATGAAAGTAATTCATTACTTTTATGGTTGTTGCTATTGTTTATTGCCTTTCTGTCTCTTCTGACTCATAGTCACTCTCTGTGTAATAGAATGAGATACTGTCCTGTTGAGACTTGTGATAGTTCCATAATCCGCTGTCAACTCGAGACTCCCAAGAGTAAAGGAGTGGAGTTTAGCCTGTGAATCAGGTCACATCTTGGTGATCTCACGTAAAGGTCTCATGGAGACAAAATAGCTCACTGGGGCCAGATACACTCTCTCTTTGCTTTGTCTCCCTGTGAGACATCCCTATTGATGAGCCACATGGAGTTAGGCTAATGGCAGTCACAACCTTTGAACTAGAGGATCCATGTGGAAACACATGCCAGTGCTAAGATGCTTCCACTGCCACTGGATCCACAAGACTTTCCACCCATTGGTCTGTGATCTTCCAGCAATCAGTGACATTGAATGTGTTGCATGAGCCTGAATTTACAGACCAGTGTCAGACATATGAGCTAATATCACACTTATGAACTAAAATTGGACTGAACTGGGATGTTTTCTTAATGACAGTGAGTTTTCAGGCTTCTCCAAAGAAGTCCTTGAGTTTCTAATGCGTTTTTCCAAAGTCTTCAACAACAAAGTGCTGACTGGTTAGATAAAATGAAATATTCAATTTTTCTGGTGTGGTTTATATCTGACAATAGTCCTCTTCATATCCCAGGAGTTATGAGAACAGAATAAGAGGACATTGGAGCATCATGTAGGTAGGATGTTTGTCTCACATCTGGTTCACAAATATTTAAATATCACAAAGACTGTAAGAAGTCACAAAGTTTGTCCTGATAAATAAGTTAGAAGATACAGGAGAGAAAGAAAAACATAAGTTTGCAGAAGTGATCATTATGCTTGCTTTCTGAAAGCCTGCCCATCTTTTAATCTTGATGTTTTTCTGACCAGAAACTGTCAATGCTACCCTATTTCAATTCTTACAACCGCTCTTCTTATTCCCTGAATCAAAGTATGCCAATCATCTACACCTTTTTTATCCTGTTAAAATGTCTATCTGAATCTACATCAATTCTCAAGGATTGGCCCATTTTCAAACACTTTTTTTTACTATCAAATTTCATCCTGGCAGGTGTTTCTCTCCTCTTCTGAAGCGGCATATAACCTGAGGTCCTAACCTTGCTTTGTTGTAGCTTACACAGTGCTAACCACGTGTTTGAAATGGAATAGCAGCTATAGCCCAGAATATAACTTCTTCGGCTGGCACAGTCTGTGACCCCACTCTGACTTCCTCTGGCACTTGACGTACGTTATGTATTATTGCAACAACAGAAATAACTTGGCCCCATCTCTTAGGATGAAAAAAGAATCATGTAGGTCAGAAACTACATGTTTATTTTCTTTTGTTACAAGATGTTGAATTGTGATATTCTGCCTCTCTCAACCTCTCCAATGTTCCCTGAATACTATTTAAACTCTGACATAAATTAGTCGTTGGCCTCCAGAAGTGTGGATCCGAAAGGAGGACCTCACAAGAACAGAGCTGTTGTATTAATGCAGAAGTAACCCTTTCACATTCTTAACTGGGCCAAGTGAAACAACCACGAGTTTCCTGGATTCCAAATCAAAGAAATTCCATATCCATCTCTCAAAATAGAGAAGCACCAATATCATAAAGATAGTGTAGATTTTCAAAGTTTTAGAAAATTTCCTTTTAGCTTTAGAACATTATCTTGGACTCTAAACCTCTGAAGCTAACATTCACAAGCTCTCATGTCTTGACTTTCTCAAATGCTCTAATTTTTACCTTCGGATCTTTGCCCTCACTTTTTGTTCCACTACTGTTCTTTATTGTGTTCAGATGCATCAGGTTGTCTTCATGGATAGCAGTCTGAATACATCAACATTTTTTCCCCTGTGTGATTCCCCAAAATTTGTAAAGCCTCAGAATATTGAGTCTATTCTTTAGTTAGTCTTTCTTGAACTTGGTAGCATAGTGGATTATGGCATTGGGCTTCTAGCAGTAAGATCTGTATTTTGAATCTATCAGCAGTTAGGAAGGATGGGGCTGTATGCTCCTGTAGAGGTCTTCATCCCAGCAAGCCTTAAGGAGAAGTCTCACTCTATCCTATAAAGAGGCTTTGCATCAAAATTCACTTAATGGCAATGGTCAGAGTTTTTAGGTTGATTTGAATCTTTAAGTTGGGGTATGGCTGTCTCATATATACCCACTGAACCATAAAAGACAGTTTCAAGGTGTTTCTCACACTGCATATAAATTAATCTCTACTTAAAATACAAGCAGCTTCCCACTATGAAAAGTAAAATCATATTTATCCTTGAGTATCTAGTATTCAGAATGTAGTCTGAGCTGTTTCAGAGGCTCCAAAGAGCTTTCAGAAAGATAGAATTAGAAGGCAAAGAAATTATTCCACTGACGTTTGGACGCCCTCTTGTAATATGTTTATTATATGCAATATATCTAAATTGGTTTCATATTACTTTTCTTATTGAAACATCCTGATAGAAGTTATTATTATGATTCCTAAGTATTTTATCAAGTAAATTTGGTGTATAATAATTGCCGTGATATATCTAGGTAGTTAGTGAAGGAGATATTATTTGAATCCGTCATTCTTTTTAAATCCAATAGATCATAATGCCTATAGGACACAGAGTTGTGATTTTATGAAGCCTCTTATGTCTCTAAATGTATGTGCTGATAGAATTGTACAAAATTTTAGGGTTAGGGTAAAAGAAGAGATAGGAAGCTGAATCCCAGTGGCTTGGTGATTGTGTGCGGGACTGCGGCCCACTGAGTTGGCGGTTCAAATCTAGCAGCAGCTCTCCAGGAGCAAGGCTGGGCCTCCTACTTCCACCAGAGGGCAGTGATGCCCAAAAAAGAGAGAGAGAGAAGAAATGTGCATAATTTTCATTATGAGCTCAGTTGTTCACCAGAATAAAGAAATCTCCAAACGAAGTTTCCACCATCCCTCAGGAGAAGAAAGAGGAGCTGGGTGGTGCCATGGATGAGTACTGAGTTTCAAATGTCAAGTCAGTTCTCATGCAATGCTATCTACCAGCTGCTCTACGAGAAACACTATCGGGGGATCTGCTCTCAAAAAGATTCCAGCCTCAAAAGCACAACTGGCTAATTTTACCCTTCCATCTGAGTCAGATTACCTGGAAGGCAGGCAACAACAAAGAAAAGAAAACCTAATTTAAATTGATCAGCTCTAAGGTCACGAATTAGATTGTGTGGTATTTTTTTTAATACTAAAAACAAGATAAAAAAGCAAAAACCCTTTGCTGTTGGGCCAGATCCAAGTCTGATGGTTCTTGTGGAGACCTGTCTTAGTAGAGTTGGATTTGCATTGTTGCTGTGTCACCAGGGATCCTTATTATATTCCATAGATGGTATAAAAACCATTCTGCTGACCAAGCATAAAGCAGTCTCTTTGTGTGTTTTAAGGTTGTGGGACTTCAAACCATTAACCCCTTAAGTAAAGAAATCTGAAGGTTAGGATTCGATTTAGAACAAGAGAGGATTTTTTTTGTTTTGTTTTGTGATGTTTTAATATACATAAAATCTAACACATTTAAGATGAAATAGTTATATAATTTGGCTTAATTTTATGAAATTCCTCTTTAGGGTTATGTTTCTTTGTGAAGTTTTACTTGTACTAAGTGTATACTTCCCTTGGGGACCTTGAAAAGAAGACAGTGAAAAAAAGTTTGTGGATAAAAATTTCTGTTCACAATTTTCTTGAACAAAGTACCATTATAGTACCATATATTAAAAGAACGCCATCAATGTTATTTTTCTTTTTTGGGGGGGTGGTATTTTTTTCATTTTTTAAAATTTTATTGGGGGCTCTTACAGCTATTACAACATTCAGTACATCATTTCAATGTTATTTTTCAACCAAATTATTTTTAGATGATTCAAGGAGATTCACTTGTCTACTATGAAAGATGGAGATAATCCTCTTGATTGAATAGAACACAATGTTGGATTCATTGCTTCACTAAGATGGAGATAGCAGATCTTCTTAAGGCTCTTTTCAAAGGGTTCCCAGTTCTGGTCACAGGAAAGAGTAAATGCCATGTGCATATATCTGACTTTATAGATTGCAAACTGTGCTAGTCTGGGTAAACAAGAGAAACAAACTCATAGACATGCACATTGATACAAGAGTATAGTTTATATCCGAGAGGAATAGGACATTAAGAAAACATCCCAACACAGTCCTGTTCAAAGTCATAAGTCCTATATTAGCCCATATGCCCGATGCCAGTCTATAAAGTCTCCTTTCAACTCACAAAGTCACAGTCCAGTGGGTGCAGAATCCGGGGGCTGGCAGGGGTCTCCCCATGACTCCTCGCTTCCAGGGCTTAGGGTCCATCAACAGCATCCAGTGGTGGTAGGGGCAACTCAGCACTGGCAGGAATCTCCACATGGCTTCGCCAGCTTCAGAGGTCTGATTCCATTAGCGTAAGGTTGTGCGGCTTTTCTTCCAGCTCCTTCAGCCCCTTGGATACTGCCATCTTGTCTTGTCCGTAATTCATCATCTCTGAGACTAATTCCCAACAACTGGGGAGATAACTTCTCGTCTCCATGAGGGAAATATCATGAGTTTTCCCAGAAGTCTCAGAAGAAAACCATGGCCACATGGAGGTCTCATTAGCTATTCAATGGATATCTCCAGATTAACAGGCTAAACTCCAGCCCTATATTTCAATCATAAAATTAACATAAACAAATGACTGCCACATACACTTTACCTGCTTTAGAATAATTTTGGTCCAAACTAATTTCCATTGAAATATACGTAGAATATTGTCCCCAAACTTCGTGAACAGTCAGGCAAATCATACATTGTTTAATAGACATCCAGATAGTCCCAAATAAAGCAAAGTAAAGAATAAACCATTTTCGTTGAGCTGTTTGTCAGAACCCATGAAATGTCATGTTGGCAATGCCCTATTCTTATAAATCAGTTGGCTAGCTATTTTAAACACTGAGTCATTGCCTTTCCTAAGCACCCTTTTATCTAGAGACAAGTCAGTGTGTTTTAAAATCAACCAACACTATGAAATGAGTCAAGCAAGATTTCACATATCAGACTTCAATGTATAATGAAAAGAATGCTAAGAACATCACAAACTCTGGCTCTGTGCAAATTCTTGAAGGACTAATTGTACAAGGAGTCTGGAATGAAAATTGTCTTGGAACTTGCCAGTTAATGAGTATGAAAGTGAAGAAACTAACCAGCATTTGTGGGATGGGGGCAGGAAATAAAAACACTCATTGACTCTTGCCAACTTCAAGCTTTGTTTGCTTATGGAGAAAGAAAGTTGTTCCAATAAAAACTTGATCACATACAGAAAACGGTTTATCCAACTTTCATTGTATATATTCTCTTACTATGATAAGTTAGGTATGCTACTTACACACTGATCTGGTTGCAAATGATGTTTGTCATTGAGTTAAGGACATTGCATTTCTGTTTAGATACGATTTTACACAACTGCCATGGTATGATTTCAAGTACAATTTTTCAAAAACCTTTTTATTTGGAAATAATGTTAAAGTTTAATAAATATACAAGAATAGCACCACAAGTGTTTGGTTCAGCTAGTCATCCATAGTTTACATTTTACTCCATTTGTCTCCATACTTTCTCTCTCTTCTCTCTCTCTCCTTTTATAGCTAGTTGTAGGAAGGTAAGTAAAAAGCATTCTTACCAAACCATAAAATCGTATATTAAAAGAATAAAAATGGAAGATACTCTTTCTCAGCATGTTCTGCATTGCAGTCTGTGTAACCCTGAATATGATGTTTCCAGTCTCTCTAACCATCCCAAAAGAATTAAACACTCTTTTATTTACACCACATTAAAAAGGAGTTCTGGCTTTCTTTTGAAACTTAAATGGGGTTATTTACAAATGTCCATTGAGGTTGGGAACACAAAAAGCGCCAGAGGGGCAAAAATCAGTGCTTTGAGATAGATGTAATGAAGGTGCAATCTCTGGTCTTTCCAACCCAGAGGAAAGAAGATAGCACTTATGTATATGAAAACCATGAGTCCAGTGGGCTAATGGATCACAGAAACACCACTCAACATGGGCCTGGAATTGAGAGAACTGGATGTTGACTGCTTTCACTACCAAATTCTCTAGAAAGGATCACCATGGAAAGGTTCTGCACAGTGTGGAAGAAAAATATGACACAAAATGCAAAATCATTTTTAAAAGACCTGGCTTCCTAGTCAGAGACACATAAGACCCTCAAGGCAAAGGCCCTTAGTCTCTCCTTGGGGATGGAATTGATCTCACCTCTGTGGTAGAATGATCAATCATGGAAGAGCAAAAGGGCAGCATGGACTGCACAACAAAAGTTCTGTTGAAACAGAAACAGAAAACACAAGGAGAAAGTGAGACAAACGATGGCACATGGAGAGGATTATAATGGATGAGTTGAAATGCCTATTCATGGCTGGATGTAAAATTGATGATGTTACAGCTGAGATCTGCAAGACCAGCAGTTTAGGGCCACCAGCTTCTCCAGGAGAAAGATGAGACTTTCTTGTCCTGTGAAAAGTTACACTCTCAGCAATTCACTGAGGTCATTCAGTACTGGCCTACAGAGCCATCGGACCTTCTGTAATTGTAAGAGCTGACGAAACAGTTTTTGAGGGGCTGACATTTCTCTCATGTGGTGCAGGCTGAAATCCACAGAGAAGGTTGTAAGAGAAGCAGTTTGAATGTGAAGAAGGGAAGGAAGAAAAAGCAGAGGTGGAGATGGAACCTACTGGCTGTGGGAGACGTGCATCACTCACTGACTCCAATCTCCTGTTTTGAGGTCTACAGTGACCTGCAATGGTGTTCATCACAGAGCAACGCCCCTCCTGCTCTAGGGTTCACAAAAGCTAACAGGGTATCTGCAGGGAGAAGTATTCTAGCTTTGGCCTCAGTTAATTGAAAGACCAGCAGGTAAGTGACAACTTGTGTTGTCTGCCACTATGTATCAGGCGCAATACTAACTTTATGAGTAAAATAAAATATACTTTATTCTTTACCCCTGCCTCCCCAGTCTGGGAAAAACATCTTTTTTGGCCTACATGAACTCATGTCTGAGCTTGGAAAAAAAATGAGATGTATATCTGGACAGAGTGTGTCCCTTTTCAGCTGGGCATCTTCATTTGACATAGCTTCCTTAAACAATAATAGTCTCTGCATAATTTAATGCAACCACCGACAGCAACAAGAATTACATCTTTCTACAATGAACATATTTTGTCTTTGAGTGATGTTCATTTTCTTCCAGCTGGTACATTCTTCACTTGACATTCTGTGACTTTAATACTGAGATAAAAGGTTTGTTTCCATCAGGCACATGGAGCCGAGTGACTGAACGTTTCTGCATTCGGTTCCTAGCTCCAAGGTCAGCAGTTTGACCTACCAGGGGCCCCATGGGAAAAAGATAACAGTTTCTACTCTTGTGTACAATTACTTGAAACTGTGGGTTTTGATCCATAATGCAGAGTGTGTAAGAAAGGGAGGAAATAAGATTGTATATACATGAATGTTTTCAAAATTGGAATAAATTCTCATCACTAGCATAGTATTTGTTTTAGCACCTAGTCATGTGACTGGCATTATAACCAATTTTTCCACAGTCCATTTCGAATTTTCTCTCCTTGCAACTAAGCTACTTTGTGGTATACAGTTGTTTGTCGGGCGGAGTTACTCTTCATTCCTGAAAGAGCTGGAGCATTAGATACCCTGTTTGTGTGGAGTTGTTTTAGATTTCCACTACCTTTAATCACAGGATGTGAGACTACTATGAATGGCCACAGTGAGGCCCCTGCATTCCAGAAGAAACCCTTCACCAGCTAGTCAATTTGGATTCATAGTCACCCCTAGGACAGAATAGAATGGCCCCGTTGGGTTTCTAAGACTGTAATCTTGAAGGAAAGGAGCCCTGGGGGCACAATGTTCAATGGCTGTGCTATCCGATTGGGCAGCACTGGAAACCATCATCTGTGTCCTCCTATGGTGGTGGCCTCAATAAAGATTACAGTTTTGGAAACTCTCTGGTAACCAGTTCGACTTTGGCCTACAGAGTCGTTATGAATGAGAATCACCTGGAATTTCTTTTCTTCTTTAGTTTAGTCTCCATGAAAGTAGAATGCTACATTGTTTTTCTACAGGTGGCTGGTAAGGTCAAGTCCCTTGATTAACAACCTAGTGCTACCAGGTAGGAAACCGCTACACTGTTTCCATGAAACTGTTGGTAGACTTAAGCCCTTTGGTCACTGTGCCACTCACTGCTTTATTGCAAACACACGGTTCCTTATTTTCATAGTTTCTCTCAATGTAATTTCCACTCTAGCCAAATGAGTCATTCTCTGCTTAGCCTGCTGAATCATTTGATACAAGGAACTCAAAATAACCACTTGGCAGTCTCAGCGCAATGCTTACTTCTCTATGGGATATATATATATACACACACACACACATATACATACTTGCACATACACATTCATGCACACACATACATATACATTTATATACATGCACGTATACATATATGTCTGTGAAATCTTCTAGATCAAAGATACTGTGTAGGAAGCCAGAAGCTTTTTAGTGAATATATAGTGAGGAAATTCACTTCCATTTTTCCCCCTTCATTCTGAAACCTGACACCAGGTTGGCTGTTGAAGAACTTCACTGATTTAGAGATTCTGGGCAGATGTTGCTCTTCCTCTGAAAAATGTTATAATTGAGACTACAAAAGACTATTGGGTTTTTTCAGCACAATAATACAGTGTTAGCATCTTAAAAAATGCTACCATGATAGCAAAGTTAAAGCAACACAAGAAGTTACTCAAGAACAGGTTTCTTCGCTCTCTTTCACCCTCCTCCTCTCCCTGCATTTGTTGAAGTCATACGTTCTATTGGTTTTGGATATATCCAAACCTTTCAAGAGTTTCCTGAAGAAAAGGAATGAAATCATATTGAATTTTCCCACATATTTTCTCAAACCTCTTTCTACTTTCTCTCTTTGTGTTTGCCAGTAATATATATGACTTTTCATATAACAGTTCTCTTCCACAAAAGGGACAACTGATAAATACATTCTTTTTCATGTTGCTTTTTATTGTTTAGCAATATCTCCTAGAAATAATTCTGAATCACTTTTTAGAAACCCTGGCTGTCTTAAAGCAGCATAATAGTCTGTCATTTTGTATATGTGCCATTGCTTATTTACCAAGTTTCCTATACTTGGACATTTAGATCAAGTCTAATATTTTGCAATGACTTTTTTAATGTTATTATAATAAATCCATTTATTCTTAGAGTTTTTAATATTGCTGAAGTTGGGTTTCAAAGTGAAATTCCAGAAACGAAATTGCTGAAGGAAAAATTCTTATGTGATTTCCTTACCAAGAGTGTAAGTCTCTCATCGCCCTGGGGTCAGTAAGTTCTGAGACGTAGTAATCTATTAGGAGAATGGATCCCTAAAGTTACCAAGTCTATCCATATTTAAGGTAGCCTCATCTTTCCCTCTCTGAGGAGATGATGATGTCAAGATGTTGACCAGGAACACACTACCCATACTCTCCTCAAAGAACTTGAGTTATTTTCCTAGCAATATATGGACAGGAGTGACTATTTCTCTTCATGATCCATAAAATGCCTAGAGTGAAACCTTTGAGCTTTTGCTAACCTGGAAGCCAAGAAATGGCAATTGTATATTTTTATTTTTGCAACTTTCTTATTGTGAGAGAAATTGAATGTTGATTCTTTAATATAAGGTTCCTTTTCTGTTTCTTTTTGCCAAAGGTAAGCCTCTTTCATTCCCAAACATTGTTTCTCTGAATAGAATTTTGCAATTTTTAAATGCAAAATAAGATATTTAGCTGCAACTTAGAGAAAGTAGACAAGATGCTTAGTGCTCAATGCAGATAGGCAGCATTCTTGTAAATCTCTTGAACTGTATGCTTATGAGCAATCACTAGTGACCTCCTTCCTACCATATGTCTATTATTATGATCACTCACTCACTCACTCATTCACTCAATGACAGCAGGTTGATTCTAACATAAATCAGATTAAAAATAACCCTCCAAATGTGTGAGATTATAAATGTTTATGGGAGTTCAAAGCCCTGGTTGCTTTCTTTAGAGTGGTTGGTGGTTTTGAACTGCTGACCTTATGGTTATTAGCCCAACCCCTAACCAGAACATCTTATTCAATTGTGTGTTCATGAACCTGCAGAATACCAACTATTAGTGTGCACAACCAATAGAATGATTTGCAGAGGATAGCAGAATAAACACATTACTGACCTTCTTGTTAAAGACATAGTCAAGACAATTGAAAGAATTAAAGACAGTAATTGAAGCTAGGAGAATGGTCTATTCTGGTGATTTTGCAAGTTTAGTAACGTCCTAAGGTATGAATGAAAATAAATCTGAATACCACAGCCTGATCATATGATTGTGTTTTCTGAAGCGAATTAATCAAATGAAATTTCTTCATGTATGTGCATTGCATACATGCATATGTGTGTGCACATTGACACACACACATGTCCAGAGTAAAAATCTTGATATTAAATCCATAAACTTGTAGAGTCATATTTTATTATTATATTCATTATTACTCATCAATAAGCTACTCAAATAGTACTTTATTTGTAATGTATAATTTTAATTATTTACCACAACAGATATTTTGAAAACATTATTATTGCCAAGCCTTTTTCTGTGAGCTCTAGGAGGACATGCTCACTCTGCTTTGCCATGATATTCACAGTGTTGAGTAGTGCTTCATCCATGCAGATGCTCAGCAAACGTTTGCAGACAGACAGGCTGACATATTCTCCCCAGATGTCATCTCACATCAAACGAGAAGGTTGTTTTTTCAGTTTAAATAACTGTCACATTTGGAAACAACAACAAAAAAAGCACTGTGATGTTTTATTTACAAGAGATGATTTTATGATCCTTTAAAAAAAGGTCAGATAGAAAACTCATGAAAAATTTAAGGCAGTAAATTTACAAGAATACTTTACTGAGAAAAATGAAGGTGAATGAAGAAAATTAAATTAAATTAAATCTATTTTATCCTGAAAAGGTCAAAACAACAACAACAAAAATTCTTGGTTTGCACAGACTCCTGTGTAGCGGTGAATAAATGTCCAAGAGGTCTATCTGGACTCACAATCAAAAACACCAAATGTATCATCTTCCTAATCATCCTAATTAGCAAACAAATGAATTTTAAAATGCCCTTTGAATTAGGTGAATAAACAGTGCAGAGACTGAGTTGGCTCCCCCCTCTCAATCGGCATCGACAGTACAGTTTCAGTACATGAGTGCTTTGAAGCAAAGCAGCGCATTGCCATCAAATTGATGTCAACTCACAGCGACCCTAGAGGACAGAGACCAGACCCTGTGTGCTTCCATGATCAATACTTTTCATGGGAGCCGAAAGCCCAGAAGACATGTGAGATATTTAAATTAGAGCTAGCATCTTTCCTGAGAGACTTGTCAGTCAATTTTCACCCCCATAGCTCCCAAGGTTTGTTTCCATGTAAAAGTTCTGTAAATATATCAGCTATACAAAGTACACGCATGCTAACTATATAGCTTGATGAATTTCACAAAGTGGGGACATTGTAAACAGTATGTGGCAGTCATGTGCTTATGTTAATTTCATGATTGAGATGTAGGGGTGGAGTCTGGCCTGTTAATCTGAAGATAGCCATTGAGTAGCCAATGAGGCCTCTTTGTGGTCATGACTTTCACCTGAGACTTCTGGGAAACCTCGCGATATTTTCCTCCTGAAGATGAGAAGCTATCTTCCCCAGTGGTTGGGCATTAGTTTCAGAGATGATTAATGATGGGCAAGACAAGCTGACAGCGATCGAGAAGCTGGAGGACCCAGCCGAGTGACCACACAGCTTTTCCCTGATAGAGCCAGACCTCTGAATCTGGGGTGGCCAGATGGAGACCTCTGCCAGTGATGAGTTGCTTCTGCTGTTGATGGACCCTGAGCCCTGGAGGCGAGGAGCCATGTGGAGACCCCTGCCAGCGCCAGGACTCTGCACTCACTGACCTGTGAATTCGTGATTGGGAAGGAGACTTTATAGACTGATTTCAGGCATATGCGTTAATTTTGAACTTATGACTTTGAACTGGACTGGGATGGTATGCTTTCTCCATGTCCCATTCCTTTTGTATATAAACCCTTTCCTTATTTTGATATGCTTATCCTTGAATTTGTTCCTCTAGTCTACCCAGACTAACACACAGTACCCAGTTCAAAAAACAGAATATTGCAGGTAGTCCATGGTCCCATCTTTTGTTTTTTCGAAGCACCAGCCTCCTTGATAGCAATTGTGCAGACCTCATCACAGTAGATTGCCTTCACTTATATTTGAACTTTATATAAATGGATTCACTCAGGATGTGCTCTTTTTGCCTGCATTTTTTTCCACTGATTGTACTTGGCATATTCAAATATATAATTGCAGTTTGTATATTCTCACTGATTTTTGGTATTCCATCATATAAATATAACACAATTTTTACCCTTTTGACTGTTGATGGACATTTAGATTATTCTATAATTCTTGCTATTATGCATATTGTCGTGATAAACATTTTTGTATGTTTATTTTAGTAAAAGGAACACATGTATGTGAAGTATAAACCTAGCAATGCAATTTCTGGGCCATGAGGTATGCAGATGTTAAATTGTAATAGAAGTCACAGAGTCACTTCTGGGTTCGGTAACTTTACAAAAGAACAAAGAAGAGTTGGTCTAATTACTGCAAAATGTTGATGTAAAAGGATATTATATATACATATGCTTTAAAATTTTCTAGTATATTTCTTGTAATGTCTTCCTCTGAAAAAAGTCATTAATTCATATTTCTATATGTTTAAAATTTAATATTGTTTTTATTTTAATAATTGAAACAAATGGCCTCATATAAACCAACAGACGTATTTGTTAATATTTTAAAGTATACCAGTGATTTTATAATTTTCCAAATGTATGAGGACTGATTATATCTGTGAAAATAAAATTAGAAACTGCATTTTACCACTTGCATACATGAAATCAAGGACATCATTTTGTTAAATTTAGATAACACAATTTAGGAACAGATTGATTTATATAAGAAAACTCAATAAAACATTTCTTGAGTCATTTCTTTACGCCATTGACAATGCATATTTTTATTTCTTGAATGTGTATATGAATACAAACATAATACTTTATTAATTATCAATAATATTTAAGTCTTTGATGTATATTGATGTAAATGTTTTGGCTCAATGTCCAAAACACTGAAAGATTTTAAAGCATAGTTGAGCTATATTTTTCTTCAGTTTCTAAATTGTACCAGAAAGAAATATTCTAAAGCTTATAACATCTTTTACAAGGAGTCTTTTGAAATGAGCCCTTTTGCAAGTCATGCAGGAGTGGTTGCGCCATGGGCTCTCATCCACATGGGGAGCAGTTCCGAATCACTGGCAGTTCTGTGGGAGGAAGCCTGAGATTTCTACTCCCACAAACAGTCTCAGAAATCCACAGGGGGTCCCTATGAGTCAGCAGTGACTGGATGACAGTCATCTTTCAGTTTCCATCAAAAATTTTCTAATTTCTAAATTGTGATCTTTCTAGCCTTCAATATCAGCAGATCAATAGATCTTTCTGAGACGAAAACAGCAAATGATACCTTCCAAATAATTACCAGCATCCTTCAATACACTTTCTAAGTAGGACCGGACTATAACTGCTTTCAGGGAAAATGACTTGCCATTTCTTTAATAGCTACACCAAAAAAAAAAAAAAAAAAGCAAAAACACGTACACACACAAAAAAGACAAAAAGCCAACAACAACAACAAAATCAAGCTTGGAAGGAATAGAGAAATATTAATAAAGTTCACATACAATTGTAGTGCCTCAAACTGCATGATAGCCAAATGACAGAATATGAATTGAAGTGTTTCAATGGATATATTCAATATTAGAGATCATCATTATTCTGCTTCACAAATATTGGAAATCAGTTGCATGCCCAACCCACTAAAAGACCTGGGGACTCTGACTGTCCTCCAACATCCCAATTGGGATGGAGGCAGGGGTCAAACAGGGCTCCAAGCTTCATCCTTCTTTGCCTATTCTGACATCAACCACTCTTCCCATGGCCCTCTAATTTTATATTGGGTAGGATAATTCCTTGTAATGGTCACATAGAATTAGCAGACAATACTAGTATATGTGGGGTTATGAGGGAAGTCAATATGATCCACAAGTCAGGATCAGTTAACAGCAAAATGACCAGACGACACGCTTTTGGCGGGACAGTCCCTGGTTCAAACAATTTTTCCCGCATCTCGCAGTGTTTTAAAAAGGTCCCAATTTTTGGAAAGAATGCACGATAAACTATGGAACAGCAGAAAACGGGCAAGGAATATATTCCTCCACACCCCACCTCCACCTCCGTAAATGGCGTCCCGCTTTACCGATGTCAACTGGTCACTTTAGTTGACAGTAAGGATGCAGTCATTGTTCGTTAGCAACATCTCTTCTCAGCCAGCAATCTTGTTCCCATTTTCTCAGCCACTTGGTCTCCTGGCCTCTGCTGGCACTGAAGAGGAAGCCTGCCCGTCGCTCTGTCCCACAGTGTCATCTTCTCAATCCTGGTCCTTTTGCATGTCTCAGTCTCTGTGTCACAGTCTCTGGTACTGCCAGTTCTTCTGGTGGTCCTGAGACTTCTTTCTGTCTCTGAGCTGGCTCATGGCCACTGTCGAGGAGCTTGGATAAAGGTGTGGTTTTTACTTTGCAGTCAACCACCCCTCCACGGGAAAGGAAGGATGGTGCTTCATAAAGAGATTGCAGTCACAAGCACAAAATCCATAATCATAGTATATCACATAAGGAAGTAGGGCTAGAAGAGCCACATTGACTGCATCTCAGTTAGTGAGGGTGGCAGTTGGAGTACAATGTTGCAGAGAAATGGAAAGAGAGGCAGTAGGTTATGAGTCCAGGGAGTTGTTTTTCCATCAAAGTTAAGTTTCTCAAGGTCAGACTGAAGAAAGAGAATGTATCTCACCTTCATGGGCTGGCATAAACTACATAAAATAGGAAGTAACTGTATGCCTATTTGTTGAGTAACATATTTAAATAACAAAAGAAACCGACTCATATACTCACTTGGACTAACTGTTTAACGTTATCTAAACTCACTGTTACCTTCAAAATCATTTCAGATCCTCTAGGAACAGTTCTTTGTCCTTGATAATCTCTACACTTAAAAAAAAACAATAACTATAGAGTTATTAAAATAGACACTCCTGGGCTGAACCCCGGTGGCATAGTGGTTGTGTGCAGGACTGCGGCCCACTGGGACGGAGGTTCAATTTCAGCAGTGGGGTTGGGCCTCCTACTCCCACCACCGGAGAACAGTGATGACCCCCCCCCCCAAAAAAATAAAATAAAATAGACACCCCTATAGACCTCCGTTTTGTTTTTCCACTTTTTCTCTTGTTGTTGGTAGGTGCCTCAAATCTTTTCTGACCCATAACAACTCTATATGCCACGGGCAGAAACACTGCCCCATCCTGAGCTAGTCTCACAATTTTTCCTATGCTGAGCTCATTCCCCTAGCTACTGTGCCAATCTTTCTTTTAGGGGGGATCTTTCTCTTTTGGACTGCTCACCTGTTTTACCCAGCATGAGGTCTTTCTTCAGGGACTGATAGCTCCAAAGTAGGTAAAATGAAGTCTCACCAACTAGCCTCTAAGGAGCACTCTAGACATGCTTCTTACAACACAGAGTTGTTCATCCTTTAGTGTGCTTGTCCAGTCATCTGTGGATACCAAATTTCTTAGAGTCTCAATGTCCGGGGAAGCACTATTTCCTTTAAGATATGTTTGCATTACAACCTAGTGCTCCAGTTCTAAATAGAGATGAGAATAAATACTTGCTAATTCAATTTCATAAGAGAAAATATCCTTCTTTTGGGCATTCAAAGGGTTTTAGGACAAGATATCTTCCTCCTGTTGTGAACATTTCTTTGTTGCCTCCCAGGTTTCACGTGAGTCTCACTTGACACTTCATTTAGCCAGAGATTGAAGGTTTGCAGTAAAATTTCACTTGATTTCTACATTTTTTGTCTCTCAGGGAAAATAAGGGTCTCTGAAATAATATTCACACAAGGTGATCATGCAATAGACTAGAATTTTCCTTTGTGGCAAATTATAGTATGTGTTATGTTCCATTATATTTCTACTTTGATAACAATATCTCCAAAGATGCCCAGCATTCTCTGCATGGCACTACATGTCTTTGCTATCCATCTCAAGTGACATTATCTCCCATGGAGCTCAAGCACAAATTTCTTTTATTAGCAATTGTAGTAGTACCTTTTGGAGTTTGGCTGTGTCCTACTGAAAATATAGTTCCATTTCTTTAAAGTAGCAATTAAATAATTATCCTGTTTTCTTAGCTCCCGCCACTTGCTAAATATATCCAAAATCTCATTCTGTGACTACTTACTTGATTTGATTCTATTCTTTCTGCTTAAAAAAAAACATTTTATATTAATCCTCTGGATTTTTTATATCTCCAACCTTTTCCCTGCTCTGTCAAGTATGTTGCTGGCAATTTATTCATCTCTCTCTTCAAATAGCTCCCACCTTTATGCTTCAAGGACAAATGAAAAATTCTGTTGCTTGATTGCTGTGACAAATATGTTCTGCAGGGGCCACTGTTTGATACCACCTCAGTAGTATCTCATTATCAGTACACCTGTGCCTGTTCTTCTCTTTTGAATTTAGAAATATTTTCTTTGGACAGAAATAGTATTCTTCTTGATTTCTCTTTCATTATGTTTAAGGTCATCAGTATTCTTTTAAGACTCTAGAAAAGAAAGATCTGCCCTTATTCTCTAACAGAAATAAAGTTGAATTCACCTGTAAGTCACTTGAAGATGTATCTAGAAAATGCTAATTCAAGTGATCTCTCACTACTTTTTACCTGCTACCCTGAAATGATTTCATTGATAACTTTATCAGTGTGAATATCTGCTTTATGTGTCATAAAACGTTTCCTTCAACGTTATCCTTCAAACGTTTTAATTATCTCCTATTAAAAATTCTTTGCAAACTATTTGCAGCATTAACAAATATCAAGTTGGCATTAGAGTTTTATGGATTTGTAGAGAAGGAGGTAAAACGATCACTTTCACTGAGTTGTGACAAAATTGACAAAAAATGTGCATTGATCTAGGATGAATTCATGGAAAAGGTAATTTTTTATTATATAGATCATATCTTATCACTTCAAAGCTCTTCCTTTTCAAAAAAGATATGTAACACACATAAGTGGATAAAACATAAATGCTGTGCTCAATGATTTCTTACAGAATAAATTTATAAACAGAATAAAATCCCAAGCAACCACCAGCAGGTCCAGAAAGAGAGCATTATCAGCAACCCAAAAGTCATTGTCAACCCCCGCCTAAACATGGCCCAATTTCTTTCTTAAGGAGATTACTTGTCTCTATTTGAACACAAAGGTTTGAATTTGCTCTGCCACAGTTGTTTTTTATATAAATTGAATAGGACTAATTCTAAATGTTATTCCGGGTAGACTAGAGAAACAAATTCATAAACACACACATGCATATAAGAAAGAGGTTTATATACAAGAGGGTTGGAACATTGGACACAGTTCAGACCCAGTCCATAGGTCTTGTGTATCCAGTAGCAGTAGAAGCATCTCAGTGCTGAAAGGGATCTCCCGTGCCATCCCAAGAATCTCAGCACTGGCAAGAGTCTCGACGTGGCTTCACTGTCCCAAGACATCTGGTTCCATAAGGACAAGTAGGTGTGGCTTCTCCTCCAGGCTCCAGGACTCATGATCTATCAGCATGTTGCCATGCTGTCTTGTCAGTCGAGCATTCCAAGGGAATGAACTGATAGTTTCTCACCTCCTCGTGAGATTTCCCAGAATTCTCAGAGAAAGCCATCCTCGCACAGAGGTCTCATTTGTTATTTCCAGATTGACAGACTAGACGGTACCCCCACATTCCCAGTCATGAAACTGGCACCAAAGTACATGACTGTCACACTGTATTATTGCATTCCTCTGTTTGATTTCTTTGTTCATCATGTCAGTGACATGCAGTTAATTCATTTTCCTTGTCTGATAAAATTTTATGATATAAATTTACTGCAATTCAATTTCCACTCTACTATTGTTGAGCATTATCTATCTATCATCTATCATCTATCTTTAGACAATCAAAAATAAAACTTCCAGTAATATTGCTAATCATGTCTTAAGGTGCATGCTATTAAGTTGTACTGAGATAGTCCAAATCAGTGCAATTCATAAATAACTCCCAAACTGAATTTATTTATTTTAATTTAATTCAATTCATTGATCTCTTTCTTTAAAGTTAGTGCTTTTTGAGTGTCTCAGTAACAAGCCATGAATGTGTTCTTTTATGTTACCATACAGGGATTCAATATTCCAAAATAAAAAATATCCAAAAGGTAAAGTGGCCCCGTGAATACATGCATCTCCATAGACATAAGCCCAAAGCAAAGGTCAGGATTTGTCATTTTTACTCAATTTTTATCTTCACTTTTCATCCAGTAAATGGCCTTGAACTTCACCCATTTTTTTCTAATTATAGGTACCATATAATATTTGTCAATTTAATACAGATTATGTGATTCTTTGTCAAGTGGCCCTTCCCATGATATTTCCATAAAAATTCTCTATTATTTTTTACATGTTTCTGCAAACATTAATTAGCCTTACTTGCTTTTTGACATTTTAACTATTTTACTGTCATAATTTACTTATTACACAATTCAATGACTTAGGTGCATTAAGAAGAATTGTGTAGTTGTCACTGCCATCAAGTTTAGTGAAGAGTGTGCCTGTGGAAGAACCTTGTGGGGAATGGCCCAGTTGGTAGAATCACGATAGCCAAGCTATGCAACCAACACTGCCATCTATTGCCAAAGCTCTCACCATCACACACAAAGGCAAAGCTTTTGAAATGGTGACGCCACCCTTCCCGATCCCTTCAATTGCTAGTCACTCTCAGTAAGCATTGGCCTCTTACACTGACCTATTCTAGATAGTTCGTGTTTATGTCCTATGTGTCCATTTTTGGTTTATTTTATTTAGGATATTTTCAAGCTTCGGTAATGTTGTACTTCTATCCAATCTCTATTTACTTTCATGGGTGAGTGCATGCATACCTTGCATGCAAACTCCACTTTCTGTTGAGCTTTATTGTCTCTGGGGTGGTGACTTGTTTCTATTTTTAGTTATACTTAGTAATTCTGAAATTGAAAATGTTGTACAATGGGAAATGAATCACCTATTATAACAAACAATAAGACATTCCTTCAAAAAATTGAATGTAAAATGATCAGCTATTCCATTCCTAGGCCTATACTCAAAAGAAAGCTCAAGGTAATAAGAACTTCAGATTTTTAACAACATTTTTTGTTTATGAGAGACATATTTGACATTGGATAGGAAAAAGCTTGATTTGAAAGTTTGGGAGTGAGTCAAGGTGAAAATGGTGTCTATATTGACAATTATGAGAAAAAAAGTAAAATTTGGGGCCCATACTGAAAAAAAGGAAAGTCACAGGGAGGTGAAAGTACTGGGCTAAAGGCCCATTATGCTGAAAGGTTGAAATACTGATGAAAATCATCTCTGGGAGACCTCCCTTATAAAATAAGAAGATGCATTTTATTTTTATCATAAATACAGTCCTAAAGTATAAATAAAAATTATTTTCCTTTTAGCTCTATATTTCTTACCAGAAAAAGTGAAAGTTGATCAAATATATTTACTGAAACCAAAGTGTCACTTTCCACAGTTGTACTGCACTCTGCTATCCCTGGCTGAAAGTCCTAAAGCCCGGTAGAGTGGACTCGTTTAGTTAGGCTGATGGATAGACATCTACAAATATAGTTCTATTCAGGTTTTTGGCATTATTTCTTAAATATGTCTTTTTGTTATATACCTCCGAAAATTTAAACCATTGTCTTAATTATTGTTGTGGTATAATAGGATATAATGTCTAATCAATCTTCACTGTTACTCCTACCTAAACAATCCTCCCTTCATATACAAAAAGGAAGAAATAATAGGCCTAATTTGCATAATGTTTTAATGTAGTCATGCTGAGCAACATGATTCACAGATAATCAACTTAGTTGAAGATAATGGTGTACCAATTTATAGCACAGTGCTGCGTTACATTGTTTGAGGGAGGAGGGGTGAGGAAAGAAAAACAGATGTTTCTGAACGAATTTAGGGTGGTTAAGCACCAAAATAAAAAGATGTAATAACTATTAAAGCCTTATTTTAAGACATCGAGGAAGAACATTTCCTGACACAAAATGTAGCAGAGTGGCCAAATGTAAGAAGTGAGTTAGAATCTGAACCTGCTTTGCTCCTTATGTAATATGTAGAGTGGCCTCAGCGCACTCTAGAGATATGTGGGAAGCCATCGATAACCACTGAATTATTGTATTAAAATTGTTGTAAGGATAAACCTGACATATCTAGAGCCTCTGTGTACAGACAACGTTTCTCAGAGATAAATACCATCTTCAAATGAACTGTGAATAAATGGAAAACACAGGGAATAAATACCTTTACCACAGAGTTGAAGGGTATTTTAGGCTGTGTGAGTCTTCGCTTTCATTATGTACAATTTAAAGCATACAATCTACCTAATGAGGTGTCATAAGGATGAAATAAGTTCACGTAATTGAGCATATTTTGTAAAAATACACAAGAGAAATGCTTAAAAGTTTAAGGCAATATGACCTTAATAATTAGGAAAACTATTTAACATATAGTAGCCCCTCCCACTATAGCTTCTAATATAATCTATTACTCCAGGGGTTATCCAACCTTTTCTGTAATGCACTAGACAGTGAAGACTTTAGACTTTGAACCTTGTCATTTTTGTCCATCAAAGATATGTAATGTTAGAACACAAAAGCAAATATAATAATACATACATAAGTGGATTTGGCTGTTTCAATAACTCTTTATTTTCCAAGAAAGATCCTGAGAGGTGATATTTAGAATAAATTTCGTGACTTAAAACAAAGTATAATGTACAGACTCATAGATACCCTACTGTATTATTGTTATCTATAAATTGTCATTAATACTATTATTCCAAAGACTCCATAACTTCTTTTTTGTTGCTGCTTTTTTGGGGGGGAGGGGGCATCACTCCCCTCAGGTGGTGGGAGTAGGAGACTCAGCCTTTGCTCCGTGGATCTGGAATCCAACCTCTATCCCAGTGGGCTGCAGTCCCGCGCACAACCACTATGCCACCGGGGCTCAGCCACATAATTTCTTAAAACATCAATTGTCTCAGAAGTACATGTGGAGTTAGAATTGTGAATTGAATTGTATATCATCAAAATATATGTTGAAATCTTAGATCCAAAATGGTGCCTTTGACCATATTTGAAAATTGTGTCTTTAAAGATGCAATCTTCAGTTACCTTGGCATTACATTGTACAGAACAAGGAGTGTCTTAATCTTCTCTGAGTGATGCCCAGATAAAAGAGAAGAAAAAAACTTAAGGAAAGAGGGAGCATGGCCTGTGTTGTCCCATCTACAACTGAAGAAACCAAATATTTAAGGATCAAATCTAAATGATCAAGTGCAAGAAATTCAGTTCAGCCAAAAGTAGGCTCTGAGACTCAAGGTAGATGATATTTAAATTGCACACCAGTCGCTATATCCAATGTAGCAAACAAACTTCTTTGGTAAATAAAGTTTTATTGGAACATAGTCAGGCTCAATCTTTTATGTTTTTTCTTCATAGAGGCTGAATTGATGAGTTGTGACAGAGGCCATAGGACCAGCACACTTGAGATACTTGTTCAGTTTTGTTAGGTGCCTGTGGGTTCATTCCACAGGGACCATAAATATAACAGAAGACAGCACCTCCTAGACCAGAGCCTTTCTTGAGATTGCCATATTTGAGCATATGTTTGCAGCCACCATTTCAATTAATCTCACCAAGTCTTCCTCTTTTTCTCTGTCATTATACTTTAGCAACGGAGCTCTGGTATCTTATTGGTTACCACTGGCATCATGTGGGTTATTAAGAAGCTTTCCTCCAATCCTGGTGCTTCATTTTCCTTTATAGAGTTCAGGTTCTGGGATTAGTTCTCAGCACAGTGATTGAATCACTATGATGTGTCTGTCCAGTGCGTCTTAGGCTCAATGAAACACCGTTTCCCTGCCACACTTTAAAAGAGATTTTGTGCAGTCGACTTACCCAATGCAATGTATCATTTGGTTTTTAAGTTTTTATTTAATAGTTGACAGTTTTTACTTCATAGTTGACCCTTTAAGGAAATAAGACAAAACACTTCCTTCCCGTATTACCGAATATAGGACAGGATTGGCATGGTATTAAGGCAGAACGTGATCTTTGGAAGAATCATCCAGTATAAGCTGATGATATTAACGGAGGAAATAAAACCAAGTTGAGAATTAAGAACAACTGTCTGAGTAGGCACTCAACTACAAAATCCAGACCATGCAGTGAGTTTAGGACTAGTCCTCATGGCTGGGTTATAAGGGGAGTTGTGTTGCTTTAAAACAGGCACTGGAAGAAGTAAAACTCAGTCTAGTGAGATAAATTCTATCAATGGTCTAAAGGGATTCTAGGGATTGAGAAGTGAGTTACAAGAAGATCCGTTGATCATCCCAGCAATTTGGGTATATTTATTCATTACGCTAATATTCAGTGTGTCACCTTAATTTGACATAACATACTACAAGATACAGATAGTTTGGAAAATCATAGGCACTCCCAAGACTAGAGACAGAATTATATGCATACTTCTGTTTGTATAGAGAAGTATCCATTTGTTTAATACAGCTTTTGCAGATGTTTTCCCTGCAACCTGAGAATTCTCCTCATATGCTTCACTGTATAGTAGGTTGCAATTCATCCTATAAAAAGCCAGTTTAAATACCATCGATCGTAGAAATAGTCTCAATAGTCTTGCAGGCATAGTTAGCTATTCACTGTAAGTAGAAAAGATCATGTTCTAACCTAAGGAATTCATAGACATGAGAAGTAGAAATTTACCATAGCAGAAGGGTTATGTCTAAACGTAAATGTCCTCCACTTATGGACAGCCACAGTCAAGTAGGTAAGACAAAAAAGCAGACATTCACTACATCTGGGCTTCATCCAAAAGTAACGCTGCAATAAAATAATCTTGTCTGGAAGCTGTTCTTCTCTGCATGGAAATGTTCAACAAGCAGGTACCTTTGAGAATGTGATGAAACCATCTGGCTGCCTATACAATTCATTATACTGTAAGTTAGCAGAGAGTGCCCTCTAAAAGAAATGTGGGGAACTGCAGTTCTGGGAAATAATTATTCAGCAAGAAAGAGAAATACATACTTAAATTTTGAGGGATGTTTGTATCACCATAAATGAAAAAGATGAACCCCAAAATTTCTTCATCACCCCCAAGGTCATTGCTTCACTCTGGGGAATGAGTTTTCTCAAACGCTCCAAGGACAAAGGAGTTGGTCAAGGTGCTACATAATGAAATCCTCTCTGCATAAAGCAAACTATATTTGAGGGGAAAAACACATAGAAAAGTCTTTTATTCACAATATCTTGTTTTCACACTATTTCATTGGTTGGGTTTGCCTTAATTATTCCTTTCATCTTAATCAAATGTTTAGTGAGGGAATGAGATTTATATTTATTTGAAAAGACTTCCCTGTCCTACTGATCCTTTCTCCATAGGTTAAGGGCATGGTGGATCCAAGACAAAGATCTGGGATTTGATAGGCATGACAATAGAGTTTAAGGTTGTTTACAGTGAGCTTGAAAGGACTTCTCAGTCAAAGGATTACTCAGACAAATTGACAGTTGGGTGACAACAGATTTGAATTCAACATAAGCAAGACATATTTTCTGGAGTATTCCTTTTATCCATGTAGCTTATGAGTCCAATTCAGCATCCAATGATGATAGAAAATTATAGTTCGTGTATTAATACTAGGATGCTAATTCTCACTTCCATCAAATCAAGGCTGATTCCGAGACCCCCACCCCCGTACATATTTCTGGGACTGTAATTGCTTAGAGAGCCTACTTCTAATGCTGTTTATGTATACTGCAGTCCAACTTATAGCCACCAAATTTTAAACATGTGTGACTTCTAACAAAACGGTTGGAGGTTCAATGTCACTCAGTGGTGCCTTGAAAGAAGGGCCTGGTCATCTACTTCCAAAGCATGGATCTGCAGGGTGGTCTAGAATCAAGGAAAAGAAAGGGTTACACCTGTAGAAGTAGAAATCCAGACAGATAAGCCATTTGAGGTCCCAATGAGTTCATTTAAATGACCTGGCAAAGGTCACACAATAGATTAGTGTTAATCTCCAATACATTCCTAGTTCTGTGCTGTTTCTTTAGAATCTAGGCATTTGACAGAGAAAGGTCATAAGGGAAGATTGTTGAGGATTACAGCATATTACTGTTTGGTTTTAGGTTGGAGACCAGAATTCTTGTTTCTTGCCCTAACATGTGACCAGAAAATCAATTTTTATTGTTATTTCCCTCACCATATTCTGTTAATAGAATTTTCATCATTTATACTAGATCCCCCTGAATCCATGTGTTGTCCTAGGATTCAATGCAATATAGAGAGGATAGTAGGATAGCTGTGCTCTCTCAAGAAGCCCTAAGAGTGGGAAATTGAGTTGTGGAATCACAGAGAAGGACAAAGGGTCCGGGAGAGCCGGGAGAGGAGGGTGGGATAGAAGGGTCAGTTTGAGAGGAAAATTTCAGATTTTATGACAAGAAAGCTCCCTCCAGTCATCCAAGAGCTTGTGCAATAAGAGTATTGCTAGAAACTGGAAACACAGGGAATCCAAAACAGAATAACCTCTCAGGACCAGTGGAGAGAAGGACGATAACAGGAGAGTGGAGGGAAGGTGGGTAGCGTAGGAAGGGAGAACAGATTGCAAGGATCTACATATGGCCTCCTCCTTGGAGGATGAACAGTGGAGAAAAGGGTGAGGGGAGACGTCAGAGGGGGTAAGATATGAAAAATTAATAATAATTTCTAAATTATCGAGGGTTCAGGGGGGAGAGAGAAAGGGGGAGGGGAAAGGGAGGGGGGAAATAAGGAGCGGATGCCAAGGGCTCAAGTAGAAAGCAAGTGTTTTGAGAATGATGAGGGAAGCAAATGTACAAAAAATAGTCCCTGATACAATGGATGTATGCCCCCAATAAAATGATTAAAAAATATATTGACTTCAGTTTAAAGAAGCAACCTATGCTTTGCATTTTAGAAGAAGGAAAATTGAAATCTTTCCAGTTCTATTCAGGTGGGCTCACCAGGAGCTGGGATTGACTTTGGGGCAACAGGTTTTTGAAATGCTTATTTCTTTGTTTTCTACTTTTAAATATAATACCATTCAACTCAGATCATTATGTTTAACAGAGTGAAAGGTGTAAAAGATAAGATTAACAGAAACATATTTGTGAACATCTCTGAATGGACAATAAAAATATACTTTCAAAAAACTAATTTTGATTATCCATTCATTACTATAAATAAATTGATTAATTGCAATATCAAAATGAATGAACCAATAAGAAATCCAGCTTTAAAGATTAAGGAAATAACTATCTAATATATTAAAGAAAGTTGTTGCAAAGGCATAAATATGATCATCATAGTATTTTACAATTTTAAAGTTTGAAGGATGTGATGGCATAAGGATATTCAATATAATTGAACAAGTAAAAGATAGGTAAGCTAAATGAGGAACAACTAAGAAGATATAACCAAGTATATAAAAACACAAATGACTGCATTGTACAATCTGTATTAAAACTGTTTTTTTAAGTGTCAATTAAATCAGGGCTATGAGTTAATAATGATCAAACTAAATTGATCTAAGAAGAAAATATATGCAAGCACATATGAGATATAAAGAATATTTTGCTAAAGATACATGTCCATGTATTCCATTATCTATTACTGGTAGTACAGGTTACTTTTAAATATTCCAGGACTGAAATTCTTGTAGGCAAATACTCGTTTTTCTGCCATCAACTTTTTATTGTGAAATTGGTGAAGGTTTACAGAGTAAACCATCTGTTTGACATTAAACAATTCATTAAACTTCACATTATCTTTCCCTTTTTCTCTATTTTTCACCACCCTCTCCCTGTCACCCAAATCACACCTGTCCTCCAGCCTCTGCCCACCCCCAGTCACCAATCATCACAATCTGTTGTTGCTGTTGCTTTTAGTGTGAAAACATTTCTTGATTTTTTTTAAATTATAATAATCTCATACAATATTTGTTCTTTTGTGTTTTACTAATTTCCCTCAGCCTGGGGTGATTCACATTTCATTGTGATTTTTTTCTGTTAGAGGGAGTGGTGCAATAAGCATGTGCATTCTGGCTTTTATTCTATAGGATCTATGCCAGGTGGAAGATTCCTGCGTCAGATGTTATTTCTAACCCCGTTTTTTGGGAAAGTCTCATTGTCCCTTTCTCAGTAGCTCTATTGTTTTACAGTCCCACTCACAGTTAATGAGGGGACCAGGCTCTTCTCATCCTCTCCTGAAATTGCAATTCTCTGTTTGTTTGAATTTTGCTATTAAGACTGAGGTACGATGGCATCCCATCTTTGTTTTGGCTTGTGTCTTCTGTGTGACTAACTGGAATGAATATTTCTTCACATGTCTGTTGGTTGTCTGAATATCTTCTTCGTTCTGTTCACAATCTCTGCCAATTTGTATTGGGCTATTTGTCCTTTCATGAATGACTGGCATTCATTTGCTGATGACTCTGTTGAGAACACTGCAGGTCAATCTGGTTATCTTCAAGGCCTGCCTCGGAGTCAACAGCCAATGGGTGCATCTGGTTTTTACGACCTGAATGGGAACCTCTGAAGTACTCCTCCTTGTGCCCACAGATATGTTTCCACAGATCACATCCATGTCTTGGTCACTGGTGGGGTTAAAGAACAGGGCGCCCAAGTGATGGTGGAAGTAGAATGGGAAGTACTGAAGTACAGTCGAGAGTAGTAACTGGTGGTGAATGGGTGAATGTCAGGGTTGCCCTGCTTCCTTATTGCCAAACATGCTCATGGTAGGGAAATAATCAAGAACACACACACACACACACACACACACACACATATATACATATATAAACACATGAAACATGTAAAATAAATACATGGCATCTTATTTGTTATAGCTATTATAAATCATATTCTATCTGATAATCAAAGCTAAACAAAAACTATGTGCTATTTTAAAGGTCTTTCTTTCATACCTGTCAGGAAATCATCCTGACTTATCACCCCACCATCATCTGATACCACAACCTCTCTGATCCAATGTACCATTTCTCTGGCCAAACTTCTGGTCATACTTCAACCTCCTCCCTGTTCAGTGACTCCACATGGAAACCATAAATTTTCCTTTAGCCTACTCATTTGATTGGGTTTCAGCTCAAAATGTTTCATTGTCTTGGTCTACAAACTCAGAACAATAGTGCAATTGTGAAGATCTGCTGAATGTAGGTCTAGCTGAGACTTGGATGTGATCCTTAGCCTCCTGTCCTCAGTGCCGGGGTTCCCTCTAACTAACGGATAGTTTTCTTCATGTGCGTATCAAACACCAGTATCAGGGTTCTATAGAATGATTTCTCTTTTTTCCTTTATCTCATTTTTTCCATCATGGTTCTTAAGATGTAATCTCTTGGCTGACTCTCTCCATATATTAGAAAGCAAATGTCCGGAAATCAGGACATTTAGGTCTTCTACCCAGTGTCTGAGGAGCTTTGGGAATACAGTGGTTATGGACTGGGCTGTTCATCAAAAGGTCAGCAGAGCAGCTGCTTCCTGGGAGAAAGATTTGGCTGCCTATGGCTGTAATGATTTCTACTTTTGGAAGCTCTGCAAGACCATATTGCTTCTCCTTCTAGGGCCATTGTGAGCTCAAAAGTATTGGGCTGCAGGATGGGAGCTTGAGGAGCTTAAGGGGTTTGGATCAATGACTAATTCAAAGGTTAGCAGATCTCCAACTTCATGGGAGAAAGATCTGAAGATAATAGATTATAGTCCCACAAATTATATATTACTTATGTTCTTTTGCACCTGAGATTAGGAGCCATCCACTGTCTGGAAATGTGTTGATGATACAAGACAAGATCAACATGAATTTTTAAATTTGAAAAGTTCCATTTATTGATCTTTGCATTATTAAAGTGTGAGACAACTTGTGTTAGTCCGGGTAGACTAGAGAAACAAATTCATAGACAGGCATATGGATATAAGGGAAAGGTTATATACGAGAGGAATGGAACATTAAGAAAGCATCCCAACCCAGTCCAGTTCAAAGTCATAAGTCTGATATTAGCCCATATGCCCGATACCAGTCTAGAAAGTCTCTTTCTGACTCATAAACTCATAGGTCAGTGGGTGCAGAATCCTGGGGCTGGCAGGAGTCTCCCCATGGCTCCTCGCCTCCAGGACTCAGGGTCCATCAACAGCATCCAGTGGTGGTAGAAGCAAGTCAGCGCTGGCAGGGTTCTCCATGTGACTTCACTAGCAAGGCCCTGCGGGTCCTCCTCTGTTCTTCCAGCTCATCAGATGCTGCCATCCTGTCTTGTGCAGTTCGTTGTATTGGAGACTGACTCCCAACAACTGGGGGTGGGGGGATGGTCTCTCTTCTCCAAGAGAGAAATATCATGAGATTTCCCAGAAATCTCAGGAGAAAGCCATGCCCACACAGAGGCCTCATTGGCTATCTCCAGACTAACAGGCTAGACTCCACCTCTACATCCCAATGAGGATATTGACATAAAGAATACATGACCACCACACAACTTATAGATTTGTGCATTTGTGCTTTATTTTGTCACTAAAATGGATGCTATGGGAACAGAGATGTAATTGATATGGACATTTAAATATGAAATAAGGCCTTCAAATTGTACATAGATTATTGTGTTAGTAATTAACATGTCATACATGCATTGAAGAGATTGGAAGGAAATAAACCAGTCTTGGTTGTGGCTTTCTTAGCTAGAGCACTAAATATAACTGCTTTTGTTTCATCATTTACATTTTGTTTCTTTTAGAAAATGTAATTTTTATAAGTAGAAGTACATTTTTGATGGATTGAGCACTTGGCATGTGAAACTCTATAGAATGATGATAATAAATTAAATGTTTTAATTTAATGTCTACCAACATAGGAATATATAAATGATCATATTTACTACCAAGCATATGAAGGTTACTAGAACAATATGTATGTTCCTTAGTTTCTTTAACCTTCATTTTTCTCAATGGTAAAATAAAGATAACAATACATCTCCCTCATAATCCTGTGGTGTTATTTTATGAGTTAATGTGCGTAAAACTCTGAATACAATGACTCATTCAAAGAATACTCAGTACATCCATTTTTCATTGCTATTTTTTTCAGCAGCATAATATACAGGATAACAGAGTAGCACTTTGGGCAAGACATAATTAAGGAATGGATATTGGACTGATCTTTAAAAGTAATACTATTTGACAATACAGGCTCACTTACTGAGACAAACAACTCCTCAAATTTTAGTAGCCAAAGACAAAGAGACTTTATCTCCTATGCAGCTTGCATTTTCAATATAGGTCAACCATGGTGAGGGGATTGTCTCTGGTCATCACAATCACTCAGGGATCCAGACTGACAAGGCTTAACTTGACCTGCACTTGACCTTGCAGAAGTAGAAGAGATGTTGAATCACTCACTGCCTCATACATTTTCTATGCAGAAATGACACATTTCACTTTCACTCACTTTCCCATGGCCAAATAAAGCTACACAGAGAAATCTGACTGAAAATTGAGAGAAAGAAATCCTATCATGTGTATGAAAATTAAAGAGCTGGGAATGTGTGGTGAAAGCACTAATGATTGTCAAAAAAATTGACACAGGCGTTGGTGGATTCTTTCATCATTAGAATGGTTTGCATAATGACACAAGTGTTAGGTTATTATTTTTTCTTCTATCCATGGAAAGAAATTATGTGAGAATATATAATTCTCAGCAACATGGAAAAACTCATGCCAAATTGTACTACTGCTAAAGTGCCTAAAAATACTCATTATAATTTTTAGAAGATGGTTTAAAATTCATGTCTGATCTAGTAATAAAGTAATCCCTAGAGACAGAAAGCAAACAAAGCATAAATATAGATTAATAAATGAAATGAAGTCCATGGCATCTCTGGTAAAACTTGTAGACCCCTTATTAAAGAACCTTGATTTTAATAACCTGTGCAGACCTCGGCCCACACAAAGTGAAAGGTTACATTGGGGACAGACATATAAAGATGGGACTCCCTAGTGATAATCTCAGTGAAGGAATGAAATACCACAAAAATACAGAAAAGCAACAATTTGCATATATGAAATCCTAGAAAACTTCTCCATCTTAGCTATAGATTTCATTCTTAACATTGATCTAGTCCTTGAAGGCTTTTCTGACTGAATTGCATGTTGTACATGTATACACCCCAAATCAAATATACAGTCTGAAGTTATCTTATAAACTTACCACAAGGTGAAATGTTCTAGGAACTAAGAAGAACTCAATAATAAGACTCTGGTATGGGGCAGGATAATTTTCCACAAATATGGCTTTTATAAAACCCAATTTGTAGTAAAACAGTTACCAAGCAAATGAAGATACCAGACAATATGATTGATAAGGCATCTAAAACCCACTCTTATCAAACCAAAAAAGAATCTAGATATTAGATTTATTAGTTGTAGAAGGGAAAATAGGTTTTTGTGTTTTGGAAAAAGCATACAAGGTAGGATCTAAATTAGGCAGTGGGAGTAAAATGCTTACAAATTAAAATAATATGATCATTAAAATGTAATCTATGAATCTGGTATTTCTCGAGGGTCACTGGCTCAACATGGTCACTGAAGTAAAATGGTGCTTAAGCAAATGTGGTGAAGAAAGCAGATGGTGCCCAGCCATCAAAGGATATATCATCTGGGGTCTTAAAAGCCTGAAGATAGACAATACATCATCTACTTGAGAAGAGACCACACCCACATAGAAGAAGCACAACAGCCAGCGTAGCAACACATTGGTGAAAGTTCTAGGCAATAGACATCAAACAGGAGTGGGGAATGGAAACACATATCACCGTGGGCACACATCCCCAAGGTGTCCACTGAGGACATGTGGGAGCATGAGCAAGGGTGGTGAAGAAAGCTGATGATGCCCAGCTATCAAAAGATATAGCATCTGGGGTATTAAAGGCTTTAGCATAAACAAGCAGCCATCCAGCTCAAGGAGCAACAAAACCCACCATAAAAGAAGCTCACTTGCCTGTGCGATCATGAGGTGCTGAAACAATCAGGCATCAGGCACCAAAGAACAAAAATCAAAATCAGTGGGCCAGTTAACTCTTGATATCGCTGAAGACAAATGGATACAGGGTAGAATGATGGTGCCCAGCACCAAATGATTGGATGTCTAGAGTCTCAAAGACTTGAAGATAACCGAGTCGCCATTCATCACGGAGACAGCAAAGTCCACAGGGAAGAAGCACACCAGCAAGTGTGATCAAGAGGGGCCAAGGGAGCAGGTATCTAGCATCAAAGAACAGGAATCACTTCATTATGAGTGAGGGGAGGAGCAGGATGGGGACCTAAGGCCCACTGGTGGGTAATTGATCATCCCTTTACAGGGGAGTCATGGGGAGGAGACAGACTAGTCAAGGGGCAGCCGGGCAGTGATGATGCATACAAGTTTCCTCTAGTTCCTGAGGTCTTCCTCCTCCCCAACCATCATGGTCCCTACTCTACCTTGCAAATCCGGAAGGACTAGAGAAAGTACACTAGTGGAGAGGGGAGATGGAAACATGGGGAAACCAGGATGGATGAGGCCCTTTGGGCCGGTGGTTAGATTGGAACTACTGGATGGGTGGAGAGAAGGTGGGGTAGAGAGATGGAACCAACTACGAGGATCTACATATGACCTCCTGTCTGGAGGATGGGCACCAGGAGAGTGGGCTGAGGGAGGTGTCAGGCAGGGTAATATATGTCAGAACAATAATAATTTATAAATTATTGAGGGTTGATGGTGGAGAGAGAGCAGGGGAAGAAGGGAGGGGTTGGAAACCGATACCAAGGGCTCAAGGGAAAAGGCAGATGTTTGGAGAATGATGATGGCAGCAGATGTGAGAATGTGCTTGGCACAGTATATTTATTTATGTATTGGAGAAATGATGTATGAACCCTTAATAAAATGATTTAAATAAAAAAAAGGAATCTATAGATACTTTTCAAAGAAGACTAGAGAAAAAATTACAGCATGAACTATCTTAACTTATATAATTCACTAGAATTAAACATACCCTGCAATGTTGGCCAACTGTCATCATGATCTAGTCTCACAAGTTTTCCATAATTGCAATTTCTTAGTTCTTTCTGCTGATACAATCAATGAAAGACCATTTATTAAATATAGAATTTGCCTGACTGCCTAAGTGATCTTTGACTATTTTGTTTCACCAGGGTCTTGTTAACAGATGTCTTTTCCTTCTCTTGATGTTGCTGATGATATTCTCCTCACTTGTCAACATAAGAAGTGGCTACAGAAGCTTTTCACCCTTTGTCCTGGGCTATTTATGAGTTATTTTCTTCTCTTTGTTACTTTATAATACCCTGTCTTCAATACTTTGACCTGGAAAGCTGACCAACTTTCAGTAATACCATTTAGGACTAGAAATTACCCTCCATATGATAAAATCTCCTTCCTTCAGATGTATTAAGTCATAATATGTAACACCACTTGGGATATTGATTCATGACATCATTCTGGTTCTGACTCATAGCGACCCTATGAACAGCAAAGACACCATGCCTGATGTGGCCCTATCCTCACAATTTTTGCTATGCTTGAGTCCATTGTTGCAGCTACCATGTCACTCCATCTCTTGAAGGCCTTTATCATTTCACTGCCCCTCTGCTTTAACAAACAGGATGTCCTTTTTCAAGGACTGTGTTTTTTTCTCCCCCTGATCATAGGACCAAAGTCCTTGACACAAAGTCTCACTATTTTTGCTTCTAAGGATTGCTTCAACTCTGGTTCTTCCAAGACAAATGTGTTTGTTCCTTTTGCAGTCCATGGTATTTTCAGTTTTTTTACAAGTACCATTAATCAAATTATTCAAATTTTCTCCAGTCTTCCTTAGCTAATGTTTGATTTTCACACACATATGATGTAATTGAAAATAGCATGTGTTTAGTCATCTGACTATAATTTCCAAAGTAGCATTCTTGATTTCCAATCCTTTAAAGATCCTTGGGTATTCAATGAAATGTATCAGTTGATCACTGGAAGGCTGCTTCTATAAGCTCTTTTGTGGTTCCAAAGTAGATGAACTCCTTTACAGCTTCAATCTTTTCTCCATTTATCATGATGCTCTCCTTTTTTCAGATTTGAGGATTCTGATCATCTTTAAATTGATTTGTAATCCCTACTGAAGGCTGTAATACTTGCTCTTCATCACCAAGTGTTTCAAGTCCTTCTCACTGTCTGTAAGCAAGGCTGTGGCATCTGCATGTTACAAGTTGCGATAAGACTTCCTTCAAATCTGGTGCCACATTCTTCTCCATATATGCCATCTTCTCTGATTTTGTTAGCAGAAATGTTGAGGATAACAAAAGTACAAATATGCTTGGCAAAATGGATGTGTGTATGGATTGTGACAAGAGTTGTAGGAGCCCCCAGTAAAATGATTTTTAAAAAAAAAGATTGAATGAGTTTGGCAAGAGGATACCACCTTGGTGTGCAACTTTCCTAATTTCAAACCATGTGGTTGTGGTAACCCCTTTTTCTGTTTGCCCTACTGTTTATTGATCCAGGTTCAAGTTCTGTATGAGCATGATCAAGTGTTCTGAAATTCCCCTTCTTTTCAAAGCTATTCATAATTTCCTATCATCCACAGAGTTGAAGGACTTTTCATACTCACTAAAACACAAGTAAACATTTTTCTAATGCTCTCTACTTTCATTCAAGATCCATCCAACTTTGATAGGAAGGCCCTGTGTTCCCTGTCCTTTTTGTAATTCAGTGTGTAATGATCTTTCCCAAAAGTTAACTTGCATGTAATGGTATTGATATTTTTCTATAATTTATACATGCTCTTGGGTTACCTTTGTTGGTAATGGACTCAAATGCAGGTATCTAGCAGGCACTTTGCCACATAGAAATCTTCCAAATTATTTGCCTTAGAGTTGTGAGTGCTTCCAGTGTGTCATCAGCGTGCTGAAACATTTCAGTTGGTGTCCCATCACTCCGCGGAGCTCTGTTTTTGGTTAATAACTTCAGAGATTTGTCTTCTTCCTTTAGTACCATGCATTCTTGATCATATAATACCTCTTGTAATGGTCGAATGTCAACTAGTGATTGTTAGTACAGTGACTTATCGTGCTCTTTAAAATATTTTTGCATGCGTCCTCTATCCTCTAATGTTTTGCCCATAAAATCTTTCAATATTGAAACTTGAGGCTTGAGATTTTTAAGACATGATGTGTGTATTCTTCCAGTTTGGTTTTCTTATTCTTGGTCTTAGCACATTTCAGGATTAGAACTTGACTTTGCCATTTCAAATTGCCCTTTCAAACTTTTTGTTAAGATCTGTGTTAAGACCATTCTTTCCACTTGCCTTAGTAACTCTTGCTAAGAACAAGTTTTAGAGGTTTTTCTGACATACACTTTGATCTTTCTTTCTTTACTCTCTTTTTATTGATCTTTTTCTTTCTTCCTATATAATATTCCTGATTTCATTTCACAGTTTTATCATATCTTCTCTCATTTGTGTTTGATGCTTGAAATCTATTCTGGAGACATTCCTGGGTGGGATATGGTTAAGGTTATATTTTGGCTCTCACAGACTTGTTTTAATCTCCTTCAACTTTAACCTGATCATACATATGAGGAAGATGGTTGGTCTATTTCATAGGTGAGCTCTTTCTCATTGAGCTGCTGATATTCAGATTCTTCATGTCTCTTCCCACCGATGAAGGCAGTTTGGCTTCTGTGTATTCCATCTAGAGAAGTCCACGCATATAGTTTTCAGTTTTGCTGTTGAAAAGAAAAGGCAGTCATGATGAAGTTGTTCATCTTGTTAAACTAACTCTATCTTGTGACTTCCTTCTTTGTTTTTAATTGCCCAAACTATATTTTCTTAATATTGTCCCTTTCCCTTTATTTTCAGCTTCTATAATCAAATGACCAATAATTATAAAGTTATCTTGATTACATGTTTGACCAATTTCAGACTGAAGATTTGGTAAAATTCTTCAGTTTCTTCATCACTAGGGTTAGTGTTTCTGACATACGTTTGTATAATTTTTGTAAGACTTGAAAGCCTTGTATGCAGATAGATATCCTGTCATAAGATAACATTAAATTTCAAGACAAATCAGGGTGAGAGGAAAGAAGTATTGGTAAGGGGGATGTGAGAGGTATCTATGGCATCGGCCTCAGTTGAGGTTTCATCAGAGTTCATTTTAAAGAAAGAAAACCTCATCTGACAGAAAACCTCAACAAATCTGCTGCCACTATCATCTATATCCACCATTAATGACTGTATTAACCAGAGTAGAACTGCCGCACAAGTTTTCTGAAGTAATAAATTCTTAGGAAATTTCACTCTCACAACTTCCCCAGAAGAATGGCTAAGGAATTCAAGCTACAGACATTTTGCAGGCAGCCCAATGCTTAACCCACTGCATCACCAAGTATCCTAACAGCTGAAATATTATCAACATTCACGTAGTCAGAATCTATCTTGATGGAAGAGAAAAAATATTGTTGCGAACTATAGACACAAAAGCATCAAAATACAAAGCTATTGTTTCTCAGCCTATCTTCCATCCGGTCTTGTTAATTCTGAAGGCAATGTTCCCACCTCTCCAACCCTTCTTCAAAGAATTCTGCATTCTTGTTTGCAGTAGTTTTGCTATTGTGGGGTGAAAGAACCTGTGCTATTTTTATGCTTGTATTTTATTTTTCAGTGCTTGAAACAAAAAAGAAGCATGGTGGGACTAAATGCAGGCTAGTGAGGTAAAGGTTCCCCTGGGTTCCCAGGTAGGACGAGCAAGTACGTTGTGATGAAGAGGGAGAGACAGTAGCTACTCAGCTCAGCATACATTTCTTTACCTTGGGACTTTCACCTTTCTTATAGCTTCTTCCTAATGGGCATTCATGTCTATAATGTAAAAACAAATCCATCAAGGTTGACACCTGGAATTCCTAAAGATAATCACCATAAAGTCCCTCTACCTTGAACTTAATACCCAGCAGAAGCCTTCAGAAATTATTTTGATTGGGTCTTGCTCTCTGGATCATGATGGTAAATGTGAGACTATCTGCTTGTGGTTCACTCCACAATATCATCATTTTTATCTTTTTAGAATACGGATGGAAAGATCAACTCTCTGAACAATCTGGTCTTCGCATAACACTTTCGGTGTTTGTGGCACAGGAAATTTGCTGAAGCCAAGAGCATCTCAAAATTAAAAGTGTTGAACAGTATGAGATCCTAACTTTTGTAGTTATCACACCATGCTAATTCTACGGTCCTCTTCTCCCAGTTACTGACTTCAGCTGCAGTTTCTGAAACTCTTAGGTCCATCTGAGAAATACCTGTTTCTGTCGAGCAGCATACACACTTGTTGCAAAGGTTCAGTGATTTGGAAAGTTGTTCAGTTGGATTTTCTTTAAAAATGTTATTAAATCTGACCTCAAAAGCTTGTTTTTCATGCACAAAAATATTCTTTTTTAAAGGTGTTAATGAGGCTAAGATCAGGGTAGTTCTGAGAAAACTTGTCTGTAGTTTTTTATCTACTAATGAGTTTCACATTTTGAACTCATGGAATCATTCTGTGCATTTATGAGCTGAAACCCTAGTAGCAACACTTTTTTGCTTACCCTTTGGTACAGAATTAGGCTTTCTGTCAAATTGCCTGGCTCATGAGCCTCAGTGGTTTAGCAATGGTTTAGCTTCCTCCATACGGTACAGCTCAGAATCAGATGATGTGCCTTTGATCATAGCTTATTGTTGCTCTAGAAATTGACAGAGAAATCATTGTGTCTCCTCTGCCTCATACTGACCTGGATCTTATTTCTGGTTCCTCGGCAAGAAGACTGGTATCCCACCTAGTCAGCTGGTCCTGCACATTGCCAGTGGTCTACCACCTGCCTGCTTTAGTAAAATACACTCACCTCAGCCACCCTACTGTTTTCTCATCTCCTGCTTTGTCTCCCTGGTTCTTGCTCCATTGACCTGACAGCTGCATGAACCATGCATGTTTGTACCTGAATAAGACATGTACACGCACCTCCAACTGTTGAAAGCGACACTGCAGAAGGAAATAAAAGTGAGCATCTGCCATTTTGAATTTTGAAGCAAATTGTTTCCCTTTAGATGGACTAAGGTTGGAAGATTCTGTACCTATAAAAAGGACACCCTTCTAGGGCTGAAAGATAAAGGGATCCAGTGGGCAATCTGGCATGCACATGAGGTGATTACTGTGGGAGAAACACAACATGGAAGAGATGGGCTGAGTTTGGACATGGTCCCATAGTGCCTGTTGGCTTCATCTTTCAAGGACAAAGATGAGATAGAGGAGTGGGAGAAGCCTGAGGTGAATTTAGAGAACTGTGTGGATCTGAGTCTATGGATGTGACCTCACCTGAAATGGCCAGGGATGATGAAGATATGTGATGGGTCCCAGTGATCTGACCAGCAGCGAGGTCGATGTGTGTGCTCCCAGACTTGCTCATGGCACCCATTTGGCCTAGTTTGTGGCTAGGGGTGAGGTTAACACACCCCAATTGGATGAAGAAGGCTGTTTGATATTATGAACTGCTATAAATTTATACCTTTTGAAGGCTTTTCCTGGACTTTATTTTGCTTGTGTACACTGATATCCAAAGCTCAAACCAGAATGGAGATTATCCACAAAAAGAATGATCTTGTCTGGAAATTGAATATGGATAGTGGAAGCAGATAAGCGAATAAAATGACCGGCTTGCAAACCTTCATGAGTATGTTCTGTCTCACATAAGTGGAACAAGTGAGGGTCTACACTGACTAGTGGGGGTGAGTGTGGGAAAGAGCAGCCCACAGAAGGGAGTCCTATTTTTGTAGGATTATGGGATTCAGGTATAGTTGACTGCTAACAAGACTACAATTTTTAGCTATCATATAGTTCTGTTTTATTATGTAAATGGAGTAAGTGCAATTTCTTTTATGCTTGAGTCAGTTTCATCAGGTTAGACACAAATAGGATTTTATTATTTCTGTTGCTTTGAGATTATGTACAGGTAAAGAGACGTGTGCAGATGCCAAGTTGGCAAAATGAGAACTGTGACAGTTAGGGTATCCATCAACTTGACTGGGCCATGACCTTTAATGGCATGACAATGCATTCTCCCCCATCCGGTACAGGTCACAGTTTGATAACCTCTTCTTGGGACTGCGGCCTATTTTAGATCTACAAATTGATTAATGTGGAAACTAGCTCATTCTCTTCTGTTGCTTCTGGCTTGAATCTTTTGCTTGGTTCCATAGGTCTAAGGCTGTTAGCTCACCATACAACTTACTAGCCTGGGGAATGTTCAGTGTCTTGAGAGATTGCCTGCCTAAAATCCTCTGTACGCTGCCTTCACAGACCTGCCAGCTGACCCCTCTTGCTTTATTGTCCTGCTGCACTTACTGACAGCTCCAGGAGGAGAGTCAGGAATGAAGAGTAGTATCTGATGCATGAACTTGAACCAGGCAAGTGTTCACCAGCTTTGTGACTCTGGCCACCATATTTATACAAATTCTTTTCTTATACCTATGTAAGTGTCACTGGTTTTATTTCTGTAGAAAATCAGCTTAACACACCTGTGTGTAACTCCAGAATTCGGAGAAAAGTATAACCTAAAGCAGGGGTACTCAATCTTTTTAAACAGGGGGCAGTTCACTATCTCTCAGCCCATTGAATGCCTGGACTATAGTCAAAAACAACAACAACAACAACAACAGCAAAACTATGAACTAATTCACTGTATTTCTGGGATGAGTCAGCTGCTCAGCAAGACAGATAGCAGTGACAAAAACACCCAGTGGCTGGATAAATGTCCTCAGGAAGCCATATGTGGCCTGCAGGCTGTAGCTTGAGGACACCTGATCTAGGGTCTAAATTTGAGAGTCTTCTTTATGAAGACACAAGTAGAAACCACAGTTCTAGATAAGATGTTTGTCAGGCTCTGTATAGAATTACCTGATTGAGAAAAGTTATTCAGCGCTAAGCCCCACCATTTAAAGGTTGAACAGATGAAAATGGCCCATAAAACAATGAATGATGAAAATGGTAGAAGGAAACTATACATAAAATGAGAAATGAGTGGAATCTAAATGAAAGTTTCAGGAAGAGAGAATTGTATGACAAGACTTGATGACAAAAGAGAAGTAATATTTGGGTTTGTCACAGTGAAGACATCAAAAGCATAACAAGGGGAGTTTTCCTGGAATTGCAGTTTAACATTCACTAAACCAGTTCAAGGGAAGCATGAGAAAGAAATACTTGAATATAGCTTATATTGTCAATTCTTATGAAGATTTACAGAGTAAAATAGAAATGGAGCAGCAATTAGTGATTTAATTGGGAAAGGAAGCGTTTTTCCAATGTAGCAGTTAAAAAAGTGCATGCTGGTTACTGCTATAAATAATTTGATAGAAAAGAGTCAATTAACTTAAAAATGAAGTAAAGGGAAAATTACTGGACTCCAGTCAAGGATAAGGCTAGAAAGGATGATATATAACACAGAAATTAATAGGATAGCTTTAGGAATATGATCATTATTTATAAAGAGAAAAAAGAGGGCAGAATGTAGTTTTAAAAAAAACCATAGGAGAGTAGTAATGGTAGAAATTTTAGTCATATAGCTTTATTGTTTTAAAAGTTAAGCAGGACCTAAATTTTTGAGTGAACAAGGAGATGTCAAAAGTTTCAAGACAGAAGATAAAATTTGTGAATTAGGTTGTGTTCTCTACAGGAGCAAAGCCAGTTTGACTCACATATGCATTAAGAAAGAATTTCATATGAGGAAGTAATTATATCTTTTTAAAAATAATTGGATTGATAGAAACTTCATGTATCATATAATTTAACTGTCTGATTACATTAACAAGGTTTATGCAACATCACCACAGTCAATTTTAGAACACTTTATTCCCCTATACCTAATCATAAGCTCCCCCTTTCCTCAAACCTCCTCTGCAATAGCCCCATCCTGTTAATATCTCTATAGATCTACCAATCTGGGAATTCATATACGAAAAATAATACCAAACAACACATAACCATAGAAAATCATACAGAGCAAAAACAACAACAATGATTAGTCAAAACATAGAAAAAGCTTCAATTAAAGAGAAAGCAGAGAATATTAAAAGCTGAAATAATTAGAAAATGAGTCAAAATGGAGGTCAAATAGTTTTGTTATTACTTAACTACATCTGCCTTAATCATTATTATAATGTTCTCTGTCTGATAGCAAGACTACTCATTTCCCTCTGCTGTGATCAGAGAGGATTTTCGTGAGACTGAATCGTCATGAAGCCCATGCACATGAGTTTTCTATTTCCACTGTCATCCAAACACTTTTGCAAACGAGCAGTCACAATTTAAGCTTTGATAGCATTCCTTTCTTTTTATTTGGTTTTATGGTTTGCAATCCTTGATTCACACAGGCTGATGAGCTTCTTCCACTTCCTTGGTGCCTCACTTATATCTTGACAATGTACCAATCTTTATATAAAGAAGGAGCCCCAGTTATGTCCAACTCAAGCACTTGGGTTCAACGCTAGCCAAATGCTCTTCAGCCTCAGAGAGCTTGGGATGGTGACTTAGAAACATGAAATGGGAATCAAACAGACTGGAGGTTGATGAGAGCAGTGTCTCCTGATCCAATGTCTGTGGGAGCAAGAAAGGGGACTAATAGCTTCCAGGTGGGTTTCCAGGGTCAGTGTCCCACCTGGGGCCATGTCTGGTGACAGACAGAGTCCCTGCAAGTAGAAAGGCAAGGAGAATGAGAGGGAGGCTTTCTGACTGTTTGTCTTATAAAATATCCACCCTCCCAAGAAGAAAGACTCCGCCTGATAGATAAGTTGTGCTCAACCCTTATCCGTCCCCCCAGGTTGACGTTCACATCAAAATCTATCCACCACAAGGTATAGTGCCAGTAATTAAGAGAGTAAATGGATGGCAAAACCAAACTAACATGCAATGAATTGAGCATAAACCAAAGCATCTGTGAGTACAGGGGCAAACAACACCTCTGATTTGTCCAGACTATAACTCTTTAAGGGAATAGTAAGCCATTCTCCCATAAATAGATTAGAGCAATGTAATAGGAGAGTTCTGCAGCATCAACAACCCCATTTCTATTCTTGCTGTTCTTATGTGGTTCCAAGTTGATTTCTACTCACGGAACCCCGATTGGATAGAGGAGAATTGCATCATCATGTTTCCTAGGTTAACATGGTTTTGAGAGCTTTTTGCTTGGTCTTTTCTCCTAGGGAGGTCTGGGGGACTCTACCATCTACCTTTCTGTTCACAGGCCAGCCCTGAGCCACTGCACCACCAGGGTTTTTGTTGGGGATATTAGTGATCAGGAATGTCATAGGGCATTTAGCACCATTAGGTGCTTTGTCTGTTGTAGCTATTTTGCTTTGGTTTGGTTGTTCTGTTTGCAGGAGCCTTGTTTGGCTGGTTTATTCCAACAGGCCTCTTCTTCAGACCCAGGTGGAAAGAACAAGAGGCCAAACCCATGACTGGCATCTCTCAGTGACTGTGGTGAGCTGTGACCATCTGGGGAATGAATTAAGAATGACTTTTCAGAAACCTCTTATTTGACAACAGTGATACTAGTAAAATTCCTTTAAGGAGACTCTCTCAAGAGAGAATGCTAAATAAATTTTCTACATTCTTCTTAGTTGTGTAACATTTAATGTTAAGAAATCTGCTGAACCCCGGTGGTGTAGTGGCTGTGTGAGTGACTGCAGCCCACTGGGTTGGAAGTTCAAATCCAACAGTGCTCTTCAGGAGCAAGGCTGGGCCTCCTCGTCCCACCACCATGGGTCAGTGATGCCCCCCCCCAAAAAACAAAACAAAACAAAACAAGCAAAGAAAAAAAACCTTAACCATTTGGGCTGAGCCCCTTTGGTGTAGTGATTGAGTGCAGGACTGCAGTCCATGGGCATGGTGGTTCAAATCCAGCAGTAGCTCTCCAGGAGCAAGGTTGGGTAGCTCCCACGACCACCAGAGGGCAGTGATGCAAAAACAAAAAAAAAGGAATCATTATATAATAACACACATCTCTTTAAATAGTAATTACAATTTTAGGAAGATATTGTCAATCCACACTACGGCTACAGGAAAACAGTAACTACAATTATACAGTAATAAATACAGTGAACCCTGGGATTTGCACAAGTATACTTTCATTTATTTCTTAGACCTGTTTTAGGAAGCATTTTCTTCATTTTGCTAATAAAGGCACTGAGCATAAGAAAGAATATTGTCAATCATTTGTTAATGTTGCCGTACATTCCATAAATGCAAACAATTGATATTTTATTTTAAAGTGCATAGCGATTGCTCAAACATTCCACCCTTTGCTTGTTATCTCTTCTCAATAGGACTCTACTTCATCTCAGAACCAATGTGGAATTGGCATATATATATATATATATATATATATATATATATCATTTTGAGAGAATTCCCCAGAAGGGAATTATCATGATACACAATGCAAATGGGAGTACGACATTCATTTTTCTCTTCTTGGTTTGAATGACTAGAATTAGGCATATTTATCATTAAGCCAGAGGTAAATATCACACAGCCAAATTTTGCCATAATCATCAGGTACCTTTTTCCTTCATGTGCTAAGCAAATTGGTCTTGGTTTTCAATTCCAGATTTCTTTATTTTTTTTTAGTGTTGACTCAGGAATCTCCATATGCCAGTAGACAGAATTTGATACTAAGCAGTAGATTCATATAAAGTAATTAGAGGGGCTGGTTAAGTGAACACTGAGAATGAGTGACAGCTTTTGAAACATCAGAAAATGCAAGCATTCCAAACACCAATATCTATGAACTCAGCTAGTTTTTGCATTGCGGGTGATCTGTAAATGCAGCGTTGTTCTAATAGGAAGTTATTTATACCTTCTGCCTACACACATAGCAACCACGGCTAGAAAAGGGGGAAAAGAGTCTGATTTTTGCCTATCCAATTTTATACCTCTTGTCAAAATTGAAACCATAACCCCAAAAACAAAACATATGAAAGGTGTAGTTATTAGTAATCTAATGCTTATTGTGCTCAGACATTTTTAAATCATGGAGAGGGTGCTAACAAACAATGCCTGAGTGATGCGCTCTGCTCCCTTGATCCCTGGCATGGAGGAACTGCTATTTAAATGGAAACTCCTAAAATAGCAACAGCAACAGTATTATCTCTTTGATATGATACTCTTTTACTATGACATTGCTTCTGTTTTGAAACTCTTCTGCAAATGTACATGTACATATTCCAAAAAAGATTCCAGATATTAAGTTCTCTGTAATGATTCTTGCCATTCTAGTTTAATAGTAAAATATTTCACATTCTGTAACTTACAGAAACTTGCTTTGTGTAAACTAGTGTGAGAAGGAATATAATATTAAATGGTTTGCTACTGTAAACATAATAGCAAGACAAGAGTTGGAAAAAAAGCAAAGATAATGTATAGAGAAGGGCATTTTTTTAATACCAAAGAACAGTGAGTGCATCTTGCATCCTGATAGAAAATGACCATTTTGAACGCCATTGTATCTTGTGTGTTCCAACTGGCTGATGGCCACCTTGCACTAATATCTCCAGGACCTGCCAAATATATGCTTCTCTGCATCCTCATTTTAAAAACCTAACTTGGGGCTGAGCCTTCCTGGCAAAGTGATTGTGCTTTGGTCTGTGATTCACAAGGTTAGCAGTTGGAAACTACCAGTCCCTCCTCCAGAGAATGACTAGACTTCCTCCTTTCTTCAAGAGTTACAGGCTTGGAAATTCACAGAACCAGTTCTACCCTGTCTGATAGGCTCACTATAAATCTGTGTCAACTCATCGGTAGGGCACAGTGAGTTTGAGCTACTCATTAAATAGCTGGAAGCAGCATGCTCAACTCTGGTACGCCAAGCCAACCACATTTTCAGTAGTAAAACATATGGGTTCATATTTCATCTTAAGAGGAGGGCTAAACCACCATGACTTCCATGACTAAAACTTCAACAGGTGTTCTGACCCCTCGTATTTGAGTTATTTTAGGGCAGGCATTTATTTTTTATCAAATCAATCAAAGTGTTTGTAACTTCTGCTTACCACTTATAGAATAAGAGTACCCCATTTATCAAATTCATTGGGAATTTTTGGTTGCTACTTCTCTGATACAACACCATCACCATGTATTCTTACATATCCTACAGTTTTCTTTTCATATTTATTGATAAAATATCATAATTCATTTTGAATTCACCTTCCAGAGAAATTTGGAGGGAAATCTGCCTCTCTATAATTAGGTTAAATGAGTATTTGGCCTTAAGTTGTGGTTACTAAAATTTTGTTTGGATGAACCCCAAGGAGAATCAATAACCATTGTGAAGCTAACAGCATCATTTCAAGTCATTATAGCAAGAGGAAGACAATCTGCAATATAAAAGAAATCTGATTTTCCTGCCCAGAAGGCACAGTTGAAGGTCCAAAATATTCAGAATCCCAAGGACTTATTAGATTTGATCATTTTAAATGGTCTTGTTCTGCTCCCTTCTCCATGCCCAGTGATTGCACTGAGTTCCATAGAAAAGTCTGACAAGTTCTGTGAGAATCCAGCAACTTCAACACTATGAACTTTGTGTGTTTTAGCCTCAATCTTATTTATTCATTGCACATTGTCACAGAGACCACAAGAGAGCAGAAATTATTCTAAAGCTACAAGAGAAGTTTTTCAGTGTTTGCTACAACTTTATTCAACATTCTAAAACCCTTAATATTCATTTTCTTTCTCTTATCCAACAAGGTGATCTGAAACGTTTCCTCTATTTAGTCATATGTCGATAAACATCGCAATAATACCTTTAAGAAACACTCTCTCCTATTTTAACTGTGGGAGTAAATTTGAATAATTCAAGACCTGGTGAGTAGTTGCAAAATACATTTTCTGCTTTTCCATTTTGCTAAGTATCATGGAGTCTATAGCGACTCCCCATGAGCCGTGCACAGCAGAACAAAACCCTGCCTGACCTGCTACCGTCATCACAGTTGCTCCTATTCTTGATCCCGTCATTGGTGCTGCTGTGTCAATCCATCTCCTTGAAGGCCTTTCTCTTTGCCACTGCCCTGTTACTGGACGAGGCATGAGGTCCTTCTCCAGGGACTGACCTTTCTTGGTAGCATGTCCAAGCACCTGAGACACTCTTTCCATCTTTGTTTTCAAGACGTGCCATGACTGTAATTCCAAAGCAGATGCTTAGTTTGGGGACAATCCACAAATCTTTCAATATTTTTCACTGGTAACACATAATCCAAATTTTTCAATTTTCCTAATTCAAAATCCAACTTTCTCATGCAGATGAGGTGATGGAAAACACCACGGCCTGAGTCAGGCACACGACAGTCCTCAGAGTAACACTGTTGCTTTTTAAATATTTTGAACCTATTGTGTGCTGCAGATTGACCCAATGCAGTGTGCCATTTGATTTCTTGCTTGCTACCTCTGAGTATTGATTGGGGATTCAAGTAAAATAAAAATCTTTAATAGCTTCTTTTTCCTTCTATCATGATATCACATATTGATGCAGTTGTGAAGATTTTCTCTTCCTTTACATTCAGTTGCAATCCATACTGTAAGTGATAATGCCTTGATTTTCTTCAGTAAATTCTTCAAGAAGTAGTATATATTCAAAAACCAGTGTAGTGAAAGAAGAAATGCATACTATATTGAAAGCATTGGCCAGAAACCAAACTTCAGGGCCCAAGGGGTTACCAGCTGAAATGTCCCAGTGACTGGAGGCAGCCCTGGCCTCACTGATCGCTCTAAGCAGCCCCATGTCCTCAACCTTCCTCGTGCTGTGACCCTGTAATGTAGTCCCTCATGTTGTGTTGAGTCCATAACCATGCAATTATTTTTGTTGCTACTTCATCACTCTAATTATGTTGCTGTCATGAAGAGCAGTGATCCTTGTGAAAGGGCCATTCGACCCCCAAAGGGGTCACAACTCACACGTTGAGAAGCACTGCTTTAAGCCAAGAATGGTTGAAGATAGCTATTTGACTAATGGACAAGAAGATGCCCATGTTTCTACCAATTCCAAAAAGAGGTGATCCAAACTAATGATCACGTTACAGAAAAATGTCATTTATATCACATGCTACACATTTTTACTGATGATCATCCAAAGGTGATTGCTGCAATACTTCTTCTTGTAGGCTCTAATATGTGTTTCAATGAATACAGAATTCATAGGCATTATTAAGGAAGTTAACTAGTGGCATTGTAAGTGAGGACTGCTTAGAACACTGCTGTTTATTGGGAGATGTTACAAATTTCTTTGAGGGCTGCTAGCAAACAACCCAAGAACAGGCTACTTCACCCTAAACCTCAACCTAAGGACATTCAGCAAACCCTGCTCCTGGAACCCCTGTCCAGCAGCACTGCACTCCCGTAAGGTTTCATTGAGAGGCCTTCAGTTTTAACTTCTGTGGACCAGCAAGTCTGATTTGTCAAATTAAAGGTACAGAGACACTTCCTTGCTATAATAAGCCTCCTGCCCCAAAGAGCCCCATTTCACTTGCTCTAGTAGGTGGGGAATTTTATGCTCTGGCACGTGTTTCTGCTGCTGTCCCTCTGATGTCCCAGCTGTCTTCTGAATCCAGGATATTCACTGTGCAGACGTCTCAGGGTCTGAGGAACTGCTCCACTCCTGGCTCTTACTGGTAGTGAGCAACCTTCCTTGGATTCTCAGAGGGCTAATTTTATACTCCAAAGAATGGCATCACCATTAATCTTTTTCACAATATCCAGAGGCTAATCCTGTCAGGATCTTCCCCTACCCTCTGACGCAGATGCATGCAAGAAAAGATCCTTTTGTGGGACTTGGTGATTTTTCTTGGAAGAGGCACATTAAATAATTCAGTGCCCTTGTGTCTAGGTAAGTCAGCATTCTTTTCTTTTCTTTTTTAAATTTTTGCCTTCTTGTCATTATTGCTTTCAAATCAAACCTATTTAGTTAACTGATTACAGCTATCCATCTCTAAACTGTTTTTATGTTATGAAACTTTTTACCAGACAACACTTTGGTTAGAAATTTAAAACAAAACAAAGCAAAGCAAAGAGAAAGGCAGAAATCACCTTTGGTATTGTTATTGACATTGGTTTCTTGTCTTACCAAGAGACAGATTTACTTTTGGAAGACTTAGAGCATTTAAGATTATTTAGAATGTTCAAGGGAGAAGAAAATGTTACCCATCCAGCCTGGCTAGATTCAATATTTCTTGCCCCTATTCTCACCTCCACATACACAGAATTTCCTATTTTGTTTTAATGTTCCTCTGTGCAATAAATTCTGTAGTATAGCATGCGTTTCTGGGAAATATAATCCCAAAGTGTTGTTCTTCAGAGAATCTGTCCAACTCTTCACCTTTGCTCTCCCACCCAGTTTTAGTGTCTTACTGGGAACACATTTACTATAGGTAGTTACCATAGATTCTTACACATCACAAGACTAGGCATGTCACATGCAAAGGAGACACGTCCTGGGTTTTGAGAAGTTAGGTGGTCCAAACATTGCAAAAAAATTGCTGTTGATGATCTCAATTGTCTAGAGTTCCAAAGATCTGAAATGGTTTTAAGGTTATTTTCTAGAACATTGTTTAAAGATTCCTATCCCCCATCAGTTTATACACATAATTTCAACTTTTAAACAAAAATACTTTCCTTCTCTTCCACCTTTCAGATCATCCAATTTATCTACTCTGCTGCCACAGAAACTAGAATTCTACTAGAAAAGGACTCTGGGAAATCATTCAGTTTTATAGATTCAGAGACACAGAGCATAATTTATTTGGCTGAGATGTCAATACCTACATAAAACACATGCAACTACTTTTAAATAAACTGTGATCACTAAACTTGACAAGAGTATTTTTCCTGTGTCACCTTTGTGTTATTGTTGAGTTGAGTTTGAACCAAGAATCCTGTCAAGGAATCCTCAAATATCTCCCATATTGACCACCCCTCATATCCATCCCACTCTATTAATCAACATCAATCCATCCATATCTTTCATTTAGTTTGCTATAATGACTTCCTTGGGGCTTTCATTGCTTCAATTTTTTCTAGAGAGCTATACTGTACTCCACCCACCAAACTCTGTCTATTGCCTTCAAGATAATTGCTGAAATCACAAATCTGATTGCAATCTGTTGCTGCACAAAACCTTCAGGTTCAGGCTGAGCCCTGGTGGCGTAGTGGTTGTGCGTGGGACTGCGGCCCACTAGGATGAAGATTCACTCCAGTTCCACAGGAGCAAAGGCTTGGCCTCCTACTCCCACCACCAGAGGGCAATGATGCTTTAAAAAAAAAAACCTTCAGTTTCTCTTCACTGTTATTAAATCAAAGGAAAAATAGAAAATACATATCACTGTTTAATCAATTACATCTAATTATTTGGATTTTGATAGTTTCTCCCCCCCCCCCCCCCGCCAACCTTTGGATTGTTATGTTGCATGATTATTGATCTTTGTGCTTCATAATTTGCTACTGATGGCCATATCCAAGACTTTGATTTGTGGGTTCCCAAAAAATATGATCTCTTATGTGCTATGCATTTATCCAACAGAGCTGTTTTCCATGTACATCCTATCCCTTGTTGGTTTGATCAGGTATCACCAAGTTGATTCTGGCTCACAGCAATACAATAGGATGGAATAGAACTACCCAGTAGTGCTTCCTAGGAAATAATCGGTTTAGAAACAAGTTCTGAGATCTTTTCTCTGACACAGTGGCTGGTAGGTTAGAGCAGTCTACTTTTCTTTTATGTTGAACAGCTAAGATTACCTACCCATTGTACCAGTAGAACTCCTTAACCAGCTCTTTAACTGAGTGCTTCAGTATTTTACTGATCAAGATCTGAAGTCAGTTATAGTCTGAGTAGTGTCCCCTGCAAGATTGTTCTTTATTCATTTTTTCTCCATCTACTATGGTATTATAGATGTTATTGTTGTTAGGTATCTTCAAGTTAGTTTTAACTCACAGGGAAACTCTATGCAACTGAGTGGAAATCTGCCTGATTCTGTGCCATCATCATGATCAAATTTTATGTCGTAACCACTGTGTCAATCCTTCTTGTCCAGAGTCGTTCTCTCTTATGCTATTCCTCTAATTTACCAAGCATGCAGTCCTTCTCCAGAGACAAGTCTCTCCTGAAAAGATGTCCAAAGTACACCATCCTGGCCTCTAAGGATCTTTCTGGACATACTTTTTTCCAAGCAGACATGCTTGTTCTGTTGGAAGTCCATGATACTTTCAACACTCTTTGGCAACACCCTATAATTCAAACACTTGATTCTTCTTCAGATTTCCTTATTCAATATCCAACTTTAAAATGTGCAAGAGACCATTAAATATCAATGACTTAGGTCAAATGCACCTTAGTTTTCAATGTAACATCTTTGTTTTTCAACAATATAAAAAGGTATTGTGCAGCATATGTGCTGTGGCAGTCATGTGCTTATGTTAATTTTATAATTGAAATGTAGAGGTGCAGTCTGCCCTGTTAATCAGAAGAATGCCATTGAGTAGCCGATGAGGCCTCTATGTGTGCATGGCTTTCATCTGAGACTCCAGCAAAATCTCGCAATATTTCCCTCGTGAAGATGAGAAGCTATGTTCCCCAGTTTGTGGGAGTTAGTCTGAGGGATGATTAACCACAGCTAACACAGAATGGTGGTGGCTGGGAGGCTGGATTAGCCGGTGGAGAGACCACACGGCTTTGCCCTGATGAAGACAGACCTCTTAAGCTGGAGCGGCATGCTGTTGATGGACCTGAGCTCTGGAAGCGAGGAGCCATGGGGAGACCCCTGCCAATGCCAGAATTCTGCACCCACTGACCTGTGACTTCCTGAGTCAGAAGCAGACTTTATAGACTGACTTCAGGCATATGGGTTATTATTGGACTTATGACTTTGCACTGGACTGGATTGGGATGCCTTCTTAGGGTCACATTTCTTTTGTATATAAACCCTTTCCTTATACATATATGCATGTCCTTGCATTTGTTCCTCTAGTCTACCCGGACTGACACATGTGCCTTATGCAAAGCATCTTTTGTTCTCTTAACTTCTGCTTCCATAAGCATTGTGAACCCAAGCAAGATGTAATCGTTTACAATTGTAACCCTTTCTCCCTTTATCATGATATTACTTATTGGTGCATCTGTGAAAATTGGGGTCTTCGTTGCATGAATCATGATCATATCGAAGGCTACAAGATGTTATTATCTTCATCAACCAGTGCTTCAGTTCCTCCCAACTTTCAGGAGACAAGGTTGTCCCATCTGTACATCTCAATTTCTTAATAAGTCTCTACACAATCATGATACTGTTTATTTAATTGTCTAATTCAGTTTACTAATTATTTCCTCAGGTCTTATAGATAGAATCTCTATTTTCTTAATTTACATGCTCACTTCCCAGTTATGACTGGTTGGCTGAGGTAAAAGTACAGTGTGTATAGTCAAACTGTCTTGACAATCCTTGTATACTTTCATCTCTTGAAAACCTTTGATACATAATTCACAGTATGTCTTTCCACTCCACATTTTGAAAGCCTTTAAAATAATTTCAAAGTACATGTGTGTACCTCACTCACTGTCTTGCTGCCAATGAGTCCATGCTACCTCACAATGGTCCTATCGTGTAGCCTACAATTGACCCTGTGCATTTTGAGTTGCTCTTCACGGGAACAGAAACCCCCTTCTTTCTCCAGGGCAAGGGCTGATGGTTTCTAACTGCTGGCCTTGTTGTTGGCAGTCAACATGCATTGGGATCCCGCCTAACTCACTAGAGACCTTCTCATGGGTGCTGGTTTTTCTGACTTCTGGTTCTTTCCATGTCTACTCAGCTTTGGACAACTATTCCTGGAGCACAACTGGAGCTTATCTTTGCTCTTCCTATTACTACCCCTTAAATAAATAGGTCACAGACTATTTAAAAATAATACTTTGTCCTGTAGTGCCACTATTAATTGGCATTCCTTACACGGAATTTGTTTTTAATAGAATAATTTTCAAAATTCTCATCTCTGACATGTCTACATCAATCCCAGTAGCTTATTTTACTCATTTCATTCTATAGAGTGTTAACTTAGTGGTGTCTTTGAATATTCAAATCATCTCATACTACCACTGCCTTTTCCCTTCCTTCAATTTATTCTATGTGAATTCCAACTTTTATTGTGAGGTAAAGGAGCATTTTATTGACAGTTTTCTTAAGTTATGGTTGGCAGGTTTTATTGTTATTCGTACTAGCTTATACAGTTTTTGGCATTGATACATTTAAAATATCTTTGTTGATTGATGCTTCATCACATTTGTTTCCTTATACTACTGTGCACGCAAATGTGTGAGCAATCATTTCTATTTGTTCACCTGCTTGCTGTTTGCAACAACTAATCTTCAAAACGGTGATCATCAACATAGCTTCATCAAACATTTTACATGATTCAGTTCTGTCCTTCCCCAGGAACGCTCCTGAGGATAGAGCAGAATGAGAAGAGCTGCATTCCTAGACTCATTAGGCGTTGGAAGCACTTGATGGTGTCTTACAATAACATCCTTCCATTATTGAAATATGTTGCCTTTATCTCCAGAGAATCTCTGGGTTATTACGTATTTAAAAAACACAGCTTCTTGTTTGCAACAAGTATAGATGCTTTTGTATATGCAGTTAAACATCTTGTTCTTGCATGAATTAAAAAAATTAATGTGATAATTCCCTGTAAATCGTAACTCCCAGTCATGCCTCCGGATGCCATTTTATTCAGCTATCCTAAGCAATTCATTTCAAAACAAATCTAGTTTTCTTCTTCTTTTTTTTTTTTTTAGTTTTATTGTTGTGTTTAGTGAACTTATAAAAATTCTTCCCAGGAGCCTGTTTCTTATTCTAGTTACTAATATCTCTATAGTTCCTTTAACAGGCAGATGTATTAAAAAGGGAAACAAAACACTACAAAATAAAACTTTTCCTCGCACCAGTAAATTGAAACTGCTCCATCAGGCTGCCCTATCCCTAATCCTTTTTCCACCCAAGGATGGAGTGGGACCATGTCAACAGCAGGTGGAAACGCCATAGGAAGGCTTAGTGAGTTTTGCCATTTCACTGGTTCATAAAGTGAATCCCTGCGGAAGAAGTAGAAGCAGAAGCAGAAGCAGAAGCAAAAGCAGAAGCAGAAGCAGAGAAGCCCACAGAAAATAAGGAGGGAGAAAACGTGACCAGATGTTCTGCTTTTTAACAATTTAACATCATGCGGCATTTTTTTTGAAGATCCATTTTTAATATGTTATATAGTATATACTTACAACATTTACAGCTATGGCACACCAATGCATGCCTGTGAGTGTGCAGCCCACAGAGACCCCCCCAGGGAGGACAGAGGGCACCGTCGTCACCCATAGTGCGTGCTGAAGTCATAGTCATCGTCCCCCCTCCTGTCGGTTTCTCTGAGCTGAGTGGTTGTGCTTCTCCATCACTGACCTGCCCGCCTGTTGGAGGCTCCTTAGCCAGTCTCCCCCTCTTCTGCATGACACACGTCTGTATTCTTTTCTTTGGCTGCTTCCCCGTCGTCATCACCCTCTGGGTGCATGCGGCATTTTAAAATTAAAATAAATATATTACAATACTACTTTTGCGTTCTATGAAGATTTTTCTTGCTTCATATAGACCAAATTTTTAATCAAGAAATCTTGCCCAGCCCCTTCAGTCAATGGTGTCCCGCTTAAAATCGGGTCAGGTGTCCTGCTGCTTCCCTGCATGGAGCGGTATCAGAGAGGTAATGTTGAAACTACGAGACTGAATTCTGGCCTCCGGACCCTGAAAAGACAAATAAAACACAACTCGGTGCACTTGAGCAGAAGGCGAGTTTGCAGAGTGGGGTGCCCTTTGGGCATTTATCATTTGGAACATTTGCTCAAGCGAAGCACAGGAGGAGTGACCATGAAGCTCAGCGGCCAAGGACTAGAGAAAGACTCACCTCCTAAAGCGAGAAGAGATGCTGAGAAAAAGAAACACATCCACATTGTACAGTGTACAGGATGAAAAAATAATTTGTAAATTACTAAGGGTTCAAGGGGAAGGGGGGGAGGAAGTGTAATATAGGGAGCAGATAATGGGGGACTGGAGGGAGGGAGAATGTTTTGAGAGTGATGATGGCAATGGGTGTGTAAAAGTGGCCTGAATACAACTGATATTGTTAGGGATTGTGATGGGAGTTGTAGGGGCCCCCCAATAAAAAGATTAATTTTTTTAAAAAAGGGGGAGGAAGGGAAAGGGGAGGGTTTTTTTTTAAAGGAGCTTGTATCAAGGGCTCAAGTGGAAAATATTGGGAAATGTATGTGGAAATATGTGTGCAAATGTGCTTGATACAAATGATGTACTGAATGTTGCAGTAGCTGTAAGAGCCCCAATAAAATTAAAAAAACAACAACACATCCGCCCTATATTATTACCTGCTAGCTTTCCTAACAAACCCCACACTTCAAAGTACTGTTTCTGACTACTGGGTGGCCATTGCCATGGTTATTGACCCCAGCAGAGAAGTGAAGTGCCCTGGAGAGAGTGCTGGTCACGAATATGCTAAAGAAAGTGGAAACGGGGATACGCAGCTTCCAATTTCTGTTTCATGGGAATCATTCGTTGGCGAATAGGGACCTGAATTCTCTTGTCTCTCTCCTGGAAGCAGGTAAGGATAGAGGTGGCTTCCACCATAATTATTGACATCTTGTATATCCTATTTACCATTTGATGTCACCGTCACTAATCAACTGATTCGAATGTCAGTTATGTATGCATTTAGAAAGAGGTAGTTCAGAATCAGTATTTTTGCATGTTCATCTAAGTTAAACTGACAGCACTTGACTGTGCCATCCATTCCCTTTATAAATGTTTTCCATCTTGGCGTGATTGGCCATGTTAATCCTTCCTTTTCTTACACAAAAGGTTCTTTTATTCTTCTTTGTCCAATTCTTACCTTTCTAGACCTGTCAATATCCCCTAATAACTCAGATTCCCCTTAGATTTCACCATCAGATTTATCCATATCCACCATTCTTCCTCCCTGCCCCCCGCTAGCTCCATTTTATTAAGTAGGATTTTGCAGTGGAAACTGGGGTGCTTAAAAAAATTTGACCGTGTAGACCCGCAAGGCTCACTGCCAAGATCTCTGAAACAACAGTTTGGTATCGAAGGCCTTTGTGGTCTATATACAAAGGAATGGTACAAATTGAAGAACGGAAGCGAATGCTTGTGTATCACCATCTTCTTTTTATTACAAAAGGTTTTATCATGTTTTTGTAAAACTTTTTAGTAATTTTTCAATAAATCATTTCTTTTTAAATTGTTTTGTGATAATTAGTTACATTTTTTTTTACAATGAGTCTCTATTCCCTTTAGTGTCTTTGAATGTTTCACTTACAGTGGTTTAGTTTCCCGACCCACTTATTTTCTCATATTAAATTATTAACTCCAATGGTACCAATTAGTACCAATATGTTGATGACTTTCAAATAAGTATTGCCAACTGACAGTACTTTTCAGAACTTCAAATTTATGTATGCAATGACTTATTGCATAGCTATATTTTCATGCCACATATGAGAAATTACTTTAATTTTCCCATAATCCAGATTTAAGCTTATCATGAAATTTTGGGTAAGCCCCATCATAGTACCATCACAGCAAGTGTTCTTTTGAACCCCAAACCTTGAAAAACAGTTTTGTTAAAGTCACTTTTGTGTCAAACAATGGTCTTGATGAAGTAGTAAGACAATTTTCCTTGGATATTGTGCTTTTTTTATCGAATCCAGTCAGTTAACAGAAAAAGACTTCAAAGAGCTATGTTTAGGGTAAACCAATGATTATTTTAATTGTTAGAATAATGCTTTATGAAATTTCTTCCTCACCACAAATGTATTCTTCTTTTCTAAGAATGTTTGTAAATTCTCATCTTTGAACATTTCTTACACTCTGGTTTTAATGTTACCCCCATTGAAAATGCTATATTCAATAAGCCATATTCTGTTCTTATTGATGGATTACTATGATTTTTATTTAAATGTACTAGTGTACTTTCTTCTAAATATGTGACTCACTGAACCTATTATTCTGTCAGTTCACTGTGGTCACCCCTCTTTTTGTGTAGCACCCCTATCCACATGATCCCAGAAACATACCCTGCACTTTTCCCTTGTTTCATTGACATGAAACATTTCTAGTTCATTCCATCCCCTTGTGTTTACTGCTGAGGTTTCCTTCCCCAATGACTTCAGGTACTCCCCTGCGAGGGCTTCATTATTTTTTAAATAACCTTATTTCTCTTAGTAACTTTTTTTCAAACTATTCCAATACTTACCCATTTTCTATAAAGTTAATAGAATTTATTTTCTCAAATACAAATCTCCAGGATTCATTTGCCTGCTTCATGTCTTTTACTGGCTCTCAAAGCCTCTAGATCGAAATGTATGCTTCCAAGCATGAAATAAACACTTTTCTATCAACTAGTCCTTTTTACTCCCTAAGCACATCTATTACCAAATCTCCTACTCTCACTTTACAAGCAATTCCTTTGGAATTATATGCTCCTTTTCAAAGTGTTTTACTCAGGGAATTTGAACACATAGCTCACTACATTTCTATGTGTTTCTGTCTTATAGAGAATTTAGCACTTATATAGTAATCACTGATTGACATGTATATATTTGATGGGTTTTTTTTGCTGTTTTTTGTTTGTTTTTTGCTCTTTACGAAATATAAGAAGGTCATCATTAGCATCTCAAATTCCTAACACTGAGCTTAGTACAAAGTGGTATTCCAAAGATACCACTTTTATTTAATAGAGATTAATAAAATACCATTCTTGTTTAATAGAGTTTATATAAAAATTAAACACTGAGCCAAAGTCCAAGGCTTTATTTCAATTTCCCGAGAGAATGATTACATGCTTTGAGTTAAGATGATTGTTGAGTCTCTTTTATAATACTTTTAGGTTATAATAGCTTTGCTTTATACAAGGCATTTTATTTGGGTATGCATTTAATAAGCCCACAAATATATGTTCAAGTTGAGTGTCATAAATGAGTACCAGTGTATTTACTTACACATATTAGATAATTTATTCCCTTTAAAATGAGAATCAATTAAGTCAAATTATTCAGGATTGATAGTCGGTCCTATGAGCTGTATAAATTAGTTAGTGGTGAGGTTTTTTTAAAGAAAGTATGATATTACCAGTGTATGTATAATAGTGTATGACAATATTAAGATTTAAGGTTTTTTTTACATTAAAAAATTTCTTCGAACTCTTGATATTCTGAGTGAGAATATAATTTTTAAATCTTTTCTAGTTCCTTGTGTCTGATTATTTATAGATGATAAGGATTAATGATTGATTTCTCTCAGTGACTTTGGAACTGTATCCTAGAGAATTTATTTCTATTGCTTAACATTTTTATTTCACCATAAAATTCAATTAATTATATTGGTTTTTATTTGCTTAAGTATTTGGCACACTTTCTTTTTGGCAGAATTCATCCCACACACCTACCTACTATTTCTGCTGGTGGCAGACATATGCCCCAAATTGGTGATATTGCATGACACAGTCAGTTTCTGCATGTGACTGTGTGTGCTTATGAAATTTCATGGTATTCCATCTTATTAAATGGTTCAGAGAAGATGACCCTAAAAAAGGTACACGCAATATTAAGATTCCTCAGGTTCCATCCTTTGACTCTTTCCGTTTCTTATTGCTTAGTTTCATCTTGGAAACTTTAAATCTACTTACTGAACACATCTCACCAATAATATGTCAACAGATTTTAGGTCCTTTGTTAGACCTACTCAAAATTAAATGATAGATGGTTTCATCCATATCATGTGCTACACACTCATGATTAGTTGTTTGCTTGTTTTCTTTTGCTGATTCTGAGGCATCTTGGCAAGCATATTCAAAATTTCATCAAACCACATGGGTGATCTATTTTCAGGCATGATGATCATTCTCATGTTCATTCCATCCTTTTGACCAATATATTGTTCCATCCTTTTTGCCTAGTAGATCTCTTCTCTCAGGGTAAGTAAGAACATATTACTTTTAGGGTTCCACATGGCACAGATTTAAGCAAGTGTCTTCAGTTGTTGCAGAGCTGGCTATAAACAGGTTCTTTCAACCATAGCTTTGTCTTACTCTCCTTAAGCTGTCTTCACAGTGAGATCCTTTTTGGACTGTAAGGGAAGTGAATTAGAAATCAGAACTTACATTAAGTTTCCAACAAAACCTGAATGGAATCTTTCCAAGTATTGGTGTTTGCCAATAGCTCACAGGAACGCCACCCTGCCCCTCCCCTAGCCCCACTCCCCCACAGACCCCACACCCTCAAACACACACACACACACACACACACACTCACACATACACACACCCCACACATACACACACCCCATACATTTAAAGCAGTACTTTTTAGAGCGGTAAAATATTTTAAGAAGTACCAAGAAGGCTTCAAAAATGAGTCAAGAGAAAAAAGTCTGTCAACTGTCAGGAATGAAGAAACTAGAAGCCCAGAAATGAATGGAAGAGGACCATGGGATCGCTGTTGATGTGGACGTGATTAAAGTTGGGCTCTCACATGTTTTAGACAGCATTTTCCATTTAAATGAACAGCTGTGATAAAGATTAATTAGCTCAAAGTATCTCTCCATCAGTCTTTTAAACAAAATCCAAACTAATGTCAGCAAGTAGATGGAATAAACCCATTGCAACTTGCAAAGAATCTTGAATTTACCGATACAATTGAGAGAAAGGGCCAATCAAAACTTTTCCCAGGGGAGCTGTTGGGCCATTTAAGTTCCAGACAGGAAAATCTGTTTAGACACCTGTAGTGGCTCACTTTTGGAGATCTAAAATTGTCATCAAGATTGATTTTCTCAGCTGAGCCCTCGTGGCCCAGGGGTTGTGTGCGGGACTGTATTAGTCCACATAGACTAGAGGAACAAATTTCAAAGACACGCATATGGATATAAGGAATGGGTTTATATTCAAGAGGAACAGGACATTGAGAAAACTGGGGAAGATAGCTTCTCATCTTTACAAGGGAAATATTGCGAGATTTCCCAGAAGTCTCAGGAGAAAGCCATGCACTCACAGAGGCCTCATTGACTGCTCAATGGCTATCACCAGATTAACAGGCTAAACTCCACCCCTATATTTCAATCATAAAATTAACGTAAGAACATGAATGCCACAGGGACTATAGCCCCCAGGGTTGATAGTTCAAATCCAGCAGCAGCTCTCTAGGAGCAAGGCTGGGCTTCCTACTCCCACCAAAGCAGTGATGCAGTAAAACAAACAAACAGACAAACAAACAAAAGATTGAGTTTCTCAAAGGATCCTTGGATTTATTATGAAGAAGCTTTAAGGAAAATTGAGACTTACCTTAGTAAAATTTTACAGATAATTTTCTCCCCATCCTGAAAATGCATCTGCTCATTCTTCAAAGGTTGCCAGCACTGATCAATAGGAATTTCTTAGGGAATCCTTACCCATCTACTTTCACCCCTTCTGCTTTTCAGTTCTAAGATTCCCCTGTTTTGCTTACTGAACTGAAAGAGTAGTTAAATACAGCATGACTTGAGTCATTACAGGGATATCAAACTGCAAATTTAAAAGTATATAAATTAAAGAGCACAGAAAACTTTGGAGAAGATTTAGAAAGATGGAAGCACTACCTTCAGAAGAAAATAGATGGCGAATTAATCATAGACTTTTATATTTCTTATGAAAATTTCTATGATTTTGTAACCATGCATTTTACTCACTTATGTAGTCTTACCACAAAGAGCCACAAATGCTGTCTCCTTGCCTTGAATCAATGACTGGATCTTATTAGTACTAACTACATTGTTTTAAACATATTTATTTAGTGAGACTTATAATGCTCATTTTATGAGGCTTTAATTTCATTAAATCTATAAGCAAATTATTTTTACCAACATATAGCCTCAAAAGATGTTTCACTTATAAACAATGTTAAAGATGTTTCCCATGTCAACTTTACCGTATGGTTGGTAATTTCACAATTTAAAATCAAGAAAAATTTTTAAAAGCTTTGATTTTTCATCTTTAGACAGTAACACCTATGAAAAAAACATTACGTGTTATAGTGAGTATGAATTTTCCACCTCTTATGGCTAGGAAATATATAACCATTCTAAAGGTTGCTCTCATAGCTGTCAGTTTTCAGCATGAAGGTTATGTTCCTATCAAAGCTTTATAAAACATTGGTAGTTCATTCTTGAAATCTACATGGCTATATAGACTGCATTATTGTGTGATAGTCTTCTCTATGTCCTTAAAAAAACCCAGCAAAACATTCCTAGTAGTGGATGTTGTGAAAGAAATCACAATTGCCAGTCAGAGAGATGAATAAACCTTATCTTTGGCAGATCTCCATCTCTGGGGTAACTTGAATTCACATAATAACAAGAAGTTCAAGGTGTATAATCCAACTATTTCAAGAAAAATACAAAATAGATGTTTGGGGGGGTGGGAGCAGTTTACAAAGACTTTCAATTGCATGTTCTCTTTCCCTCTGTTGGATTGCTTCAACCTGATGGTTGATGATCAAAACAGCAGGACCAGAGTCACGTTCTCTCCTTGTGTGATCATTATTGATTTTCTTTTCACTTAACAGAGAACTAAAGCCAGTTTCATCTAAAAGGGTGTCCAAGCTCCTGGTCCTCACTTCTCCCCTGTTTCCAGTTCTTACTTTGAGACAACCAACATGATTGGTTAACTAAGATAAAGAGGACCTTGCAGAAGTGACCTGAATATTATACAGCCTATTTTATAGCATTTATTTTATGAGATACTGCTGCCATTGTCAGTGTAAATATGAGTAAAATGCCATATTAATCCACCACACACTTAAGGACCCCAAGCTGTGTCATTTGGGGGGAGGTCACTCCAGTTCTGCTTTAGGTATGTTTTGCATAAAAGACAAAGAAAATGTTTAAGTATGTTTTGCATAAAAGAAAAAGGGTGTTTTTCCTAAAACATAGGTTTTGCGTATGTTTAAAAAGTATGTTTTGTATAAAAGACAAAGAAAATAATAAACTAAAGTAGGAAACCTAAAAAATGTAATGGAAATGAAAACTATGAGCCTCATCATTCATTCATAGAAGCAACAAATATGAATGGAGGCTCCATGATGCACTTTTTTCATATTAACCGATTGGGGGTTAAACATTTAAAACAGCAGCACTTCCCTCTTACATTGATGGAATTTCTTCTCTTCTTAGAGATATATGCAAAGTAAAAAGAGCTTATAGCTATATTGTGTCAAGTGAAATTTTAAAAATAAATTTAAGATTCTAAAAATAAGTTTACACAGAAGTTTTGCTGAGTAAGAAAGTGTTGGGACTGCTTATCGCAAGATCAGAGTTTCAAGCCCACCAGCCGCTCCAGGAAATCCATGTGAGATCGTTTGCACCCCCTCCCCCACCTTTGACTTACATAGTTCTCTGTGGTCGCTGTACAGTGGATTTAACAAGGTAACAAGGGGTTTCATTTTGGTTTTTGGTTTAGAATGGTTTAATAGGCAGTCTACCGTATTCTAGAGGTCATCAAGTGTGGCTTCCCCAAGAAAGGAAGCACAATTGACATTTGAAACTGATGTGAAGTTTGTGTATGGGAAAATGCTACATTGACACAATGTCTGGTACCAAGTCTCTTAACCATGGCTTGGAGAGTGCAGGTCCATTATGGAATACTCAGGGAGCGCATTACTGAATGTGGCTCGGTAGTCACTGGTCACTAAACTCTGGGCAGTTTTTCATCAAAAATAGTTTTATTTGAGGGGTTTTATCATCAAAAATAGTTGAAGTCGGGCTGAGCCCTGGTGGCGTAAGTGGTTGAGTGTGGGACTGCGGCCCATGGGCGTGGCGGTTCAAATCCAGCGGCGGCTCTCAGGAGCAGCACTGGGTAGCTCCCACAACCATCAGAGGGCAGTGATGCCACAAAAAAAAAACAAACAAAAAATAGTGGAAGTCATTAACATGGGTATTTGACGGTAATTTTTTTTTTTTGCATGTGAAGAAAGGCAAAACTTGAATGATGGGAAATCATTTTGAGGCTATTTAGAGACCAGAAGAGGAGGGAAAACCATAGCTCAGTAAGGTCATGTAAAAAAAGGTCTAGCTTAAGCGTTTGGCAGCCAACCGAAAGTTTAGTAGTTTGACCCCTTTCTTGTGGGAGCAAACTTCTGGTTACCTGCTTTTATAAAAATGACAGCCAAGAAAATCCTATGGGGCAGTTATCATCTGTCATATGTAGTTGCTAATCAGCGTCAATTTGATCACATACAGATTGAGATGGAGATTAGTGAGTGATTTTGGAATTTAAAGTAGCCAGGCATTGTGATGAAATGGAAAAAAGACTTGGTAAATAGAGTAAGTTCTAGGTTTCTGGTTTCAAAGGACATGAATAAAGATGCCATTCATTGGAGTCAGAGATACAGAAGTTACGGAAGGAAGGTGTAAATCATGAATTGTTGCAATACCTGCAATAAGAGATGCTCTAACAAAGGGGTAACAGTTCATGCTACAAAGCCTGAGAAAGAGCATCAACATGCTCTTTGTTTTGATAAGAAGCTCTGATCTGACAGTGCGGTGGCTCAATGTTCGGTTGCATATTAAGAAGTCACTCAAACCCGCCCTCAGGAGAGGAGAAGACATGTCCTGATGTGGAACAGACAAGAGCCTAGAAAGTCCTGTGGCAGTTCTACTCTGTCTTAGGGGGTCCCTGGGAGTCAGAGTCAACTTGAGCGCACATAATAACAATAAAAGTATTAAGTATTTTGGGTTGTAAGGTAGGAGGATTGAATATATTTCAGTGCTATCAAGAAATAAGAAGTTAAAGGAACCTGTCCTTTTGGGGTGGGGGGGTAAGGACAGGGGGGATTTTTAAAACTAAGAAGCAAATTATGTAGTAAAGAACAACTTGCCAGGGACACGTGCGTGTATATCCCAAAGTAATCAGCTCAGAAAAACCAACAGTTTACCTAAAATTTGCCCCAGACTGGACATTGGAGCTAAACGACTCTATGAGCTTCGTCCTAAAAACCATTTAAAGTAAAAATAAGAGGCCTCCAAAACCAGGTTGTCGAGGCTGTCAGGGCAAGAAACACTCTGCTCTCTTTTCTACTGTGGCTGCCCCTCTCTCCCCAGCACGTGGCACACAGTAAACAATAACATTTTGTTGAATGACTACAAAGGAAACATTTCAGGATCAATAGAAAAATTCTATATCAATAGAAAAATGTGTTCATATGTATCAATATATCAATTATGTATCTGATTAAACCTGGTTGTTTTGGCCAATTTTTAGTTTTGTAGCACGTTGTAGCACTTCACCAAACCCAAAACCAACCGCACAGTGATCCAGTAGGGCAGGGTTTCTGAAACTGTAGTTCTTTTTTGTTTGTTTGTTTTATTTTTTTGTTTGTTTGTTTTATGGTGGCGGGCATCACTGCCCTCTGGTGGTGGGAGTAGGAGGCCCAGCCTTGCTGCTGAAATCGAACCTCCATCCCAGTGGGCCTCAGTCCCACGCACAACCACTACGCCACTGGGGCTCAGCCCCGAAACTGTAGCTCTTTATGGAAGCAGAAAGCCCCAAATGTTTGCTGCATTGCAACAATTTTGAACTGCAACCTTGCAGATAGCAGCCAAATGAATAACTACTAGACCACCATGACTCCAGAATTTCACATGTTACTTACATTTTCAATGTTTTTTCCTCCCTCACAATAATACTTCAAAGAGTATAGTTAATTGTTTTCTTTTGCATTTTTATTCAAGTGACTGCTTGACAAGTTCTAAGTTCAGTTCCATATACAGAGTGAGAACTCAAAAAATAGTGGTTCGTTTTCTCGCACTTTAAATATTGCATTGAAATATTCTGAATAATTGCATCACCTAATCTACAAATGCCTAGAAACCAAAGACATGCTCTGTTCTTATGTATTGCACTAAGATCAGTGCTTAGACCATAGTGGGCAGCTCACGTCTGATGATTAGAATTTAAATCTGTTTTTCAATCTGTTGTTTTGTTTTCTTTTTAGGCATAAATAGAAAGTATGCAAGCAGAAAAGCTGTAATCAATACCAAGCAAGAACTCAATGTGTGCTGCATGATAAAAAAGGACATTTGTTCAGTTTTGAGTGGTAGGACTATAATCAAATATTTGTTTCATTGATTTTCTTTTTTAGGGGGTGTGCCTCTCTGCCTCTGGTGGTCATGGGTGCTACCCAGTGCCGCTACTGAGAGGCACGGCTATATTTGAACCACCAAGCCCACAGGCCGCAGTCCTGCACTAAACCACTTAAGCCACTGGGGCTCAGCCCTGTTTCATTGATTTCCAATGGAAGCCTTCTACAAGTCAAAACAATATCATCCTGCATTCAACGTAAACATGTGCTTTATTTCCTAATTTATGTGTGCAAATCTTTCTCAGCCAGCAAGGAGCTTTTCTGTAGTCTCTTTAATCAAGTGTTATGATCGAATCGTAGTAGAAGCAGGGCTCCAGTTGAGTGTTTAATGGATAAGAGGCTCAAAAAGGTGCAAACAGTCTGGGGCTAAGGGAAGGCTTTACCAGTAGAGATAGGAATATGATTAGCCTTGATTAAAATGGATGAATCAAAATTAAATTAGTCACCTTAACATTTTAAGCTTCTTTGTCTCATATAAACTGCTTGTTTATGAAAGAGGGTTATTTGCCACACTCAATCTTTAAATCTTCACATTCTTATATTATTCTGGGGAAGATTGTTATCAAAAGCAATCAACTGTAAAATCAGGAAGCAGACATGCTTCCACAAGGGAAAATCTGACTCAGGTATTTGGAATTATTTTTAATATGATTAATTGACAATAAGGCTTTGGTCAATGAAGTTTCCAGCTCAACATCTTTCTTTTGCTTTGGGGAAAATACTTGTAGAGAGACTCTTTGCAATGGTGTGGGTTATTCTCCTTTCTCAAGAATTACCACAGATGTCCATGGAGAAAAAAAGATTATCTTGTAATATAGGAACAAAAGCCTAATTAGAACTTTGTGTTTATTTTGTTTGGTTGACTCAACAATTCCATTAAGCAAAATATTTAAATTAATGAGATTACAAAAATGCAGTATTTACAAGCTTCTCCCAACGTATGAAAATTCTTAGCATCTACCAAAACTATATTGCTATATTGGGTGAATTCTCCATATAATGTTCTCATTATAAAGGAAGCTCTTTCAGAAGTCTTCTTGGGTCCAGAAATGAGTTGTCAGTCAGATGATTTTAGCCTTGATGCTGTTCCCAGCTGCCTAATAATGCTAAACATTATTGTAAAAATGAGCTGTGAGTCCCACTTACAGGTAATGTATTTTTTCCTTTATAATAACTTAAGTTATGCTACAAGGAAGCATAAACTCATGTTCAGTTTGTTCATTCACAAGATACCTATACGAATGCTATGGGAAATAATTATATGGCTTTTCATTTAAGTTAAATCTATTTTGGCAGAAATTGTAAGGAAAGTACTCATGCATGATAGGTGCTAATTTTGTCACATTTAAGCTAAATACAGTGAAACTGAACAAAGTACACAAAAACTTTCAAAATAAATAATCCCCAGTGAGGAACAAAAGTGAAGACTAAGAACAGAAATAGTTCCTCTTTTTGTATATCAAGTTAATTAATTATTTGAATATGTATCAGGTAATTATCTATTATTAATTAATTTCACTTACAATTCATTATACAGGAAATCATCAGTCAAATGTTTTTACTGGCATATGGTATATAATAAAAGCATTTAAGTACATATGTTTGCCAACAAAGTATATAGGTATGTCTATATGCTTTAATGGAAAGGCTCCAGGAGAGAGGAAAGAGCTACAAAAATATTTCAGCAAAAATACATAAAGGTGCCCCCTGAAGAAGTTGCGATTTTAGAGTAACTTCTGTTCTGCAGTCAGAACATTAACCAATTAGCATCTTTTACTCCAAATTGAAAAATTGAACTGCTTTTTTATACCATCAGTTGCTCAAAAAATCATTGAGCTATAGAAAAACTCTTTATGTGCATTTAAATTTTTATCAATGGATAATCTCACTTTGTCATTTCTTCATACGAGTCAACTCTTACCTTGGGTCAGCTCCACCTAATATAGGAGTATGTGTTCATAGCCCTTGTTTCTTCTGCCTCATTCAATATACTCCATGTGTAACTAGTTTTGTATTATTTATTAAATTGGCTGTTTAAAGCTCACATTCTTTATTAGCTAGTAAGTTCACATTATCTACAAAATTAGGACTTCATCTTTACTATTTCACTTAATAATAGAAAACAGAAACAAATAAGCCATAATATACTTTAAGACACATTTTATACTGTTTATACCTCAGCATTGCAGGATGTTTTGATGACAGTGAATAAAATGTATACAGTCACAATTTCCATAGACAACCTTGACTCTTTTAAGAAATTTTAATTTAAAATAATTTAGGTTGTTCTTGATTAGTATTTTAAACACATAATCAACTTTGATAAAAGACTTGGATTTTAAAATGCTTTGAATTATAGCAAAGTCATTTAATAATGGGCTACATTTCTTCAACTGGATTCATAAGTCAAAAGATACAAATTCTTTTGTGTTTGGAAAATAGGATAATTTATTAAGGGAGTGAAATTAGTATATCAACATTATAAAACATCAACTATATTTTATACTTTATGTTAACATGCAAAAGGACTTTACATTTCTAATATCAAAGTAGATACTAGATACTACTACTTGTTCATGAAAGTAAAACTGCCTGAAAGATCATGTTTGCTTTACAACAGACCACTCATATTTAAAACAATGACATTCAGAATATACTCTTATAGATTGATTATATTAGTTCTTGGTAAATTAGAACTAATCAATGTGTAAAATATCTATTTTTATGGTGAACCCACAAGATTATCAAGTCTTATGTTTGAACACATTGAAATTTTTCTATTGTCTATAAAAATATATAATAATCATGAATTTGAACCATGAGCAGTGCAGAGACAATTCTTAAATTTGTGAAGAACTTTAAAATAACTTCAATAATTCTTTTGTTTCAAGTGATGGCAATTCTTTGAAAAAAAAAGCAAATACATCAAGTTCACTTATTTTCGTGTACCAAATCAATATGAATTAATGAAAAATTAATCACAAATGTGAAATTGTTTATTAAACAACCCATCTTGTGGATGTTTTCTTTTTTAATCACGATATGATTTCCTTTCCCAGAGTTTGACATTCTATCAAATACATTCAAGTTTACCTTTAAGGAAAATCAAGATTCAAACTCTCTCTTTGAAAGCAGCTGGAATTAAATGACGCCATGTCTGAAAAGGTTATAGCACCACTTTCCCCACTGCTGCTCTGAAAAGCCACTGGCACCGAGTTTAATTTGATTCCTCGCGACCCCTAGCGAAGGTAGAACTGCCAGGGAAGTCTCCCCAAAGTCTCCTAGATTTTGATCCACAGAAAGGATTTCATTCAAGTAACCCTATCAATTTTTTTTTCCGCATCACTGCCCTGGTGGGAGTAGGAAGTCCAGTTTTGCTCCTGGAGAGCTGCTGCTGGATTTGAAGCATCAGCTCTGTGGGCTGCAGTCTGGTGCACAACTACAGCGCCACCAGGGCTCAGCTAATGCTATCAATTTTTAAGGCAAAGATGTCTATTGTTAATGACTGCTTTCCCTGTATAGAGGTCACATTGGAGTGGCAGTGGTTATCTAGCAAATGACTAAGTGATTGAAACTTAAATAAATAAGCATACATGCTATTTAATTGCATAAATAATAATTTATTATGAAGTATTATACTCATTAAATAAAATAAAACTCAAATGCAAAAGTAAGGGGGACACAAGAAAAAAAGATTCTTCTATTAATGACACGTATAAAAGCCAAGCTATCCCAATGCGATGGAATCCATCCTGACTCATCACAACCCTGACGGCCAAGTAGAACTGCCCTGAGGATATAACTCTGACCCTCTCACAGAGCGGACCCCTGGGGGTTCAAACGGATGAGCCTTCGGCCAGCAGGCCATGTATGACGCACACCTAAAAGAAACGTGACCATTGATGACGCCGTTACTGTGATGCAACTGCTACTGTTAGCAGCCACAGAGTCAGTTCTGACTCCCGGCGACCCTCTGCACAATACAACGAAGCATTGAAGCACGGTTCCGCTCCGGCCTCAATAACTGTTAGATGGGCGCCCGTTGCTGGAGTCGCAATAGCAAGCCATCCTGCAGAAGGCCTCTCGTGTTCACTCCCTTCCTTTCTCTGCTTCATCAAGCATAAGGTCCTTTGCCAAGGACTTATTTTTCCTGTCAGCATGTCCAATGAGAGGAAATCTTGCCATGCTGGCCTTTAAGGAGCAGTCTGACTATACGGATACCAAGACATGTTTGTGTGTTTTAGCAGTTTGTGGCAGTTTCAACATTCTTCACCAGCACTCTAATTTATCTGTATCTATTCATCTTCAGTTTTCCTCATGCATGTGCAGCAGTCACGTGCATATGATATCCTAATAAATTTTTCAAAACTGTGAACATCTAAAAATCTGTATCTATAGCTATACATATATCTACATCTATAGTTCAGGGGTCCTCAAATTTTTTAAATAGGCATCAGTTCGCTGTTCCTCAGACCATTGGAGGGCCAAACTATAGTTTTAAAAAAAACAAAAACACAAACTATGAACAAATTCACTGCAGCCCCTTGATGAGTTGGCTGATAAGTAGGACAGGCAGTGGCAAAAACATCGGGGGCTGGATAAATGTCCTTAGCAGACTGCAGTAGTTTGAGGACGTCTGCTATAAAGAGATAGTTAGCATCTAAGAGAATTTAATCACCAAGACTGATCAATGGAAGTGAGAACAATGAGACATATACCATGTTTTTGGACTCACTATCCAAGGTGACCCTTCCTTGGCAAAGGACATAATGCTTGATAAGTAGAGGATGGTTAAAAAAAATAGAGGAAAAGTCTCAGTATGATAAATTGAGACATGGTGACTACACCAAGGGGCTCAAATATAAAAATTATTTTGAGGATGATGTGACACCCAGCAATGTTTCCCTTTTTTTCTACTAAGAATTAGTACCAACAAGACAGCATTGGACAGCAAGAAGAGAATTTTAATTGATTGTGTGCCATCTCATGGCTAGTTATGGCAGAAGTCAAGTTAATGTGATGAAAATACCATGGCTTTCCCCACAGTTTGTAGTCATTAAAAAAGTAAATTGCCGTTAAATCAATTCCAACTCATGGTCACCATGTGTGCTATAGGTTAGAACTGTGCTCCACAGAATTTCACAGCTGGGATCTTTCAAAGCAAATCATCAGGCCTTTCTTTCAATGTGCTTCTGGCTGAGATTACATGCCAGACCTTTCAATTAATAGCTTTAGAAGTTCTGACATACACTTTGGTCTTTGTTTCCTTCCTATCATTTTGCTTTTCCCTTCATCATACTTACTTAATCTGTATGCCAAGCATATAATCAGAGGTAGTAGAATATATGAAAGAAAGAAATGAGAAAAGTTTATTAACAATGTATAATATAAAGATCACATGCCCACTCTTGCTAATTGTGAAGTTGACTTGAAGCATTAACTGATGAAGAACAAAGACCACATCTTAGAATACAGGTAGCACACCATTTACATAAAACAAACATCTTCACAACTGGGTGAATAAGTAGCATCATGATAAATGTAGAAAAGATTGAAATGTATCAGAGGGTAGCCCGCCTCTGATATATTCACAGCAAGGGTTCAACAGGTGTGGGAAGCCGAACGCTGTTCCCATCCCTCATTGACACCTTTATTGACCTTTTGTATTGTAATGGCTTGCGGGCAAGATAACCATTGAATCCATGAGTTCACCTAATTAGCATGCGGACCAGTTGAGTTCACCTAATTATCATGCGGACCTGTTTGAGAACTGCTTCCCGCCATTTTTCCCCCCCCGCCGTTTCTTTGAAGCTATGTGTATGATTGGCTGATTATCCCTACCCCTCATTTCTATAAGTTTTACCTCCCCTTCCTGTTGCTAGCCTATATTAACCCTGCCTTTTGGCTCAATAAACGAGACTTGATCAGAATCCTGTCTTGTCTCCATTTCTCGCATCTCTTGCCCTCTCCATTCCCAGTCCCCCTTTCAGAAACCCACGTTGACTGATCCGTGGGTCGGATCAACTGGCGCCCAACGTGGTTGACTCGCTGACGAAGTTGAAGAGCTGCCGCTTTCCAGCTATAACCCTGAGCAATAATGCTGCGCTGCAACATGAGCTGTAACACTTGGCTGCAACACTGAGCTGTGACACTTGGCTGTGACACTTAGGTGCTCTATTGTAAAGCTCGAATAGCTCGCGGCTCTCCTTCGTCCTCAGCCGTCTGAAAACGGGGGAGTCTCCTGAGGAAGCAGGCAACTCATCAAGGACTGGCCAGTCGACTCCTTCATTGTCCAGACACTGTCACGATCATCTGCCACCCTGAAACAATGGGTGAGTTGTTGCCTAAATTATGGGTCAAGAATTAAGCTAGCATCAGCTCTTTGTAAGACAGTTACATGATGCACTCAAGAGGCGGGGAGTAAAGGTTAAGACCAAAGATTTGTTTAAGTTTTCTGATTTTATCAAAGAAACATGCCCCTGGTTCCCTCAAGAGGGCACAGTTAATGTATGACCTGAAATAGAATAGGAAATTGTTTAGAAGACTAGTACAGGGTTTTGGGGCCTGATAAGGTCCCTGTTACTGCTTACTCTTATCACAACCTTATTAAAAACATGATTAGTGTCAAAGCTCACAGCCTTAAAATTAGAGAAATTGGATTTTGGGGAACTGTCCCATTGATATTAATATTTGCTGTGGGCCTAACTGCAACAGCACCCAGTGTTTGGACCATCATTCAATGAATTTGTTTTGGAATTTTTTATGTTCTTATTTGCCTTACATTTGCTGGTTTACAATGCTTATAATTAGTATTAGTACGTTGCAGACTTACAAGGCTACAGCACCACGGGTCTCCGTAATTCCTTGCATTGACCCTGTTATTCTTGAAACCTTCCAGTTGCGAACCTGAGCGCAGCATAACATCACCAATGGCTTGGAAAATTTTTATTAGTGAAAATTTTACTAGAGTCCCCAGACACCAAATTTGGAGTCACTCAATAGCCTATCTCAGGACCCAAGGGACATATTCTTGCCTCCACGGTGTGTCCTCCAACTGGAAGTCCAAAACCACTAACCTTAAATTTTACAGCACTCAAAGGATCAAATTATGGCACAGGAGACCCTCCAGGCAAAAGTATAGAAGATTGTGGCTTTCTTTGTTTTTCATATGATCAAAATTACCCCAGAAAATCATGTTTGGTGAAACTCTCCCATTTTTCCTGCCTTCATCCCATTTATTGGCCCTGTTGTTGTAATTTTAATGATTGTTTCATTAGGACCTGTGCTGTTTAATAAACTCGTGGTGTTAGTTAAGCAGCAAATTGAAGCAGTTCAAGCAAAGCCTATACAGGCACATTACCACCACTTGGAGATGCAAGATAAGGGTGGCCCATTCACAGACTTAGAGTGATCAGACCCCCTTACTTTGTGTGCTGGACTGAACAGTCAATGACAGGTAAGATCACGCACTGCTCAGACCAACCTAAGACAGGCCCTGGTTTGCCATAAACATTCCTGAGACCTGTGACGGGTAAGGATGAGCCAGATGCCTGACAACCTAAGACAGACGCAGTCCCCATAAGGACCTTAAGCTCTCCTAGGATTAAAATGGCTGCATCTGCTATTATAATAAAAAAGGGGGACATGTGTTAAGCCAAATGCTGTTCCCATCCCTCAGTGACACCTTTATTGACCTTTTGTATTGTAACAGCTTGCGGGCAAGATAACCTTTGAATCCATGAATTCACCTAATTAGCATGCGGACCTGTTGAGCTCACCTAATTAGCATGTGGACCTGTTGAGCTCACCTAATTGAGAACTGCTTCCCGCCATTTTTTCCTGCCGTTTCTTTGAAGCTATGTGTATGATTGGCTGATTATCCCTACACCTCATTTTCATAAGTTGTACCTCCCCTTCCTGTCACTAGCCTATATTAACCCTGCCTTTTGGCTCAATAAATGAGACTTGATGAGTATCCTGTCTTGTCTCCATTTCTCGCATCTCTTGCCCTCTCCATTCCCAGTTGCCTTTCAGGAACCCACGTTGACTGATCCGCGGGTCGGATCAAACAGGCAGCTGAAAAGTGATAATTAATATTTATTATAACATCTATATAGAGATCATGACAGAGAGAGAAACCATAAGAGTCAAACATACATAACATCAGGGTAACACCCTGTATGGTGGTCTTCGTGGAGATGGAGAGGAGTCAAGAGGTTCTGGCGCTCAGGGGCAGAAAGGAGGCAGAAGTGATACAGGAGCAAGGGTCAGGAGTGAGGGTCAGGAGGAAGGGTTGGGAGTCAGGGGTAGGTGAACAGGTCTACATTGTTAGGGGTCACTGACAATGACTCTTGAATCCCACCCATAGTCCTCGAGAGAAGCAGATCACTATCCTAACTTGAGTCATGCAAAGCTCTCAGGTAACTTGGAGCATCAGGGGGAATAGCTAGCTTAGTCAGCTTCAAATGCTGGTAAATAGGTTGCTTAATATTTAAACATATATTATGTAGAAAAGTCCTGTCTTCATCCCACAGAAATGGCCAAGGATTTTCTATTATTTGGGTACTCAAGAAGCACTCATTAAAACAGCAGCCAACTAATTGAATTACATGTGGCACTGGTTGAATATTGTGCCCAGTAGCTCTGTAAATGTTTACAAGCAGGGATGTATCTTTAAAGACTAAGTTGTCCCTGTTTTAAGCCAAGATAGTTTCAATCACTTCCCACATATATGTAGTCTGGAAAGAAAAGAAGGAAGACTGGAGAGGAACTGATGCATATGAAGCATGGTGTTATTGAAGAATAGTAAAAACCTCACAGACTTCCAGAAAAACAAATAAATCTGCTGGATAAAGTATGGCTAGAAGGCTGCTGAGAGACTTCGTCTTCTGTACATTGGACACATTATTTCGTAAGTACAGTGTTTAGAGAAATATATCATATTTAGTGGACTGTCAGTGATCAATATGGAATGACACAATGGCTTCAAAAATAGAATGAAGCATCACAATCATAAGAACAGGCATCATTTATATTCTGTTGAATGCAGGTCAGTATGTTTTTGACCTGACTTGATGAAACCTACTAATAAAAGCAAGAGAGCTGCATGGCTTCTGTCTATTGATTGACTTAGGTCTGTTTTGTATCATGGTGTATGGGAAGGGGCTTTGTAGCACAGAAGTATGTGAGAAAAGATTGCAGTCTAAATCCATCGTAATTTGGATGCAGCATCTAAAATTTAGTAACTTCATGTCTATGATATGTCACTTGCCAAGTGAGAAAAAATATTTTGTTGCATTCCACAAGAGTATGAAGAGAAATAATATGGGACTTTCTTAAACAAATATAAATACAAGTACTTTGTGCTCCAGCAAAGTCTTAATGGGTATACACCGTACAGAAACAAAGAATACAACACAAATAGACATATGGAGACCTACGGTGATTACAGTTATTTCCATAATAGTGGAAACATGGACATAACTAAAAGCTCCAATTATAGACGAAGGGATAAACAAACCATGGAAATTCATACTATGGATTAAGCATCAATAAAAACCAATGAGAATTCTCTTGAGCATCACAAGGCCTTGACAAAGCTGAAGACTATTATTCTTAGTGAACTCAATCAACCTTACAAAGATAAATGTTTAAAAACACTGTTAAAAAAAACAAGAAAACAAAATCTGGTTTATATGGCAACAAAGAAGATTTGATATGGAGATCAAGGCTGGGGTGAGAACAGGGAGGGGAGATCAAAGGTTATTGAGGATGGATGGGGGAGGGAGTTATGGGAGGTGAGGGCGATGGGACAGAACCACATATATGGAGGGCTCAACAAGATATTGTTGTTCATTTCAGTTTTTTTTAGATGGACTATGTAATTATATACAGTGTGCATCCTTAAAACATAAACAAAAGCAAAAAAATCCTTTGAAATTCCTTTTCATTCAAGCCTAAATTGTGGTGTGGGTTGTAAATAAAAAAGAGTGGGGCAAGTAAAAGTGAAACAGACTTAGAGACTTTAGGAACAAAGAATTTCATCTCAAAGAAACAAAAAAGAGAGAAGCAAGAGCGTCTATATCATAGAACATTGCTCTTCAAAAATAACACTGCCATTCTAAGCTGGGAATTGATGGGGATTATAATTCAATGGCAGTTTCTATTTCCACTTTCATATTTGTTTCTTTTGTAACAGAGTATGATGATGAGAAGAAGTTAGATGTGACTAACTAAAGAACTGTGTATGAGATAAAGTTACTACATAATGAATTTTGTTTCCTATATGGATGAAAAGAGCAGTAGACCAAACTCTATTCAAAAGGGCATGCATCCAATCATTAGCTGTGATCAATCAATCAGAGCAAGGTGGGGAAAGGCAGGGAGTTCATCATAAAAGAGGGCACTTGTCAATTGCATAGTCTCATTGAGTCCCACAGACTAGATAGATAGATGGAAGATGATAGATAGATAGATAGATAGATAGATAGATAGATAGATAGATAGATAGATAGATAGATGACAGAAGACAGACAGACAGACAGATAGAAAACATCTCACACTGCTCTGAAATGTACTCTGATTCATTTGCACTGTCCCTGTAGGTTTGAGAGATCATAGCTCTTGATCTGAGTTGATAGTGTGATCTTTCTATCCCAGAGTGGCTTGTGGTTTAAAATTGCTAACCTTGTGGTTAGTAGTCCATTGCCTAAACCACTGTGCCATTAGTCTGTAGCCTTGGTCTCCCAATTGCAGCAAGGTAAAGAAAGGTGTACATTTCACAAGAGATGGGACTGTTCACCAATTGTGTGATCCAATACAACTCCCATAGAGCAGCAAACATATTTCAGATAATGTTTCTTTGTTTTGTGAGCTAAAAAATTCCATGGAATGTATTTTCAATTGGTCTCTCTTAGGACAACCCACTTCAGGAAACTTTATGGATATTAAATGTGTGCTTAACTTTGAATTAAAGTTGTCAAGATTTTCTTGTTCTCTTTTTGAGCTGACTTGCAAAAAAAAAAAAAGAGGGGTGTGGGTAGGGATGAATAGAAATCTAATTTTTATCCCTGAGCCCACTTGGCTACATGGTGTTGTTTGGGAGCTTAGGGCTCTAAATAGCCTTGGTCTTTATTTTAATAATAAAATTCCTTAGAGCACCTAACAGGGACCGTCTCTGATCTAACGCCACGCCTTCACATTTCCCTAATGAGACTAGCTTGAACTTGACAACTTATCTCGCCTTACTTAAATATTGTAGCAATCATTCACAAAAGTCATGGTTAATATTAAAATTACAACTAGATGTCTAGAGAATTGAGTGCTGGTAGATGTCACAATATCTTCTGTTATACTTTTGTTTGTTTGTTTTTAACTGGTCTTAGTTCTGAGGATCAGTTTTGGCCGAAACTTGAAACAAACAAATTAACTGTACAATAAAGCAGGTAGGTAAAACCAGAATTTAATTTTTCTTTGGAGAAAATGTCTTTCTTTTCTTAGTTAAGGAAGTGTATAAGAAAAGCATATTTTTTTACTCCAGGACACAGAGACTTCTTAAGATAAAAATGAGATTCCATAATTGATCTGCCAGGCATTTCTTGAGATATTTTTGCTTTCATGATACTTTTTCCAATGTTGCTGCATGTGTGTGTGCACACGCGCACGCATGCACACACACACACACATACCTTTGAGATTGCGTTGTCTCAAACAATAATATCCTTTTTAATCTGGATTCCATAATCTTTTGCAATGACTGCACAGCATTCACAGACAATATTAATGGTTATAGGGTCCATTAAGGACATGAACAATCTGGGGAACACGTGAGAAACACTCAGGAGGCCATTGTTCATCACAACTTACTATAAAGTTCTTTCAGAACATCTAACGATTTCCCACAAGGCATGCTAGTTCCACCTGATAGCATTCAGCTCCAACTCCGTGGGTCAGTAAACTCGGCTTGCCCAATTAAGTGTCCTTAGGCACCTCACTCCACAGGGCAACCTCCTGCCACCGAACATTCAGCTTGACTTGTTCCAGGGGATCAAAAGCCCACCGCTCTGTTTTATGCTCTGTCCGCTGGTTCTGCTGTCACTTCTCTGACAGCAGATTCTAGGAGGCTCATTTCATAGTGATCTCAAGATCCACAGGATAATGTACTCCACACCTAACATATCCTGACAGTGAGATATCTTCTGCTTCTCACAGGCTCATTTTATTCCAAACAGGATGGTAATCACTGCGTGACCTGTTGGGCTGTGACCCAAATAATCAACGGTTCAAAACCACCATCAACTTTTCACAGAAAAACAGCAATCTTCTGCTCCACTAAACAGTACCAGTAAATAATTACAGAACACTCAATGACACCTGGTCTGAGACATGATTCTTTCAATTGCCTTATATGCATGTGCGCGGTAGATATTGACTAAAGAATAACGAAGAAGAACCACTGTTTTTGGATTGTGGGGCTGGTGAAGACTCACAAATACCATGGCATGCTATAAGTGCAAGCTGATCTATTTGGAAGACATGTAGCCAGAAAGTGAAAGGGGGGAGGGGCCAGCACTGACTCAATGGCAGTGAGTTGGGTTTTGAATCCTGGGAACATGGGAAAGTGTAAAATTAAATGTAAGCAGTTCAGAGTTGGAAGTCCAGACACGTACAATGGTGCTAAGCCCTTGAGTCTGTATCTCTGGCTTCTGGTACGGTGAGAACTGAGGGACCATGCCTCTTTTTCATGGCAATCAAGTGTGTTAAAGGACTATTGGTTATGAGGGTATGATGGGAAACTTGAAAGTAACTTTTAAGGTCTTACTCCATTTACAACAATCTTTCTCTATAAATTCCAATCCACATTGCAATTATGGATTTCAGACTTGCCTGGACTCCTCATTATCTAGGGGATATTAAATTAGTCCTTAAATACTCCTCAGTACTATTTAATGATATTTTATAGAGACTTAATGGAATGCAATCTCAAGTTAAATAGAATTCCCATTATATTTTTTATTTCTGTTTCTTTGGCCTACTCTATTCATTAATGCATCTGTTCTCCAAGACTGTCTTCTTCCAATTTGTCACCATTAGGGTATCAGATCCATGACACAGGAATGATTGTCTGTTTTTCTCATTGCAGACATTCCTTTGACTACAAAGCCTCTTTAAGTAGATGTTCATTACATATTTGTTGAATCCTGTAATAAGCCTTTCCAAATGTCAATGACAGAAACATTTTAATTATTTCCTTTTCCCCACAGTGGCTAACACATATCTAACAATACATTTTTTGTTTTCTGAATAATGTTTAATGTGTTTATGAACTAATGAACAAATGCAGGAATGTGATGGGTTCTCATGCTTCTATCAATCTTCAACAGCATAACTATCTAAAAGTTTTCTACATTTTTATTACCCAGTATGATTAAATAGCTGATGGAAGTTGCCTGCCTAAATCTAATTCTCCCTGCTCCTCTAGATTTCTGATGCATAGTTGTTATAGAGCTGACTACTCATGGGAAGGTCAACATTTCAGACTCATGAGCAGCTCCATATGAGAAAGAATCATGGAGAACTCATGTCTTAGTGATCATGATCTAAGCAACACTAAGATCCATTTTGTCATGTAAGTCAGAATGGTGAATGGCACAGAATAACAGCAGAGCCCTAAACTGACTATTTCATCACTTCTTGGATGGAAGTGCTTATTAGGTTTATTTTTAACTATTGTGGTGACATAAGGTAATCACCACAATCAATTTTAGAACAGTCACTACAACCAATAATCTAGAATCCATTTAAATATGTTAAATTTAGAGACAGAAATTTTAATATGGTGAGGTCACCATTGATTATCTCTTCTCATTCCATCCACCCAATAATCCAATATTTATTTAAATGATTTTCTCATTTCTGTATAATACTCAGAAATGCTTGTATGGAGCAAAGGATCAGGCACTCCATTACTAGTCACTTGTGTGGCAGTTCTCCCATGCATTCACTGAGGCAGCTTGTAAAATTGCTTTGAAAACCACTTTCAAATACCCACCAACTTGAAAACCCCATGGAGTATTTCTACTTTACTCACATGGAGAGCCATGACCCTGGATTAAATGAAGGGCACTCAGGAACAACTTGGAATTTGCAGATAAAAAACACTTGCAAGCTAATATGAGGAGGACTTCAGACACTGACAGATGACCATCAAGGACTGTAGTTTTCAATATGAATGACAACTCAAAGTAAAGAAAATTACAAGTAGACCAAGAGGTAACAACACAATAAGCAGAGAAAGGTTTGAAGTTTACAAGAGTTTTTGGCTTGCGTGGGTGAATGATTGGTTCTCATAGAAGTAGCAGTTGAGTGATTAAAGGATGGTTCACATTGAGTGAGTCTTCTGCAGAATACAGTTGTGTTAGTCTGGGTAGACTAGAGAAACAAAATCATAAACACACATATGGATGTAAGGGTAAGGTTTATATACAAAAGGAATGGGACATTGAGAAAGTATCTAAACTCAGCCCAGTTCAAAGTCATAAGTCTGATATTAACTCATATGTCCGAAATCAGTCTATAAAGTCTCCTTCCAACTCAGGACATCACAGATCAGTGGGTGCAGAATCCTGGCGCTGGCAGGGGTCTCACCATGCTCCTCGCTTCCAGGGTTCAGGGTCCATCAAAAGCATCCAGTGGTGGTAGAAGCATCCAGTGGTGGTAGAAGCAACTCAACTCTGGTGGGGGTCTCCACAGGGCTTCTCCAGCTTCAGAGATCTGGCTCCATCAGGGTAAGGACACATGGCTTCTTCTCTGACTCCTCCTGCTCCTCCAGCTCACTGCCATTTTGTCTTGTCCATAGTTCATCATCTCAGAGACAGACCCCCCACAACTGGGGAAATGGCTTCTCATCTCCATGAGGGAAATACCGCAAGGTTTCCCAGAACCCTCAGGAGAAAGCCATGCCCACACAGAGGCCTCATTGGCTGCTCAATGGCTACTTCAAGATTAACAGGCTACACTCCACCCCTACATCTCAATCATGAAATTTGACATCTGGAACACATGACCGCCAAACAGTTTTAGAGTGTTAACAAACAAGGAGGTTACAGTGCACAATAAGTGGCACCTGATCCAAGGCCTGGAATGTTCAATTGCCTCACAAGCATTCGAAAGTTGAATAAGATGTTGACTAAGGCAGATAAAAGGAATCACTCTGTTTGGATTATAGTGCTGGTGAACATCATGAGTACCATGAGATGCAAAAAGTGCCAACAAATCTCTTTGGAAGAAGTACAGCCAGAATGCTCATGCCAAGTGAGCATGGCAAGGCTTCCTCTCAAGTACTGTCGGCATATTAGCCGTCCCTGGAAAAGCACAGCATGCCTGTGAAGGCAGAGGGGGCTGTAAAACAGTAGGAAGGCCCTTGGAAAGATGGGTTGGCATGGTGATTGCAATGATGGGCTCATGGTGATTGTGGTAATGGGCTCAAATATCACACTTGTGCAACGGACACAGCCCTGCACATGTTTCTCCTGTTGTATGCAAGATCATGATGGGTAGGAACTCAGTAAGCAGCACCTAACAAGAATAACAGTGATCTTATCATCACACTGAGAATGATTTCAGATAGAAGATATCTAAATCTATCAATTGTCCTCTGTTGAAGCCACTATGTCTGTTTTTCCCATTGAGGCTCTTTCATTATTTGTTGTCTCAGTTCTTTGGGTTTTGTTTTGTTTTTACTCTAGGAAATGGCCCTTCCTGATAACATGTCTATAATGCGTGAGAAAAAGTCTCACTTTTTTTCTCTTAATCATTTTATTGGGGGCTCCTACAACTCATCACAATCCATCCATCCATCCATTGTATACAAAGCATATTTGTACATTTGTTGCTATCATCATTTTCATAGTATTTTCCTTCTGCTGAAGCCCTTGGCATCAGCTCCTCTTTTTCACCTCCCTCCCCACCCCACCCCTAATTAAACCTTGATAATTTATAAACTCTTTTTATTTTGTCATACCTTGCACTGTCTGATGTCCTCCGTAACCCGGGGAGGAAGTTATATGTAGATCGTCCAGGATTCCCCATGTTTTGGTTCCTATTTGTACCAGTGTACAGCCTGTGGTCTGACAGGATTTGTAAAGTAGATTTGGGATCATGATAGCGGGGTTGGGGGGGTTGAGATGGTGAGAAAGCAATCAAGTAGTAGAGGAAAGTTGCATGTTTTGTCATTGTCACCTTGTACCCTGACTGGCTCCTCTCTGCCCTTCAACCTTTCTGCAAGGGGTTGTCACTTTACCTACAGATAGATTTTGGGTCCCCAAACTGTACTGCCTCTTATTTATAATGATATATTTTTTTTGTTCTTTGATACCTGATCCCTGGTCCCTTCAACACCTCGTGATCACACAGGCTGGTGGGCTTTGTTGCTTCGGCCACTTGCTTAACTTCAAGCATTTAAGATCCCAGATGCTGCATATTTTGATAACTGGGCACACCATCAGCCTTCTTCAGCACATTTGCTTATGCACACATTTGCTTATGCACACTGGGCACCATCAGCCTTCTTCAGCACATTTGTCTTCATCAATCATATCAGGGAAGTGGGTATGCAATAATATGACTGTTCTTTGATGCATGATAACTGATCTCTTTGATACCACATGGTCACACAGGCTGGTGTGCTTCTACCACGTGGGCTTTGTTGCTTCTGCACTACATGATCTCTTGTTTATCTTCAAGTCTTTAAGACCCCAGATGCTATATCTTTTGATAGCAAACCTCATTTCTAAGGAATATTCTGGTTGTAAATCTTCCAAGACAGATGTGTTCATTGTGTCAAATGTTCATGACAAATCTGGTATTCTTTGCTTGCACCAAAATTCAAAAACTGGTTTTCTTTTTACATTCTTCATCTTCCACAGAAATATGAATATATTGAAAATATTATCATTGGATCCAGTGTACGTTAGTCATCAAAATGTCATCTCTGCTTGAAAACAGAGGTCTCAATAAGGTGGGTTGACAAAGTGCCGATAGCAGTGGGCTAAGACAACAGCAATTGTGATGATGGTGTATGGTCAGGTTGCTTTGGTGGGTCGTGCATAGAGTCTCGGGAAGATGAGTTTGAAAAATTTGCAAGCGTCCAACAACAGCATCCATTGCTCCACATCTGACTTGAATGTACAGCTGTTCCCTTTATGTTCGACTGCAACCATTTTTAAAATATCTTCAGCAAATTTTACTTACATGTGATATTAATTATATCATTGGATATTTCCTGAATTTTCTTCTCTTTCCAATTTTCTTTGGAATTGACACAAATATAGATCTCATTTTGACCAGGTGCTATTTGGTTAAGTGTGGTCCAGTCGGTTCTGACTCACATATACAACAAAGAAACACTATCCATTTCTGGGACATTGTCACAAGTGTGGAAATGTTTGAGACATTGTTGAAGTCCTGTGGCACTCCATCTCACCAAGAGTCTTCCCCTTTTTTTACTGTCCTTCTACTTTATACAATCTTGATCTCCATTTATAGGGACAGGTCTCTCCTGATACTTGAAAGGAAGTCCTGCCACACTCATTTTCATCCAACATTTTGGCTGAACTTTTTTGAGGATAGATCTATTGTGGTGTGTGTGTGTGTGTGTGTGTGTGTGTGTGTGTGTGTGTGTGTTTGGGGAAGGCTAGTTGATGTTAAATGTATTCTTCTCCAGCACCCTAATCCAAACACATTGATTCCTTTGGTCTTCTTATATAATTTCCAAAAATCACATGCATATACAGCAATTAAAAATACCACAAATAGGGTATGTTTGCATTAGCTCTTTGATGTTCAAGAGTAAGTTTCAGAGCTTCTTATGACATCTGCTTTGGTCTTCTTTTCCTTATTGTCTTTCAAAATGACCTTTAGTTTTCTTCTTTTGTGGTACGCTTGATACCATTTCTTAGCTCAGTCATGAGTGTTCAATGCATAAAATCTATTCTTCAGATATTCTCTAAATGCAATATTTGAGATCATATGAGCATTTTGGCTCTTGCAGATGCATTTTCAGTTTCTTGGGCTTCAACTTGAACTAACATATGATGATTGATGATATAGTTCACGGTTGACTGCTGACCTTGTTTTAGCAAATATTAAATTTTAGTAATATTAAATTTCTCCATTACTTCTTTATACAAATGTGGTTAATTTGATTTCTATGTATTTTATTTGGCCAGACCTTTGAATTAGTTATGTTTCTAATGAAACATATTTTCAATGAAAAAGCAGTTATTCTAGAAAATCCTATCATGTAATCCTGGGCATCATTTCTATTGCCAGGACCATATTTTCAAGCTACTGATCCTTCAGTTTTGCTTCCAATTTTCACATTCTGACACCATAATTAATAATAAATTTTACTTATATGTTTGATCAAGGTCAAACTGTAAACATTGTTAAGAATCTTCAATTTTCCCTGTTTTCTTGTTATTAATTGGTATCTAATTTTATCATCATATCAATTGTTCTTTCTTTAAGTATATGAATTTTATCCAATCTCTGAGAGCCTTGATATATTTTTAATTATCTTGTTTGATGATAATTGCAATGTAATTTAACTTCCATTGTATCTCTTAGCATCAAAGAGATGCTATATAGTTGTCTGACTCAGGATAGCTAATTCAATTGCTTTTTGCTCATCAATTTTACATATATACCTCAATATTGGGCATATTCCTTCTGTTTCAACTGCAGAAGACTGTGTAAGATTATTTAATGTCAACCTTAGGGGTAGCCTCTTCATGTTCCTGATATCTTAGCCCTAGATTCTATAATGGGATTTTGTATTGCATATTTTTCTTTTCTCAATTTAGAAAGGTGAATTAAATTATTCTAATATATGTGACAGGTACACTGGAATTCACTATAAATTACACTTTTCAGTCAGGACCAACTTGGTAAGGTCCCCAACTTATAATTCTGCACAAAATGTGTACTGGAACAAAGAATAAAGATTATTTGCTTCTGAATATAAATACCACTCCAAGAGCTGATAATTTCAATTTGTTCCTAGTTGCTTACATAAACATGAAACTTTTTTCTGATCAGAAAAAGGAAGCATTTGTTGAATCTCCTGAGAGAGCCATTGTTATCAATGATTGTGTTTGGAATTTTAGAGTTTCCTTGCTTAACCATTTTGGAATATTTTGGAGTATTTTACTGTGTTATTGTTTCTTCTGATTTTATTTTGTCTATTATATGCTTTCATTGGCATTAAATATTATAGCTAAAGATCTCCTTTTTCTATAATCTAACAACTTGCTTAACCCATAAAAATTTCAGCCACTTTAACGGAATTGTGGAGTACTGGGGCTCCATAAGAAAGGTCATGGTGTACTTAGAGGCAAAGTGATTATTTATGTCATCAGAGTTTCATACCAGTATTTTAAATGACAGATAGATGTTCCCTGCGGAATAAGCCAAGTATGCGTATTTCCATTGTATATTGGCCTGAGGACAAGCAGGTATTTTTGCTGTGTCAAATAATGATATCTCAGTAGACTCATGAAAAGTGGTATTGTGAGATATTTCAAAATTTTCTTCAAGTATTTAAACTTGCCTATATCTGTCAAAGTCTAAACTGAGAGTTTCAGGTAAATGTAGAGTATGTTGGCTGCTGAAGTTTTTTTAAATTTATGGATGTGTTTTTGGATATATATTTCAGCATTAATTTTTCTTGTATTAGTGTCTCTCGGTATGTATATGCATATGTGTATAAGAAAACAATGAAAATGACATCTATAAATGAGTACAGAGATTGTGGAATATTTATGAGCTGAGAATAATTCCAGGAAATATATTTATTTAAACAACATTTAAGATAATTTAGATCCTTGAAAATTAGGAAACAATACAGTAATTTTCCAAGATCACTTGTTTGCTTGTTATTGGACTTCACTATTTAGTGTGTGTGCATGTGTGTGTGTGAGAGAGAGAGCAGAGGTGATGAGAGAGAGAGAAAGAGAGAGACCACAGAAAGACCCCTGGTGGCATAGTGGTTTACACACTGGGCGGCAAATCACAAGGTCAGCAGTTTGAAATCACAAACCACTCTGCAAGAGAAATATGAAGCTGTCTATTATAGTACAGATTTCCAGTCTCAGAAACCCACAATGGAGAACAATGCTCTGTCTTTTAGAATTGTAATGAGTCAGAATTTACTTAATATCTGGAACTTTATCTGGTACACATAGGTGAGGTCCTGATGCAGCTGTTCTGCCAATGTTCATATTACTTTCATATTTAAGTACACTTTTGTTTTGGGGTGGAGGTATTAAGGAGATAAATAGAAACCCAATAAGTTATTTAATAAGTGTGGGTTAATAAAACTTCAACTTGTTGTCATATCATCAAAAATGTGCAAGTTCTCAAACTGTCTTGAATGGTTATATATACTTTCAGATATCTTCCCATTCACAATTTCACGAAAATTTAAAAGAGTAATAAGATTTCATAATTATTGTCCAAAAGTAGTTATTTTCCTTTTCTCAATAATTTTATTGGGGAATCTTACAGCTCTTATAACATTCAATACATCCTATGTATCAAACACACATGTTGTCATCTTCATTTCCAAATATTTTCTACCTGAACCCTTGTTATAAGCTCTTCTTCCCCCCCCTTTTTTTAATGAATCATTTTATTGGGGACCCATACAACTCCCATCATGATCAATACACACATCAATTGCATGTATACCATATTTGCACACCTGTTGTCATCCTCACCCCTGAAACATCCTCCCTCCACTTAGATCCCTAGTACCAGCTCCCCATATTTCCCTTTCTCTCTTTTCTCTTTCCCCCATCCCCATGGACCCTTAATAATGTACACATTGTTAATACTTTTTCATACTGTACTCAGTTGGCTGGGTCCCTTCACTCACTTCCCCACTGTCCATATTCCAGAAAGATCATATGTAGATCCCTGCTATTGGTTACCCCTTTGCACTTAATCCTCCTTTCGACCTCTCAGTAGCACCACACCCACCACTGGTCCTACCAGGATCATCTGTCCTGAATTCAGTGCACAATAGTTTAGTTCGTGGTATTTATAAGTAATGCTTTTCTTAATGATTGAAAATGCCCCTTATTTTAATAATATTTTTGAGTACTCTAAGGCAAACTAAAATCCTCATGCGTGGATCAGTAAGTAACATAATGATTAACAGAGAAAATGATTTTGTCCTACTTCAATTGACAATCAATGGTTATGAAAGCAGCAGTCAAGAGGTCAAAGGACACATGGTGCTGGGTAAATCTCTTGCACAAGACTCCTTCCATGCAGGCTTCTATGAGGGCTAAGGTGCATCTAACCCAAGTCATAGTAGTTTCAGTTGTGGAAGTTGGACATTGGTTATGGAAGACCGAAGAAAAATCTTTGCATGTGAATTCTCATCTGGAAAATAATACTAAAAGTTCCATGGACGACTTAGAAGAACAAACAAATTGAGGTTGGAGGAAATGCAGTGAGAATGCTCCTCAGAGGCAAAAGTGGCTACACTTTGACTCCAATACTTTGGACATGTCAGAAGAAACCAGTCCCTGGGGAAGGACACTCTGCATGGTAAAGTGGAGGGGCAGCAACGAAGAGAAAGGCCCTTTAGGAGAGGAATTGACTCGGTGGCTACAAGCATGGGTTCAAACATAGTAACCTTGGAGAGGACAGTGCAAGGTCAGCCAGGCCCTTGGCTGTATCCCTCGGAGTCAGAACCAACTCAAAGCACAGAACAACAACGACGATGACAATGACGATGACAGCAGCGTACTCCAACAAATGTGAAATCCTAGCGGAAATGGACATGTCCATGGAAGCACATGGCTTACCTAAGTTAATACAGGTTGATAAAGAAAAAAAAGATCTTAATAGACTTATAACACAAGAATAGATGGATCGGGTCATTAAAATACTCTCAACAATAAAAACCAATATTTTTTTTGAGAATTCTATCAAACGTTTAGATAAATGCAAAGACAATTCTACATAAACTTTTTCAGAATATAAGCAGACACACTACCAAACATATTTTATGAAATAAGTGTAACCTGGATACAAAAGCAGGAAAGACTTGGGCAGGATAGAAATCTGTACCAAAAAAAAAAAAAAATGGAGGTACCAAAAAAAAAAAATCCAGATGTTTCCCTCCAACCACCCAAAACTATGTATTTACATTTTTTGTTTTTGCAAAATAACACTATCAACTTCAATGTACTCTCCCTAACACTTAATATGTTTGTCAAATCTGTAATTCCGTTCTTGAAACGTTTTTCAAACTCATCTGTTTGGATGGCTGGCAGCACCTTGCTCATTCTTTTCTTCATTTGTTCTACATTGTCAGATTGCAGTTCTTCCATGTCCTTCTGAAACAAAAGGAAGTGGCACAGAGTGAAACCAGGTGAGTAATATACATGGGGCAAGAGAGACGTGCTGACTTTTGCCAAAAATCTGGCACACTGAGATGACTGTGTGAGCAGGTGCCTTGTTGTATGGTAAATCCACATGACAGTGCCCTATCTGCCCCAAATCAGGCCTTTTTTGTTGCACAGTGTTATGCAATCTTTTCAGGTTTTAAATAGAAATTTGAGTAAGAATCTGATTTGCTGGAATGAACTTCAATTGCATCGCAAAGCAAGTTGACCTTTTCATACGTCTGGGAAGTTGTTGGATGTTCAGAACAAAGCTTCATCAGCTGATATTTCATCTCTTTTGAAATGAGAAAACCACTCATGCACTTGAGTTTTTTCCCATAGTGCTGCCCTTGTAAGCTATGTTCAACATCACAATGGTTTTTGTGCCACGTTTCCCAATCAGGAAAAATCATCCAAGATAAAAATGAGGTTTGAGTGAAACTGTTTTTATGAAAAAATTCACTGTGACCAGAGAGAATCTTCCCAGGTGATGTCACTTGGTACACTAACTTAGTGAGTTTATGGCTTGACACTTGTCTAGTGTGAAAAATGCATACTATGAAAACTCTGCCCAGCAGAGCTTTGTTCCATCTACTGGGGTACCCCATCATAGACCTATAAACATAGATCCAAAAAAAATTAAACAAAATCTTAGCTAATAGAATTCCCAAAATATTTTTAAAGACCACCATTATCAACTGTGATTTACTTTAGATGTGCAAAGATAATTGAATATTAGAAAAATGATCAATGTAAGCCAGCATAAAAAAGAAACAGAAAAAAATCACATCTGACTATAGCAGCAAATACCAAAAGGGCAATCAACAAAATCCAACACCCTTTTTTGTGATAAAAACACCCAATAAAACAGGTATGAAAGGTAAATTATTCAATGTTATAAAGGCCATTTGTGCAAAACCATTGACTAACCTTTCACTCATTGGAGAGAAAATGAGAGTATTCCCCTTCTCAATTGGAACCAGACAAGAGAAAATGAGAGCATTCCCCTTCTCAATTTCATCATCCGTGTTTAATATATTCCTAAGAATCTTAGCCAGAGCTATTCAATATCAAAAAGAAACTAAAAACATTGAAATTATCCATGAAGACATAATATTTTCTCTGTTGGTACAGAATATGATTTTGTATATGAAAAATCCAAATATTTGATAATAAAAATTGCTAGAAATAATAAAAATATTTAGCAAAGTGGGAGTCTATATGATCAACCTATAAAAATCAATGATTCCTGTATATGAAGGTAAAGAACTCTGAAAACATAAATGACTATATATTTCTTTTATAATAACAACTCCTAAGGTAAAATATTTAGGAATAAATCTGAGAGAAATTACGAAACACTGCAACAAAAAACCTACTTAAAGAAAACATGATCTATTGAGTGCACTCTCGTAGCCAACCCAAATATCAGCCTAACATCAACCTAATTTTCCCACAAAACTGCATAAAATTATGCTGAAAGACTAGGCTTATACATGAGTAAATATGACATGTTCATGGATAAGAAGACAATGCTGTGAAAATGCCAAATTTACCTAAAGTAATCCACAAATGTAGCATAATTCTGATCCATATTCCAAAGAAGTGAAAAAAATTACCCACCATTGATGTAAAGCTAAACAAAAAATGGAAACCTCAGGATAACCTCAGGACTACCAGAATTTTGATTCAAACAAAATAAAGCAGAACACTTCTCACACACTGATTTTAAAACATATTGCATAGGAAATGTAGTCAAAATATCTTGGTAGGATAAAAAGTTAGATACACATGGGTAAGAACAGAGAACCCAGGAGTAAAACCATCTCCATACAGATACCCCATTTAAAAAAATTAAAAATTTTTAATATGGAAGAGATATGTTATTTAGAAAGAATCTTACTGGAGAAAAAATGAATCTCTATGCACAAACTAATGAAACAGATCCAATAATATATATCATACAAAAATGAACTCAAGATAGATGAACAACTTACATATACACTCTAGAACTAAATATATCATCACTGAAAAAATGTGTACAGGCTTACTGTAAGCCATAGACACACTATCAAGCAAAAGGAAAAGTATACACCCTACAGATGGGCCTTTCTAAAAATAAAAGATTCATGTACATTAAAAGACTTCATCAAAGGAATTCAAGAGAACCCACAGATTGAGAAAATGTTTGGGGCAATAATATAACAGGTAAAGGATTAATATCTAACCCCAATAATTGAACAATAAAAGCACAAATAATCCAATTCAAAAATGGGTGGATGACATAAATAGAAAACTTACTAAAGATGACATCATGGTGGCCAACAATTGTATGAGGAGATGTTTGAGGTCATAAGTTCAATAAGAGAAAATACCAATTAAAATAACAATAATATTTCACATCAACACTCTTAGTAAACTTAGCAAAGGAAACATAATTTTAAAAAACCACCAGGAAGTACAAATGTTGGAGAGGATGTGAGGAGATTGGAGATATGAAGCATCCCTGGTGAGACTGTGGGGTGTTGCAGTGGACCCAGTATGGCTTTTCCTTTAATAATTGCCAATAGGACATGACCCAGCAAGTTTATCAATCAGAACATGCATCAAAGAAATAAAGAATGCAGCACAAACATGAGAACACTCTTGTCTCTTGGAACACTATGCACAATAACAAAAAGATAGAAATGACCAAAATTTATTTATCAATTCCTCTACAAAAATGCCAGTCTGAAGAGGAATTGATAAATCAGCTCTCGTACATACATAGTATGGACATTATATACCCCTAAAAAGCACTAATGTCACTGGCAAACAGCTCATCACATGGAACAAATTGGAAGATATTTTGCTTAGCAGTTTGTCAATCTGATAAAGATACATCCTATATGAGATCACAAACCAACAAAAAACAAGAGAAATGGTTTCTTATCAAAAGAAGCTTACATTGAAGATTATATGGAGGCTGAAAAGGGAGGGGAAGAAAAGTGAATGAGTAGGGTAGAAAATATATAAACAATAACAACAAAAATTCATTCATTTTAAGCTTGTGCTGTTATGGTAATAAGTTTGATCGAGCCTATAGTTTTACATGATTTTCGAATGATCACCTCTAATCTTGGGAACAATCAAATGGTTGTGTTAGTCTGGGTAAACTAGGAAAAAAAGTCAAAAGAAACTCATATATGTATAAGAGACAGTTTTAAATAAAGGGCAAGTGTACATTCAGAAAGCATCCCAACCCTGTCCAGTCCAAGCCCATATGTCCAACTTACTCCATATATCTGACACCAATCTTCAAAGTCTTTCTCAAGCTCATAAAACACGCACAATGACACCAATGTAGGAGGATTACTTTTCCAAGTGGGTAGAATGTCTTTAAATCCAGTGGATGTGTAACCATCTCGGCGCTGGCAGGGGTCGCCACACAGCTTCTCCAGCATCCAGGGTTGCCTCAAGGGAAGGTTCATGTGACTTCTCCTCAGGGATGTCTCACAGAATGTCAGTCTTACCAGCTGAAGCAGAGAACTAGCTAAGGCAACCACACACTGACCTGACCATCACAGAGCAATAGAACAAAGTGCTTGAAAGGTAAGAGAGGTTCACCGAGTCATTTGTATGTCAGCCCTTCCATTAAACCCACATGTTTATTGGCCAGGTTGGCACAATAAACTTTACCTATCACAGAGTTCTTACACCAAGTACACTCTGCATATTGCATACACACTGCATATTTTCAGATGTACTTATTATAAAACCTACACAGTGCAATAGGTTGTTCTAAAGTACTACGTAAAAACTGGTTGTTAAAACTCATCCAGCAGCACAACAGAAGAATACCCTGGAAATCTATTCTGAAAAAAGATCACATCCAAGGAAATTCACTGGAGAACCTCAATTGTGTAATATACTGGGTTGCCATGTGTATTAGAATCAACTGTCTACCAACAAATTTTTGCTACTTGCTTTATTGTCTGTGAGATTGTTTGTTTGGGGTTATTTCTCTTACCTACAGAGTTAAACAAAGTTTGGAGAGGACATTTAGCTGAAAACACCCATATTCATATGAAATCACACACATACACACACTGCATTGAAGTTCATTCCATCCCTAATAATTAAACTAGTAAAATTTAAATAGTGCAGAGGGAAATAGGCAGAGATTTATGATGAACCCTTGAGAAGAAAAGAGCACTGCACCATGCCTATAAGCATCATGAGAACACTGAATTTACACAAAGTGCAGGCATATATATTCATCTGTGCAGAAAACTAGGCTCTGTTTGTTTGTTTCGTTGTTTAAGGAAAGATACTTTTAAGTAATCCACCCATGTGTTCAGAGGACTGCAATGCTTAAAGGCCAATATATTATGGTTGATCTTATGAAGCTGATAAATGGATTTCAGAAGGGTAGTGAATCAAGGTCATGCTTCCTTAATTCCATATAGTCCAACCTTCTTTCGACTTCATTGCCTCCAAAGTAAGAATAAAATAGTGAAAATTTATATTACTGCAGTACCTATAAAAGCCATGAATGCAATGAGATTTCACTGGAAGAATATAAAGTATGTCGATGACTGCAAGCAACATTGCCAGGCAGGAATTTCCAGCCATATGGATGGGTGTTGCTGCTTCTGAATCTTTATCCCATACCGTTTTAGGGGTGTCATAAACTTCTCTGAATGTGCAAATACATATAGGGCATCTTTGTTGAAATTCAAAATCTCTGAATATATGCATAGAGCAATAATCTTAGGCATTTTAAGTATTTTAGCAGCAGTAGTAGTGGGGAGATAGCTACTTAACATGTAAAATTCTGAATAGGATATCTACTCTGTAGTATATCTAGTAATACATTGGGAGAATTTCACACCTATCAGGTTCATCTCTGCCCCTCACATTTCATAGTGATAACATGCAAAATTATCTTCTGTAGGCAGCTTCTTTTCAGTCTTGTTGTTGTCACTCAATACCATTTTACCCGCCATACTATTATCTTCTGTGACTGCACCTGTACAGTTTATGTTAAATATTTAGGAAATTATTTTACAATTTTCAAATATTTCTTCATGATCAATATGCTGCTGCACAACCCGTAGGTACAAATATTCTGAAAATCTATTTCTGAAAAATATCATGGCATGCTTTATTGGTATTAAATTGCATTCTGCTTCGAGTATCCCAGAAGAATATTAACACTTTTATATTTTGGTCTGGACAAAGAGGAAGGCAATCCATTAATTCAAACCACAAATGATACTAAATTGGGAGATGATATGAACATCCAGAGAAAACACACAGACAATAAAATGGTTAAAGCAAAATAACCAAATAATGTACACACTTCTTAACAGTGGTATTCTCTATGTGACTAAAAAAATACAGACACTGAATTCTAATAGTTGGGATATATTTTAGCCCCTATGACCTTTCAAATTAACTTGTGATTGATGAAAATAGAAAGACAATCAGGATTAAAATATAAGGAACAGTGTCAAGGAAAGTATCAACATAGACTGAAACACATTGCAAATGGCTAGGGAAATTGCTGTCCCTTTCAACATAATTTCTTATAAGCATGAGACATCCATTTAATAAAGCTGCTTGTGGATTGATACAGTATATCAACTTTAGAAGAAAATATGACTATCTGATAAGCAGAAATTTAGCCCTGCTTTAAGTAGAAAAAGGAGACTAACATAGTAAAAGTGTGACAAAGCTTAATGTCACCAATTTAGGCAAGAGAGCAGCAACCGAGGCTAAGGCAAGATGGCTCCATGACAAAGAAGTCTCTGATGTAAGTGCAAATCAGGGTGTTCTTACTAACAAGAACCTAATGAAAAGTCATATTGAAACTGTTACTAGGGAGCAGCAAACTGTGGAGAATGATGTTAAAAGTGTAAATTCCATCTATGCAATTGATTCCTATAGTCTATATTTTAACTTAGACACGTTGCTAGATTCTCATATCACTAATCTATTAATTTGAAATATATAGCATCTTAAAGGCTTGAAGATAAACTAGCAGCCATCTAGCTGAGAAACAAAGTCCACCTGAAAAAAGTACACCAGCCTGTCCCAACAGAATTGCTGTAGGCAAAGCGGGTACATAAGCAAAAGTGGTGAAGAAAGCTGATGGTGCCTTGTTATCAAGAGATAGAGAGCCTGGGACCTTAAAGACTTGAAGATAAACAAGTGTCATCTAGCTGAGAAACAACAAAGGCCACGTGGAAGAAGCACAGCAGCCTGGGTGATCACGAGGTTTTGAGGGGATCATCTATCAGGCATCAAAGAACAAGAAATATATATCATTGTGAATGAAGGGGAGTGCAGAGTGGGGACCTAAAGCCCATCCATAGACAACTGAATATTCCCTCACAAAAGACTGGGGGAGGGAACAAGTCAGCCAGGGTGCAGTGTAGAAACAATGCAACATACAATATTCCTCTAGTTCTTAAATGCTTTCACCCCAATCCCACTATAATGATCTAAATTCTACCTTACAAATCTGGTTAGAGTGAGGGATGTACTGTGGTACAGATAGGAACTGGAAACACAGGGGATACAAGACAGAAGACCCCTTCAGGACCACGGGTGAGGAGGGCGATAATGGGATGCTGGAGGGAAGGTGGGATAGAAAGGGCAAACAGATTGCAAGGATCTACATATAGCCACCTCCCTGGGAGGATGGACAGCAGAGAAGTGGGTTAAGACATAGATCAAATGGTGTAAGATATGACAAAATGTTAGCAAAGTATCAAGAATTCCTTGGGGAGGGGGGGCATGGCAGGAAGGGGAAAATTGAGGACCCGGTACCAGGGGCCCAAGTAAAAGGCAAGTGTTTTGAGAATGATGATGGAAACAAATGTACAAAAGTGCCTGATGCAATTGATGGATCTGTGAATTATGATGAGTTGTATGAACCCCCAAATGATTTCAGAATAAAAAAGAAAAAATATTATTTTGGTAGAATTAGTCCATAAATGCTACTATAAAACCAAAAAAATCCCCACATGATTAACAAATTGGAGATTTATACTTGCTATTGATTCCTTTATACATTGCAAAATTAAAATATTAAACACTCATCACTATACATAGAGCTAGATTCTGAAAGTCAGACAAGCGTTTAAGGGAATGATGAAGTAAGAAATAAAAATGAGAAACTC